>OZ005652.1:168357143-168957143 GCA_963930645.1 Salticus scenicus | reverse complement strand
GTAATTAAAAGGACTATTATGTATATTTGATCTTGAAACCTTATGATTAATTTTATTTGTCTTACTTTACTTGCTTTTAAATTCTTTGGGTTTTAATTAAATCTTATGAGTAATTTTATTTGTATGTATCATTTTACTTAATTTCTGCATTTTAAATTCTTAACAGAAGTGATTGTGTGTGTTAGAAATCCCCCCCCCCCCCCAAAAAAAAAAAAAAAAAAAAAAGTAAATTAATTAGGGATGAAATAAATAACCGGCCTATCGTCTGAGTTTTAAATAGCCGATGGGGTACTGAATATCAGCACTTTGGATATGGATATCCGGCAATTTCAAGCCAGATATCCGAAAGAGAAAATTCAAGCTTAAACTCCCCTCAAATGAAAATTTCAACAATTTTTAAATTTTTTTTTTTAGATCAGCTGTTGCTTGTAAAGGTTTGCTTGTAAAGGTTAAAAAAAAAAAAAAAGTTGGCTTCTGTGAAAGTCGAATTTGGACACTTTAGAACAAAGTCAAAAGTATAGCTTCAGGTCTAAGAAATATAGAAACCCTATTTTAATTTTGTACAGAGTTAGCTAGGTATCTCCAGAGTGATCTATAACATTTCCCCTAATCTTCCCCATAACAATAAGAAGAGCTGTTCATTGTAGTTCCTGAACAAATGATATTCATTCTCTACCGTGCATGTAAGTGTTTTCATGACTTTGTTTAATATGTTGTTAGATTGTTTAGTAATATTGTTAGTCTTGGAAGTAAAAGTCGTTTGACTGTTTCGAGAATGAGTCAAATAATGTGCATTTATTGACTAGAACCTGACTGTTCATTTACAATCCATTTTTTTATACACGAGAAAATTGTTGTTTTTGTGGCCATATATTTATACTAGCAGACCCTCTGGCATTGCTTGTGCCATCTACCTATTCAATTTGGATTTTTTAAAAAAAACCCTCCAATTTTTATAAATGGCCCTTTTAATGGAATATCTTGCTAAGGAACCTGAGTTTAGAATTCTACATTGGATTGGATAGATAGGTATATTCACAAAAATTAAAATACTTCAAAGTTTTTTTTTTTTTTTTTTTTCTTCTTCTTTAAGGTAACTTCCTGGCTAATATTTGTACAGTGAAAAATATTTGTATCATATTTTACATTTACATACTTTAAAAATTTTAATAGGGAAATAAGAAAAACTAACGTATAGAGTTTATGTAAATAGCTGCAAAAAAACCAGAAATGCTAAAATATGATTTTTTGTAGGAAATATGGTATATGTATATGACGGGGTTGACTCAGATTTTAGTTTTTGAGGCCCCTTTTTATAGAATAAAATTTGTCCACCTTATTTTAGTAGTCATTCTACATAATGTTTAATATCAAATAGTGTATCATTGAACAAAGAAAAGACGATAGTCTATTAAAATAAAGCTGAAGACAACGAAATTTTTTTATAAGAGGATTCTTTTTTTAAAATAAAATTTTGTGAAAAGTTGTTTTCATCAGTTTATTTTTATGGATTTGATTTGGCTTTTATGAAGGGACAGCTAAAGAGCCTCAATTTTCACCTGGATCGATCTTTGGTTTATGATATTTATGCATAATTGAGAAATATGATAGTAGAATTTGTATAATATTCCAATTTATTGTTTGTTATTGCTTTAATATTCAATACTACAATTTTCATTATAATAGGCATTAGCTGAGTGTTTTGCTGAACTGCCAAATTTAAGCAGAACTTCAGATGAATTTGAAACTAGTTGGAAAAATCAGTATAGAAAAACTTTTGCAACAATTGAAAGTTTACTTATTGAATGCTTAACAAATCTGTGTAAAGGTATGTTTAGAATTTCTTTTTCTCTTCTGTTTTAAGGTGAAAATGTATTGTATGTTTCATGGTTCTTTATCCCAAAAGTAAATTAAGATTAAATCCAGTTGATGTTTTTAGGTATTATATTTAATACTCTTGTGTATAAAATTTTAAGTATAAAAATTGTCACATTTCTTTTGTTGTATGTTGAAAAGTAGAAATTTTAATGTGAAATACCTCCTTAAAACATTTACACCCAACTATTTTGCAATTATCTGAACCAAAAGACTAAATGAGTGAAATAAAATTTGGAAAATAATGGAATCTATCTATCAAACTGTATAAAAAAAAGAAGATAATCGTATAAAAATTGTGAAGGGTGCCATTTCTATCCATAAAGGAAAAATTGCAAATCACAGGGAATTTCAAAAAGCTCCTGTAGTTAGTGGAACATTTGAAAAGGAAGGCTGCCTGTTTTTCATTCTTTACTTCTTCCCCAGGGTGGCGACAATCAGGGAAAACAGGGAAATCATGAAAAAATCTAGGTACTTAATCAATCTGGAAAAATCAGTGAAATTTGTAAAAACACTGAAAAATCATGGAAATTTTTATTTTCGCCCAGCAAGCATGATTGGAAGATTGCCAGACAGGTGTTATCTTATAAAAGCAAGGCAAATAACAATGTCTAGAATACCAAAAATAAAGTATAGGAAAGCAGACAGCTGTTTCGATAGCATTTAGTGTACCGTCTTCAGTGCTACAAGAACAGCTATCTGCTTTCCTATTATTTATTTTTGACGTTCTAGATGTTGTTATTTGTCTTGTTTTTATATTCCCATGCCAAGACTTCCATTAATATTATGGGTGTTAATGTGTTATTTTAACCATGATTGAACAGGATATGGCTGCTTTCTAGCTGAATCTCCCAACATAATATATATATGTCTTGATGTTAATATGCTGTGCAATTAAAATGAGTCATATTTTTATAATTTTGTTAATTTCTCCAAAAGTTTGAATTTTTATTTTTTGTAAGTAAACAAAGAAAAAAAAATAAATAAAAATATTGAGATATTTTTGCCCATCAGTATAGTTTTTTTTTAATTGCAGTGGCTTAGCGAGCAAACAAGAGTGTGATATACACAAAATTATAGAATGTATATGCTAGGTATGGAAATTATGGAAATTTGTGTAAATTAGTCATGGAAATCATGGAAAAAAAATTTCTGAATCTCTGTAGTCACCCTGTCCCTGCATCACCCCTTCACATTTTTTGCTCTTGTCTGCGGAATATAGGTAGATTGACAAATAGTTTGAACAACTGATAGTAGTTGTTTCTGTCCCTGGTGATAGCTCAGTTGATCATGCCATTTTGTTTGTTTTCTTAAGTTTTTAAGTTGGGTTAATATGTTGTCTATTCTTTCATTACTTTAGTAGTGTTTCTTTCAAATAAGTATAAAAATGATGTTATGGATTAAATTAAATAAACTTAAATTTGTTTTCTTCAAGGGTTTTTAATAAAGTAATGTTGTTGAAAACTTGAAAGGTATAATATTGTAAGTTTTTGTAAAATTAGTATCTTGTTTTTTTATTATTGAAAATGAAGTTGGATTTGATATTTAGCTTAATTGCTTTTAATGAACTCTTTGCACACTTACATATTATAATTAAGTTTTATTGGGTATAGTTTACTTTGGCTAGACGTTTCTAGTTTATTAAAATGATTTCCCCTGTGTATATAATACTCTGGTTAAGGTATTTTCCTGTCATTTAGCTGTCAAAATCAAGTTGTTCCAAGCTGCTCATGCTCTAAGCCTACCACACTCGCCAGATGCATTCATCATTAGCCATACAGGCTTCTTATGGCTGTAACACACGGGAGATTTTCTGCTCGCCTTTTTACTAAACAACATTATACCCAACACACTCAGCCTGACCTTGTTCAAGGACAGCACATTTTCGAATGATCAGCTTTTACGAAGGGGTTTAGTAAAAATTGAGTATGTTCATCGTGCTCATCAAAATCGACCAATAGGAGGGATGAACAGGATTTTTTCCTGGAATATCTGTAGAGATGGGAATACGTCACACTATCGGTTTGGGGGAGCCCTACAGACAGCTGATCAGTTTTCTCGTTCATTCAGCTTCCCCAACTTTGAACGATGCTGAGTGAACCTGTTGCGTATAATGTTGTTGAGTATATATGCTTACGTGTGATATGGCCATTAGTGTTCAGTTTTCCTGTTGCCTGCAGATGAGAGTACTGAATTTCTCTTGGGTGAAAGTGTTCTCAAAAATTATAGTTAGTCCTTCTAAATTAGTGATTAAGAATTTTGTTACTTGTTCATTTTTTTTATTTGCTTCCTTCAATATTTAAGAGTGAAAATTTGCAAAGCTGTGCAGGATTTATGTGCGAAATATGAGTATTTAAATGCAATTTGTGGGTTGCATATGCGGTCCATAATTTCAAACACTGGACATACTTAAAAATACAATGAAATATTGAAATTATAGTATACTAAAAGTATCGATGAATGTAAACAAAACATGATCTTGATAAATAGCAAATTTCAATAGGAAACAATGTTCATCATGTAAATAGTCATACATGAGTATATTTACATACTTGCCAACTTTTCCGGTTTTCCCGGAAGACTTCCGGTTTTTTAACGTATCTTCCGGTCTTCCAGACAGATGATGAAATCTTCCGTTTTTAAAAAAGTCGCGGATATCGTTCGTTTTAAAAAGAAAATCCAAATGTTCTATGAAAATTCCTGATTACCAATCTTTCTGCATCCGTAACATAAATGTCAACATTCATTTCAAACTTGCTTTATGAGATTCTAGAACATGTAAAGAAATAGAATTGTTAAATATTTCTTGTTGATGTAATTATTTTTTGCCCCTCCCCACCCCCCTTTCATTTATCTCCAACTAGTGATCAGCAATCAAATGTTCTGCAGAAGTCTTTTGTTTCCTAATCTTTATCCATCAGCAACATAAATGATAATATTAATTTTAAATTTCTTTTATTAGATTCTAGAAGTAGAGTTGAAAGAGTTTAATATTTCTTACTCTGTAATTATTTTTGTATCCCACCCCCTTCCCCGGATTGTAATCAATGATCAATTCTAGAAACAATAAAGCAATGAAAGTGCACAATATTTCTCACGTATGTAATTATTTTTTTTATCTCTACTGCTGAATTTAATGAATCTGTTTATTTTTCCTCAATTAAATTAAATATTTGTATGTCAATATTTATGCCAAATGTGTAAACATGGGGAAAAAATGAAGAATAATTTTTTCAGGTAGGAAAATTTTTTCCTATTTTTTTAGTTTTTTGTCTATTGTTAAATAAATTTCTTACAGATTCTGTTTTGTAGATATTTATATGTTGTAGAGGAATAACTTTATTTAAAACTTTTATATATTTAGTATAATCAATCTATAGTAAAACGTTTTTATAGATTGCTTCTAAATATTAAAATTGTAAAACTGTATTGTTTATTACGTCAAAGAGAAAAAAAATAATAATAATAAAAAAATCTTCCCTTTTTTTATGAAATCTTCTGGTTTTTCAACAAAAATCTTCCCTTTTTTTATTAAAATTGGTTGGCAAGTATGTATTTAGTTCTAATCCTTTACTTTGTAATTTAAATGCATAAGCTTGTATTAACAATGTTTACTCAAGCACAATATGTGTGTTCCACAAAAAACATAAGTCGAAGAAATGTATTGTAAAAACTGAAAATGAGGAAATCTCAGTGAATCTGTATTCTGGAACAAGTATCTGAATAATAATCATGAATCATAATGTTGAATTAATACTGAAGCCTATGCATTAGAATTGTAATAGCAAGTAGCACTTGTTCTAATGAGTGTTTTCGTAAGTGATATGGGTAGCCATTTTCAGGGTTCATTTTAGGCGGGGTTAACAGGGTGCTGCACCCTGTTTGCGCTTTAGATAAAATAATTCCAATTCACTGCCCTCTGAACTTGATCGTGTGGCTCGAAATTTGAAAATGCATACGACAAGAAATAATTGAAGAACAAAAATTTCGGAGTGAAACGGACGAACGATTCGAAGGAAATATCAGTTTCAAAAACAAATTCTTACGTAAATCGTCTGCCGATTTAATTAATAAAAATCTTCTGCTTATAAAAAAGGAATAATCATCTGATGGGTTTGTATTATGTCATTGTTTTTGTATCTGATTTCGTGTATATATTAAAAATGTTATTTTTAATTTGTCAACTTGTGTTGTTTTTTATTTTAAACACCAAAAACTAATCCAGTTCAGCAGTTTTCGCTAAGATTTGATTTTTTTGTACAAGTATTTCAATAAAAAATTGCTTTCGTTAAATGAAAGAGCTTAATGACCACAAGCTGCAGGATAAGGCTGACTTCTTTAGTTGAAAAAAGATAAGTCTTTTTTATATTTTCTTATTTATTTTATCATTATTTAAAAATAATCTTTAATAAAGTGCTAATATTGATGTAAAAAAAAAAAGAATTAGAGGTGAAAACGAAAGTCCTTCCTTATGTAGTATAGCGACGAAAATACGCAAAATAAATAAATAAGGTAAAGTAAAATAAGAATTTCATGATTAATTAAATTAATTAACAAATTTAAATTATTTTTGTTATCTAACTATAGTGCGACAATAATCCTCACACAGACCACATAAATAAACACTTTTAACAGAGTGCAGCATTACGTAATTTAAGTTCTAAAAAGGAAAATAAATGTGTTTATTTTAAATGAGCATTACGTAATCAAAGTTCTAAAAAGGAAAATAAATGTGTTTATTTTAAATGACACTCATTAGAATCAAACAAAGTATACTTACAAAAATATCCGTACAATACAAAATATCCGTATCTGCGGGTACAGAAAAAGTGATATCCGTATCTGCGGATCACAGTTTTTGAGGATCTGTCACATCCCTAGTTAAAACTGGGTCCAATAAAGGACCCTCCACAAAATTCTATATCTTAGGAAAGGACCCTTCACAAAATATTTTATTCTGAAAAAAAAAAGGACCCTTCATAAATATTTTCATCCTAAAAATTACTTTTCATAAAATTTTTGCTCTTAAAAATGGATCCTTGAGGAATGTCTTTCATTCTGAAAACTAACTTTCCATGGAGTGAACAGGTCGCATGAATCGGATATGCTTTGCTGTATTTTCCCGAAAAGGTGATATTCAATTTCTAATTCATAAAAGGTTTTTCTGCATACGTATGAGTTTACTTTTATAAAGGTGAACCCTTTGTCCAAAACAAAACTTTTTTAAGTTGTAATTTTATTTTACAAAAAGAGAACCTTAGCCAAAATGTTCATAAGAACTTGATTTTTGCACTAAATTTTGATTCACAAAATTACGTCTTGATTTTTCACAATTTCCCCAAAACAGAACCCTATCTGAAAAGTCAGACAGTTAATGATCAGACTGTTTTTTATGATCCTGGCATGAACATAATTGACTGTGAATATTTGAATTTGAAATTTTTCCATGTTATTCTAAATTTAAGATTTTCTTAACATAGTACAATAGGACAAATATTGTGCTTTTGATGTTTATTGTTTTAATAAATTTAAAATCGAATTGTTTTCTATGATTTTTCTGTAAAGTAGGAATATTTGATCAGCTGCATAATTTACCAAAATGATACATCAGGGGTCTGTCCAGGTATGTTTTCCAGGGTCCTATTTTTGTGAAAAATTTTCCTATTTTTGTGAATTTTTCTTATCTTTGTGAAATTTTTTTTCTGACATAGTTATTTTTATTTTTGTGAAAATTCATTTCACAAATGCTATCTACATACACATATATATATGTAAGTTTCATCTAGACAATTTCAGGAAGGAACTGTGCCCTGCTTGCCCCTTGACAGAAAAATGGCACCCTTCTTGCCTTTAATATAAAAAAGTTGCATCCTTACTTCTACATTTTCAGACAAAGCTGAATTTCCATTCAAATTTTCAGAACTGGAAATTTCGTTCACATGAGCTGTGAACTTGAATTATTTAACCTTGGTTTCTCAATTGGATCATGGGGAAGTAAAGTTTCTGCATCAGCTACATTTCGTTAAAAATTTTTTGTAATAGCATCGCAGCCTATAGCATCCGATGATCGTATTTTTTTAACATAATAATACACTCTGGGCTTCAATATTACAATCAACCCTAGATTTGTCAATATTCCTGAGCTGGAGACGAGTCTCCTCAGCACACAATTCAGTTACAATATTTTTAAAAATAAAGTCTTTATCAGGCCACCTTAAAATTTGCTGGACGATTTGGTCAAACTTATCGGGTAAAAAACGTAAAATGCCATAGATTCGCCAGGGTAAAAAAAACAAGACATTAATTCAGAATATAACTTCATATGGTGACTTCTACTGTCTGGTTGGAAATTGACTTTGAGGATTTCCCAAGCTTTAGCGGGATCATCACATTCGCTAATTAAACTACGATATTCTGGTTCGATATTTAAATAGATTAAGGACATAGCAGCATTCTGCCTTCTCTTAAAATCTTTTATAGATTCAACAGTGACAGTATCACTTTTTACAGGTTGCTCTTCGATACCAGTTACGATATCGTAGGCATTTTTTTCCATTAAAAGGAACTTGATGTCGCATTTCCAACCAGAGTAATTATGAGAATTAAGTTTAACTATTTGAGGTACTAAATTATACGCCATGATTAACCAATTTAAATATATCACAAAAGAAACAAATTGAATCCACTGAGTCTACAAAAAACTAGTCAAAAAGAACTTTATTTAAACTGGGCCCATAACCCAGATGTTAGACATTTTAAGGTCTATCTTAAACAAACTTATATTAAGCAGAAAAAAAACTGCAATAGAATTATTTTAGAAAATTTCAATTTGACTAGTATGTAAAAGTTTCAGACTCAGTAAAGACAAAAATATTTTTAAACGAAAATTAATTTATTCATGGAAATATAATAGATTAGGAAAAAACAATTATAACAATGATTAGGAAACAATTTAATATAAATATATATATAACAAAATTTTCAAATTCAATATAACAAAATTAATTCTCAACATCAATTCAAAATCATATTACCTCTCCAATCACATATTTGGGTTACTTGATAATACATGGAAGAAAAACGAAGTCTTTTGGTATCACACTCAAGTTCTTTTACATGGTCTACGCATGACCAATGTGGAAGATGGAACAAACAACATCACTTCACACCAGTACAAGCATTTTTACCAGAAGAACGATCAGACACATATGCTGTAACACCGAAACCATATTGAAGAAAAACAGATGTATCATTAGTTGAAAATCAAAATTCTGCACAAGAATTTCCGAAGATCGCGGTCGCCAAATGACCAGCGAATACCATTGAAAAATAAAGTCAGCTAAACTATACCACACTTCATGGTCGCCAAATGACCAATGAATAGAACGTGTAAATTACTTGGTTTGAGCTTAATTTTAGTAGAAGATCAAAGTCAATTCGTGGTCGCCGCATGACCAACGATTTCGATAAATCATTAAAGTTCAAAAAACAAACTTAGCATAAAAAGTCCTCAAATAAACTAATCATTTAAACTTCTGAAGAAACTATTGCATATCAAAAAAACCTCAAACTTAAACAATTGTAAACAAATATTAACATTATAAAACTATCAAACTTAACAGCAACAATTTAACATTCGATTTACCTAAATATTTAAATATGAGTTCATCGTACAGAACATAACTATTCCAAAAGAACAGCCGCCCGCAGCTATTCAAACCGGGACTCCAAGCCAAGGCTAGCAGGAGCACACTAGAACTGAACTCAGCTGAAACTGAAGTATCTCCCAAACATCACGGCCTTATATTCTATCTAAACAAACCGATCTGCATAACAACGTTGACCGCTGCGCCACGACATCCGGTGGTGAAAATTGAAACATAATAAAAAATGACAACTTCCAAGAAGTGGCAACAGCTCAAACAAGAAAGATTATGCAGACGAGAAATGGCAACGCCGATATAGTAAACAAAGTAACGATGTTTGAAAAGAATAGATGCAAAGTAAATTTTAAATATCAAAAAGGATTTAATAAATAAAGGTAAGTTTAAATATATATTTTTAAGATAAAACAATAAGTAAATTCAAATGTTTCTTAATTTTAATATGAGGACATTGATATGGATATCAAATGCCCCCCACTGCAATATTAAAAATAATACAAGAACTATATAAGAAAACAACATTTTAAATATTACCAAGAATTTGCTGCACATCCATTCATCTTAAGTCCATAGTATCATAGAAAAATGCGAGGTATCACATGGCTTTACAAAAAGACGAAAAACAAAGTATCACCAATGATACTCTGAAAGAACAATTTGGTTAAGAAGAAAAAGTACTATTGCATGCAATTCATATAATTTCCCCCACACAATGCAAATCAAATACATATATATGAAAAACAGTATGAGAAATGGTTATATATACAATGATAATGTACAGGTATATAATATGCAATAAATATGAAATATGAAAATATGATAACACATACACAAGGCGCCTTGCATTTCATTCATTCATACCACTATATACAATATTTACAACAATTTGCAAATGTAAGGAAAACCTCAAAAAACTTTAACAGATATATATAAAAAGAGAAAGATGCAGCAATTTACTGGAAAAATTAACTAGAACAAAATTATAATAAGTATTTAAAGAAAAATTAATTTTATAAATTTTAATAAGTCACCTTTAGTCATAGGCTTGGTAAACGGGTCGGCAAGATTTAATTTAGAATTTATATATTCGAGGTTAAACTTTCCCTCGTCAAACCAGTCTCTAATAAAAAACAATTTTATATTTACGTGTCGAGTATGGAAGTTTTCTATTCTGGATTTAGTAAAACGAATGGCTGCCTGATTATCTGCATATAAAGTAGGTATATCAAAGTTATTATTTATAAGTTTTAAATTGGAGCACTCACATAAAATATTATAAAACCAATCCTGCTCCCTTACACAATCACACATAGAAATAAACTCTGATTCCATAGTTGATATAGTGACACCTTTTTGTTTATTTGTGCGCCACGAAACGGCAGCACGGTCCAACAATACCAACTGACTCCCCATAGAAACGTAATCGTCTCTATTAGCGGCGAAGTCAGCGTCAGAGTAAGAAATTATTTTAATATCTGTGCAATTGAGATAGAGTTTATAATGACTGGTATATTTAATGTAACCTAAAAGTTTAAGTAAGCCTTGCCAATGTTTAAAACCAGGATTTTGTTGGAACTGAGAAAATATATTTGTGGCATATGCAATGTCAGGTCTTGTACGGTTTGCTAAAAAAGAAATACAACCTAAAAGATTCCTGTAAGGTAAATGAGATGCTTCTTCAACATTAGACTGAACAACTGGACAATCACTCTTAGAAAATTGTACACCTTTAACTATAGGCAAGGAAGAGACAGGTATCCGATGGTTTTGAAACCTCTCATTAACTTCGGCAATATATTGACCTTGATGGATCAAAACCCCAGTATCCGTGTACTTGAATTCCACACCTAAAAGCTTACGAGTGGTACCCAAAATTTTTAAGTCAAATTTAGACTGTAAAAGGTCTAAAATGTTATTTGCCTGCGATTCAGTCCTGGAAAAAATAACTATGTCATCTACATAAACCAATAAAACGGAAAAATCAGAATATGAATATGCACAATTACAATTTTCAAATTTATTAAAACCAAGTTCCAACAATACTTTATTTAACTCATAAAACCATAACCTACCAGATTGATGCAGCCCGTACAATGCTCTGTCCAATTTACACACCCAATCTTCTTTGCCTTTTTCAGCAAATCCAGTTGGTTGATTCATGTAAATTTCCTCGTTTAGAGGAGCGTATAAGTAAGCACATTTTACGTCACATTGTACGTTAAACCACCCGCAGTATGAAACCAGCAAAGAAAAGAAAAACCTTACAACAGAAAAATTTATGACAGGTGAGAATGTTTCATCATATGATTCTCCCTGGACCTGGTTGAAACCTTGCGCGACCAACCTTGCCTTATACCTAACTATGGTACCAGACTCGTCACGCTTGACTGTATAAACCCAGCGGTTTCCTAACACAGATTTATTCACAGGAAGTTTCACAAGATGCCAAACACCTCTAGTAGTCATACAATTCAATTCTTCAAGCATAGCCTCATGCCACTTATCAAACTGTTTAGATTTTTGAGCCTGTTTATACGTTCGCGGGACCACCACATCTAGTCAGCTAGTTGTGCTGGACGCGGAAGGTATAACGCTAGGATTAACACCACCAGAAAAAGTATTAAATTTAGAAAAATCAAAATCATTAGAATTAAAAATTAAACCATTATCATTACAAAATTTCTCGACTTCCTTTGGAGTGCGTTGACATGACCTCTTGCCTTCACCGTCAGGGTAATAGTAAATGTCGATCTTCTTTCCCTTAGGCCTAGGCACAACCTTTCTGTACCAGATCGGATTAGTCTTCCAGCTGGGAGACGAAGCTTGAGGAGAAACTGGAGTGACAGGAGAAGCAGGAGTGGCAGGGAGGACGGTTGGAACAACATCTTCAGTCTCGCTGCGCAAGACACCAGAGGGTCCAGGCTCCGGATCAGTATGACACCGGTCAACGGTCCATGGCTGCTCCTCTGGGACAAGCACCAACTCAAAAGAAGAGTCGCCCATCACCGCTCCACTGCGTGACACATCACTGCTCTCAACAAAAGAAACATTTATCGTCTCAACAACCTTCTTGTCCTCTTCCAACCAGATCCTGTATCCACGGGTACGTAAGGCATATCCAACAAGGACACCACGTTTGGACTTAGCATCTAACTTGTTCTTGCGCCTGACCTTAGGAACCCCGACATAAGCTAAAGTGCCAAATGGCCTTAAATGTCTTACTGAAGGCTTATTACCAGAATAGAGTTCAATAGGTGTTTTAGAATTTTTACCATGACAAATCCTGTTCCATGTATATGTAAAATGCATACATGCTTCAGGCCAAAAATCGTCAGACAAGCCACTAGATTTAAGCATTGCCCGAACACAATTCATTATTGTCTGGTTAAATCTTTCACAAACCCCATTTTCCTCTGGTGTATAGGCATTAGTCAACTCATGTTTTACTCCATTTTCTCTACAAAAAGCCTTAAACAGTTCATTCTCAAACTCTCTGCCATTATCCGTTCTCAAAGCTTTCAACTTGGTCCCTAGAAATCTTTCTGCTCGTAGAACGTGTCTTTTAAAGACTTCGAAACACATAGATTTCTCCTGGAGAGGATAAACAGAAGTTTTACCTGAAAAATCGTCTATAATAGACACAAAAAAACGTTCACCCTTCTTTCCAGAAATTTTAACAGGACCCCAAGTATCAAGGAAAATTCTATCTAATGGCTTTTTAGATGAAGAAGAACTAAGAGGCTTGAAAGAGACACGATTTTGCTTACTCAAATGACAGGGATCACAAAAAAAATTATCAACAGATTTTAAATGAGGAAGACCTTTAACTGCAGAATTACGAATAGTATTATAAATTAAATCAGGACTAATGTGATCAAAACGCAAGTGCCATGTATCTATATCCTTAATATTGGCAGTTTTAATTACTGGTGAAGCTGAAATTTCAGCATTAAAATTTAGATCAACATTAGTTTTGGAATTCTGCCCCCCATTCATTTTAACATTATGATTATTTCTTATGATTTTTGGAAAAGTATAATAAATCCCGTCATAGAGCTTAGCAGTAAAAAGAAACTTGCCATATTTATCGACCACATTTAGTTTACCACCCTTTCCAGTAAATTTAGCACCACCCTGGTCGAATCTAGAACCGCTTAACAAATTTTTTCTTAAATTTGGTGAGAAAAGGACATTCCAAAGTTTTATAATAACACCATTAAAATCTAATTCAACTTCCCCTTTTCCAGTAATGGGGAAAGTAACACCGTCAACAGCCACGTGCAACTCATCACCAGAAATTTCGGTGAAATTACAAAAAGCAGATTTATTTTTGCAGAAGTGGTGAGAGGCGGCGGTATCAAAAGCCCAGCTGCCCTCTCTATTAAAACCACTTAAATTAGCTTCAGCAATATAATTCTGAGCTTTAAAACCTTTATTTTTACGGGGGGGAGTTTTATCACGTTTTGGCTGTTGAGCGGAGTCACCTTTTTTTACAAAATTACCTTTAAATGTATTATCCCTAGCAGATTTATCATTACTTAACTTTACCCGACAATCTTTACTAATATGACCCTTTTTTCCACATCGCCAGCAAGTAAAAACAGGCCTTTTCTTAAATTTGACACTCTGGGCTTCAATATTACAATCAACCCTAGATTTGTCAATATTCCTGAGCTGGAGACGAGTCTCCTCAGCACACAATTCAGTTACAATATTTTTAAAAATAAAGTCTTTATCAGGCCACCTTAAAATTTGCTGGACGATTTGGTCAAACTTATCGGGTAAAAAACGTAAAATCTGAAAACACAGATACTCGTCATTTATAGGTTTACCAATAGATTTTAATTGATCAGATATTTTTGAAATTTTTGCGGCATAAATTGCCATAGATTCGCCAGGGTAAAAAAAACAAGACATTAATTCAGAATATAACTTCATATGGTGACTTCTACTGTCTGGTTGGAAATTGACTTTGAGGATTTCCCAAGCTTTAGCGGGATCATCACATTCGCTAATTAAACTACGATATTCTGGTTCGATATTTAAATAGATTAAGGACATAGCAGTATTCTGCCTTCTCTTAAAATCTTTTATAGATTCAACAGTGACAGTATCACTTTTTACAGGTTGCTCTTCAATACCAGTTACGATATCGTATGCATTTTTTTCCATTAAAAGGAACTTGATGTCGCATTTCCAACCAGAGTAATTATGAGAATTAAGTTTAACTATTTGAGGTACTAAATTATACGCCATGATTAACCAATTTAAATATATCACAAAAGAAACAAATTGAATCCACTGAGTCTACAAAAAACTAGTCAAAAAGAACTTTATTTAAACTGGGCCCATAACCCAGATGTTAGACATTTTAAGGTCTATCTTAAACAAACTTATATTAAGCAGAAAAAAAACTGCAATAGAATTATTTTAGAAAATTTAAATTTGACTAGTATGTAAAAGTTTCAGACTCAGTAAAGACAAAAATATTTTTAAACGAAAATTAATTTATTCATGGAAATATAATAGATTAGGAAAAAACAATTATAACAATGATTAGGAAACAATTTAATATAAATATATATATAACAAAATTTTCAAATTCAATATAACAAAATTAATTCTCAACATCAATTCAAAATCATATTACCTCTCCAATCACATATTTGGGTTACTTGATAATACATGGAAGAAAAACGAAGTCTTTTGGTATCACACTCAAGTTCTTTTACATGGTCTACGCATGACCAATGTGGAAGATGGAACAAACAACATCACTTCACACCAGTACAAGCATTTTTACCAGAAGAACGATCAGACACATATGCTGTAACACCGAAACCATATTGAAGAAAAACAAATGAATCATTAGTTGAAAATCAAAATTCTGCACAAGAATTTCCGAAGATCGCGGTCGCCAAATGACCAGCGAATACCATTGAAAAATAAAGTCAGCTAAACTATACCACACTTCATGGTCGCCAAATGACCAATGAATAGAACGTGTAAATTACTTGGTTTGAGCTTAATTTTAGTAGAAGATCAAAGTCAATTCGTGGTCGCCGCATGACCAACGATTTCGATAAATCATTAAAGTTCAAAAAACAAACTTAGCATAAAAAGTCCTCAAATAAACTAATCATTTAAACTTCTGAAGAAACTATTGCATATCAAAAAAACCTCAAACTTAAACAATTGTAAACAAATATTAACATTATAAAACTATCAAACTTAACAGCAACAATTTAACATTCGATTTACCTAAATATTTAAATATGAGTTCATCGTACAGAACATAACTATTCCAAAATAACAGCCGCCCGCAGCTATTCAAACCGGGACACCAAGCCAAGGCTAGCAGGAGCACACTAGAACTGAACTCAGCTGAAACTGAAGTATCTCCCAAACATCACGGCCTTATATTCTATCTAAACAAACCGATCTGCATATCAACGTTGACCGCTGCGCCACGACATCCGGTGGTGAAAATTGAAACATAATAAAAAATGACAACTTCCAAGAAGTGACAACAGCTCAAACAAGAAAGATTATGCAGACGAGAAATGGCAACGCCGATATAGTAAACAAAGTAACGATGTTTGAAAAGAATAGATGCAAAGTAAATTTTAAATATCAAAAAGGATTTAATAAATAAAGGTAAGTTTAAATATATATTTTTAAGATAAAACAATAAGTAAATTCAAATGTTTCTTAATTTTAATATGAGGACATTGATATGGATATCAAAATCTTCCGTTTTTAAAAAAGTCGCGGATATCATTCGTTTTAAAAAGAAACCCCAAATGCTCTACGAAAACTTCCGATTCCCAATCTTTCTCCATCCATAACATGAATGTCAATATTCATTTCAAACTTGCTTTATGAGATTCTAGAACATGTAAAGAAATAGAATTGTTAAATATTTCTTGCTGGTGTAATTATTCCCCCCCCCCCTTTATTTATCTCCAACTAGTGATCAGCAATCAAATGTTCTGCAGAAGTCTTTTGTTTCCTAATCTTTATCTATCTGCAACATAAATGATAATAAATATTAATTTTAAACTTCTTTCATTAGATTCTAGAAGTAGAGTTGAAAGAGTTTAATATTTCTTACTCTGTAATTATTTTTGTATTCCTCCCCCCCCCCTCCTCCCGGATTGTGATCAATGATCAATTCTAGAAACAATAAAGCAATGGAAGTGCTCGATATTTCTGATGTAATTATTTTTAGACCTTTATTACTGAATTTAATGAATCTGTTTATTTCCCCTTAATTAAACTAAATATTTGTTTGTTATATTTATACCAAATGTGTAAACATGGGAAAAAAAATGAAGAATAATTTTTTCAGGTAGGAAAATTTTTCACAAATCGATTTAAGAAAATTAATACTCAGATGGTTTTATGCACGTTTGAAACTGATAATTAGCTACTGCCACTTTTTTTTATATGTATGATTAATGTACATACACAAAAATCATATTCTATATTTGTTTAAAAAATTTGTTTTTTGTTGGCATGGTATTTTATTAAGGTTTTATGTGGATATAAAAGTTATTGCAGTTATATTATTATTATTATTTTTATGTTAAGGAAAAAATTCTGAAATTGCTTAATGTAGCTAAAAATTATACATATAAAAATTTATGTCGCCAACCCAGGAGCAGAATTATATCCGATGTTCTGCAACGAGACACTAAAATTTGCAGATGTTCTGCAGGTATCTTGTCCAAATTTGTCAAAGCACAGTAAAATGCAAAATAAGCATAAAAATAATACTTATTACACATTTATAATAAAACATGATTTAAAATTTTTATAATCTAAAAATGAGGAATACACCCAGAATTTGCAATTTTTTCAATGGCTTTTGGCATTAATATTGTCACATTAATGTGGATATACTACTTACAAAATGTTTATAAATTTTGTCTACACATTGAAACAATGACTGTTTCCAGCAATTTTCTAGTATGCTAACAGATTTACAGGTCAGTTGAACATATCTAAGTTTTATTAATTTTAGAATGTTGGCTGTATCAACATCATCCAGTTAGGGGATAAGTGAAATGTTCTGCAAAAGCCTCAATTGTTCTGCGACGTACGTCGCAGTTTTAAGCACTTTCTGCTCCTGGGGTCGCCAATTTATTGAAAGTGACCCCCCGGCCCCCTAGCTGGCACCACCCCTGAGTATAATCAGTCTATAGTAAAACGTTTTTATAGATTGCTTCAAAATATTAAAATTGTAAAACTGTATTGTTTAATACGTCAAAGAAAAAAAAAAATCTTCCCCTTTTTTATGAAATCTTCTGGTTTTTCAACAAAAATCTTCCCTTTTTTTATTAAAATTGGTTGGCAAGTATGCTTTTTTGAAATAGTATGGGAACCCTGAAATGTCCACATGCATTGTAAATGGCAAAATGTAAATATTAAAGTTTGGAAATATTCATTAGAAATAGCGAAATAACTTAATGATTTGAAATAATATTATTTTTTATAATTTATTTGAAATTTTTGGAACACCAAAGTAATTAATAATTTATATTTATGAATTATTTTTATTATAAACTAGCTGCCTTCGGCAGCCCGTTGGCTTGCTATCCTTGAAAAATTCCTCAGTACAAAACTCCCGCTCAGTGGTGCCTGTGGTGCCTTTTTCCTGTTTCAGGACCAACAACAGCTTATTAACATAAACTGCAAATACTCTTACTGAAAATTTTAACTGTAGTAAATTCCTGCTCGGTAGTGCCTGTGGCACCCTCTTCCCATTTCAGTATCTGAAACAGCCTGTTCGCTCATGTTAGCATCTTTTTGAATTTTAACCATAGCATAGTCCCGCTCGGTGGCGGCTTATCCTCGTATTACAACTTACAACAGCTTGCTCGGTCATTGGGCAAATAGCTTTGAAATTTTTAAATGTAACAAATTCTCGCTCTGTGGCGATTACGGCACCCTTTACATTTTATGATTTGAAACAGCCTGTGTTTTATAGTGGGGGGAAAAATTGCAATTTTCAAATTTTTTCAAATTTTCATTCACGTTACATTTGAATTAATATTCGGCCTAGACAACTTATTATAAAGCTACTGTTCAATTTTAATGAAAATATGTGGATAAACAAAAAAATTAGATTACGTTTTGTTTATTTTGAAATATTTTAAATTGAGATATGCCGTTGAAATTTCGTAATATTTGCTTTTAATGCCCGATAATTCGATTCTGAATATTTTTGAAAGTGTAGAATTATTAGTTACAGCATTTGAAATTGGTTTAATTAGGATTTAAGGAAAGATAAATCGATTGTGAATATTTTCAAGTGTAAAATTATTAGAAGGGACGGAAATTGGGGGGGGGGGGGGGAGGCAAAAACATAGAAAAGAAACGGTTGTTTGGGAGAAAACAACAGAAAACCCAAAACGCCTTTATATTTTGCAGAGTTTCGAATTCTGATACACCTTTCACATTTCATACTATGGATTTTTAACAGTATTTAGCCTGGAATTACGCACGTTTCAGAGAAAACCACGAAAAAGTCAGACATAAATCATTTTATAATAGTGTTTATATCATTTTTGTATCTCAGCTTCTAATTAGCATAATTTAAAAAATAATATGTCATTTTGAAACTTATTTGAATTGAATTTCAAGAGTAGAAGCCACAAATTTCTGTCACCTTCCATTAATCGACTACCGTAAGTAATGGAATTCGAGATTTCACGTGATTTACACGTTTAAAGGTGTCCTGATTAGGTTTTCTTTTGTATCTCAGCTACTAATTAAAATAATTTTATAAATAATTGAAAGCTTTGTTCATTTGGAATTGAACAGTAGATTTCAGAATTTTCTACTGCCAGATGGCGCTATAATATTTTTAAATTTCAATATTTTGAATTCTGAATATGATTAAATTATTTATCATACATCATTCGAAAGATATTTTAAAGTACTTTTATATTATCGAAAGTGGAATTCAAGATTTCACCAGAATTACACGTTTTAAGGTCTCCTGATTAGGTTTTCTTTTATATCTCAGCTACTAATTAAAATAATTTCATGAGTAATACATCATTTTAAAGCTTTGTTGATTTGGAAATGAACAGTATATAACAGAAATTTCTACCGCCAGATGGTGCTGCGATATTTTAAAATTTCAATATTTCAAATTCTAAATATGATTAAATTATTTTTAATACAACATTCGAAAGATATTTTGAAGTACTTTTATATTATTGAATAACCTACTTTAGATTTATCCAATAGAGGGTGCTAATCACAATTATTCGAGATTTCACATGATTTATATGTTTTAAGGTGTCCTAGAGGGGAGCAAAAAATTACAAATTGAGTTAGACTGTTCAAAATTGGTATATATAGGTTTTGGGTGCCTATGAGTCGAATGAGAATATTTTCGAAAGTGTAAAATTAAGGATGGCCAGGAAGGGTGGTGAAAGAATACGCACGTGCAGTGAGCGTATATATGAATTCGTGCGCACGCAAGGGTTTACGCTGATGAAGGCAGAGGGGGGACCCGTTGTAAGTTTTTACCCAATCAGAAATGATTTTTTTTTTTTTTTTTTTTTTTTTTTTTTTAAATTCCTTTTCTTAAGAATAAAAGTTTATGAGTAATAACATGGAATTTTGAGAAATTATAAGGGTGGGGAAGGAATACGCGCACACAGCTCTCATATGCATTTGTGCGTGCGCATCGCTCATGGGTCTACGCTGCCAAAGGCAGTGGGGACCCGGTGCAACATTTTTCCCAATCAGAGGTTTTTTTTTTTTTTTTTTTTTTTTTTTTTTGGTGAAATGATAAAAAGTTAATGCAATTTCGAGAATTCATTAATTATAATGATTCATTTAAAAATAGTGACCAGCGAAGCGGGCGTAGCTTGCTAGTGGTTAATAAATCAAGGGCGATTAGCAATTTCTGTTGAAATCAGTCTAAAATTTTAGAAATTCCAAAAACTGCTTTTTCGCAGCCAAGTTCAGAAAAGAAAAATAGGAAAAAAAAAGCATTACTATTCTGTTTGAAGTAACTTTTGTCTCTTTACATTAACAGATAAAATAAAAATAAATATAATATGTCTATTTTTTTTTTTTGTTGTTGTTGTTTGTTATAAATTAAAACTATACTTAAGGTTTTTTTTAACTGCAGACAGTTGAGCCGTAATGAATTGCAATTTCTAATTTCTGCTTAAATCAATTTAAAATTGAAAAAATTCAAAAACTGCTTTTTTTTTTATTTATTTCCAGTACCTTGTCACGTGGTCGAAAAGCAGTTATTCCCGACCGGAAGAATAGTCTGCCAATATGTCATGAAGTGTTGCCAGACCTGCATAATATACACCAACGCGCGAACTGCGTTCGCGGAACATTTTCTGAACTTGCGGAAAATTTTCTGCTAACAGTTATTGTGGAAAAATTGTATGGCTACGTACTGGTCTTGTGGTTGAAACATATCACACCACAAACTTTTTTTGGCTTTAACGTCACAAACTGCGTGTGTCCACTTTTGAAAAGTCCTCTCGCGCAAACCTCCGGACCGGTAACCCATGTGCCGCAATCAGCGAGCGCGGGGAGGCACGGTGCGACACAGTTGACATCACCCCCAGTCGCCGCACCGTTCGCTATGGACTCGCCAATGCTAGGAGAACGCGAATTTACCATGTGTGCACCTTGCCAAATAATTAAATGAACGGTTATACCTACAAATAAATTTTTAGTTACTGATTTTGAGATTTTGCATCGGTGATTTCTCTATCTTTTTGAAAACAAATAGTTTGATCTAGTTAAAAAGATTTTTTGTCCGAATGAAATTGATAAATCTCGGTTTTAAATAATTTTAGTAAAAAAAAAAAAGATGTCATGCAATATGATAAACACACAATAAATGACAGCCTATCACTAAGGAAACAGCTATCATATGAAATGGTGATAGCTGTAAATGGTCCTCTTCCAACAAATTGTGACACAATTATTTCTGAAGCAATGAATTCATATTTTACAGAGCAGAAAGACTGGCATTTTGTATGAAGATCAAACGATCTAAAGGAATGGACAACTTCTAAATGTGCTGACAAAATAATGAAAAGACATTCTTCTCTTCCCTTTATGGATATATTTTTTTTTCCTTTCCCCCCCCCCCCTTTTTTTTTGGGGGGGGGGGGTATTTTTTTTTTTTTGGTATTTTTTTTGGGTCAAATTTTCGAACGCGAGATTTTGTTATATTTACACGTTTTGAGGTGCCTTGAATACGAAAATCATGTTTTTAGCAAATGGTCTGTGTGTGTATCTGTCTGTGTATCTGTCTGTTATCAGCATATCTCAAAAACAAATTATGGCAGAAAGTTCAAACTTGGTATTCTAAATGTGTATCATATAGGGATGCTACAGTAAGCTTTTCGTTAAGATCAAGCTTATGGTTTGTGTACAGGGACAATCAAGAGAATTCTAATACATTACGTCTATGGGAGAAATTGCAGGAAAGTTGAGTTTAACAGTCTATAGACTGCACTAAACCAAATGAAACGAACATATATATTTCGTAATAGAGATAGTTAACTGTGAAAATTTTTTTGTGTATGTAGGAGCCTCGCCTCCCCCCTGGGGGGGGGAAGTCCCCTTTCGAGGGGAGTAAATTTTCATGATGGGTATCTTTCAAAAGAGCTCGCGAATACCTTTAAAACGAATGGTTGAACCATCGATCTGCGATAATTTAAAACAAAGTTATCGATTTTTTTTACTTTTAACGAAAAAAAAAAAAAAAAAAAAAAAAAAACAGAAAAAAAATCATACTTTTTTTTATTTTTTTATTTTGAGAATAAAATGGACTTTTTCTTGGATATTTGGTGTTATACAACTTCTCTAATATGAAAATCGTCTGCATTATCAGGAAAGATAATTTTTTTAAATAATAATTTTAATAAATTATTTTTTAAAAACACTTATTTTTTAATAACCGAATTAAATTCTATATAAATGTAGGTGCATTAATGAAACGGGAGGTTGAGGGGGGCGGTACATAGAACTAATTATCATATAAAACTCTTCAGAAGCCTAATATGAATTGTTTAACATACCGTAAAATTCCGATAGTAACCCCTCTCCCGATTGTAACCCCCCCCCCCCCCCCCCCTCTGAAATTTGGCATACTTTACTTTTTCGGAAAATTCTGTTTATAACACACACACCCTATATGTTTATTTAGAAACTTTAATTTCCATATAACGTATCCAAGTGTTATTTTTACTCATCTTTTTAAAGTAAAATAACTCCAAATAAAAAAAATGTGGTGTTGTTTACATTCTTTAAACTCCAAAACGTTAACTGCTATCCGCAGGCCGCCGTGGCTTTCACAATCTTGCTTATGCAACTCTGTTTTTACGATCACAACTCTTTTCTAAATTTTAAATTCTCTTTTTAATTTTAAATCATTAAACAGTATAAGTTCTTTCATGTCAGTTAATAACAGTGCAATTAACTGTTTTTTTAACTGCTAGCGAATTCTAGACTGTTCAATTAATTCTATGAGACTGCTTCGCTTCGTGATCGCGATTGTTTTATCACATGTTTGTTTTTGTTTCTGTTATTCCGAATACTTTTTTTTTGCTAAAATACAAATTTAAACTGATTAATAAAAATTTTTTATTATTAATAAACTTTAATAAATAATAATGAGTATTATTATATTGTTAATACAATTTAGTAACCATTAATATATATTATAATATCAATAAAATTAATAATACTTCTAGAAAAAGATTGTGAAACTTCTGATTATAACCTCCCCCCTTCCGAAATCGTCGTACTTTTCCGGAAACTTCCGAATATAACCCCTCACCCAGTTTTGACAAATTTCCCTTTGAAAAAAGGGGGGGTTACTATAGGAATTTTACGGTAGGTTTACATAACAGTACTCGTTATCTTACCTATTAATCTGCAACTTGTATTTATTGTATTAAATTTCAGGGTAAGAGAAAGTCGTGTGAGTGACACACCAGATTATTTTTTCTATTTTGGTTTTACAGTAGACTCTAAAATCTGAAAGATTTATTTATCACAGGCAACTCTGTTCTCAACTGTCAAAAGAGAATTTTTTTTTTTTCCTTGCAGAAAATTTTTGCTTTAGATTTTGTGTTCGCGGAAAGTTTTTCATTTTATCTGAGTCTGAGTGTTGCCACCTAAATTTCATACTTTAGTTAATTTTAAAAAATCTAATTGTCATGTTGAAATGTTGTTCGCACCCATGGATTCAGAAAAATCACCCCTTTCATTTAGTACCAAATTTAAAAAAAAATGACCGATATTTCTAATTTATATGGGCATTTAACGCTGCTTAAGCTCTGAATTGATTGATTTATTAATTGACATCAGCTGGCATTTTAATTAATATTTCTGCAACTAATTAAAATTTTTAAAATCTGTTTTCACTATCCCCTTGGGAACGCTCCTGAACATCCATATGTCAATTTTTGTACTTCTACATTCAATAGGAGCTGAATGTATAGACAGAGACAGACACTTTTTTATTATTATAAATAACTTAATTACTAAATATTGCACTCTAGATTTTTTGAAAATTATTTTTAAGCAGATATTTATTAGTTGAAAATTACATTTTTATTGAAGGTGTTAAAAAAATTAATATTTTTATTTATTCCGGTAATATTTTATTTTGTTATAAGCTGATACTTTTAAATGTGTGCAGTTAGATTTTTATTCCTTTTATATGCAATGTTGACAAATTATTTTGGAATACCACTAAATTTACTATTTTTTCTAGAACCACCGAGGATAGATGATTGTCGAGATCTTGAGGTGTATCCTTTAAAATCTACTGACAACAATTTTGCAACAAGATTTATTCAAAATGTTCGATGTTTTATAAATTTATGCAAATGCTTATCAAAAATGTTAAGGTAAGATTTTAATATATTGAAATAGTTTTACTTAAAATGGAACCAATTTTCACTTTTTGGTTTCTGTTTTTTCAAAAATTTTTATTTAATAAATAGGGTTTCCTCTTCAAATCCTCCTTTTGCTTTGTACAAAATCTACAGACTAAAATACTATGATTAAATAAGCCAAATATAAAATTTTTGAAGAATTGTTTGCACTATCAAAATCGTTAATAAAGGAATATAACCTAATTTAGAATTTTTTCAGATAAATCTGCAAATATAGGCAATTGTGACTACTCATTTCGCTACTTTCCCACATTTAAGAAATTAGATTTTTTACTTTCCGAATACATACTGTATAAAAAAAAATATATTGTAATCATGAAAAGATACAAGTGTGAGATTTTGCTGTGTCAATATGTTTTGAGATTTCATAAACTTATTTTTACTATTTGTACATGTCCATGAGAGTGTACAGGATAGTGTCTCAACAATTTATCCAATGGGCTCTTCCCAGCGTCGTCTGCTCAATCACGTGACAGAGGAAAACGAATAATCGAATTCTGAGAATCTAATTCAATTAAATATTGTTCTTAAGAACAAAAATGTTAATATTTAATATAAAATAAAATAAAAGTAATATTGTGCATTTGTAAACAGTAGAATAATTGTATTTGTAAATTTAATAATTTTTAAAGAACACTTTATGTGTTCATTTATTTTTACCTATAAGAATCGATTGTTGTATATTGTAGAGTAACTGTAACATTAACTGATCTAACAATAAATAATAGCTTCTTGTGGAATGTTTACGGATTATAAATTGAAATTTTAAAATGTTTTCATTTAATTTAATTGCATAAAGGTGTTACAACAAGTTAATTAACTTAGTTACTAGTCTAAATGGATTTACGTAGTACGGTATTGCACTGTCACTGATTTAAGTACGAAAAATCAGAGTATTTAAACATGGTCTTCATGAACATCAATAACAGGTATAAACTAAATGATGATTGTAAATGTATACAGCAAACAAAAGATGATGAATAATGATATAAAATGGATTAAAATGATGATGTATAAAAAATAACACAGATTAAATACGATTGATCAAAAATAAGAATAGAAAATATGTTATTTCAGCAATCGCTGTAGATAAACAAGACTTCGTCTGATATTTGTTTTTCCTCTATCATGTGACCTCTGACGTCAGGTGGGAAGAGTCCATTGAGTTAAAAATCAATAAACAAGTTTAAAATTGCATCGCATGACCTGTATAGATTTTAATGAGTGTAGTACTTGGTTCTTTTATAGAGACATGGATAATTCTATATTGTATTATGGTCTATGGACTCAAATTATTATAAGTATGTTATACCATATAAGTTACTGTATTCTGTTATAATGGTTCTCAAGACAAAGGAAATGCCAAAGTCAGACTTAGGAGTGTGTACAGGGATGAGAATTTTCAGTGTTTTGTAGGAATTTCAGACTTTTCTTAATTTTTTTAAAACAATTTTCAGGATTTTTGTTCTAAATATTCTTGTTTTTGTTCAATTTTCTTTCTTTTGATTGTTTCTAAACAACTTATTTTCATATATTCTCCATTTTTGCTTATAGAAAGTATGATTTTGTGTATCTTTCTTCTTTTATTGCTAAAATTAAATTATCTTTGAGTTTTGCTGATACTTTCAGACTTTATGTCTATTTCCCACTCTCATCTCTGTGTGTAGCTTTTTTAGCTGTTTCTCTCTCTCTTTTTTTTTTTATATATTTGTCTCTTTTAGTCTTTTTTTTTTTTTTACTTTCCGAACACTATAGTGAGGAAAGTATTGTAATCATGTCAAAAATCCGAATTTGAGATTTTGATGTTTCTATACGTTTCAAGGTCAATGAGTCCGTTTTCACTATTTTTGCGATGATATATGTATGTGTGTGTGTATGTATGTGTGTATGTATGTGTGTATGTCTGTGAGTGAACACGCTAGCGTCTAAACGCTTTGTTCGAATAAGCTGAAAGTTGGTACGTATATTGTAAGTCACCATAGTACGAACCCTATAGATTTTGGTGAATCTAGCACTTAGTTTTTTTACAGGGACACAAAGAAAAATTCTTTATCATTATGGCCTATGGGACCAAAATCTTAAAAGTGCGATAGCATCTAAACGCCTTATTCAATTGAGCAAAAAATTTATACACATATTATAGGTCACAGATACTCAACCTGTATAGATTTTGGAGAATCTAGGACTTATAGTTTTCTTACAGGGACACAAAGAAAAATTCTTTATCATTACGGCCTATGGGACCAAAATCTTAAAAGTGCGATAGCATCTAAACGCCTTATTCAATTGAGCAAAAAATTTATACACATATTATAGGTCACAGGTACTCAACCTGTATAGATTTTGGAGAATCTAGGACTTACAGTTTTTTTACAGGGACATAAAGAAAAAATCTTTATCATTATAGCCTATGGGACCAAATTTTTAAAAGTGCGATAGCATCTAAACGCCTTATTCAATTGAGCTGAAAATTTATATAAATATTATAAATCACTGTTGCACTAACTATAAGCATTTTGGTGAATCTAGCATTTATAGGTTTTTACAGGGACACAATGAAAAATTCTTTATCATTATGATCTTATGGACTCAAAGTTCAATAGCGTTAAATAAAACATCGTGTAATATATGGAGAAAAATACTCAAACACTCTATTATGGTTTTTTCCCTTTTTTTTGTTTAACAACTCTTCTTTCTTTACTTTATCTACAAAACTGTTAATTACTCAATATTCGGAAAGTCGAGTGGAGTCACTCCAGATTTTTTTTTTTCTGTAAGTTAGTCTCTTTTGTAGCCTTTTCGATTATTTTTTTGTTTTTACCCATTTTTCCTCTAAGAATCATTTTCACATCAATATGTGCTAGATTTTAATGTGAAGAGGGATGCCACAAGCTTTGTATAGAGTGTAAAACATGGAATTAAAAAAAAAAAAAAAAAAAAAAAACTGGATTCATATATATGTATGATGCATCCCCTAGAGAATACTTAGTTATCATCCGACAGTGTATCAAAAATGTTACAATAGTGTTTCAAAATTACCACACACACTCCAGATAAATTTTTTCATACCTAATTCAAACTAGAGAAAATAAAAAAATAAATTTTTTTAATGGAATTAAAGTGATACAAAACTCCCATGTAAATAAATAATCCTGTATAGGGCATGGGTATTACATAATCAAAATCTACATAACAGACTGCAAAAAAGGGAGATGTCTGCAGTCGTGAAACTTTTTAGGGGCTATCCCTGATTTTTGGGTTTTTGAAATTTTTGCTGTTACTGAATTTCATGTTAAATTATTTTATTTTTACAGAAATTCTCCTTTTGAATGTTTAAATTGCCTTATAATGTATTAATAACTCTCCAAATATCATATATTATAGGTAGCCATAAAATGTATATCATTAAATCTCATCTATCTGAATCCTCTATTAGTTTTCAGAGTTTTTGCGTGCTAGGTAGTTTCACCCTTGTGTTTGTTTTTGTTTGCTTTATCTGAAATGTTATAATCAAAACCAGAAAAGACAAAAGTGAATGCTGGGGGGAAAAAAAAAAAAAAAAAAAAACTATTTGGCTGTATTTTTAGGGATTTGTTGTTTATCCAGCTTTGTTTGAATTTTTTTTTTTTTTTTTTTTTGGGTGTGTGTGTGTGTGTAGGGGGGGGGGGGGGGTGAAATTAATTTCTCACCACTGGGCGAGTAAAATTTGAAGCAATGGATAATATATTGCACCCTGTCAAAGGATTGCACATAACTCAAATATGTTGTATTAGGCAAAAAATCAGCTTAAAGATATCAATAAAACATTGATTAGCCTATAATAAAACTGAAACAATTGCTTCTCAAATAGATAAACTACAAGATAGAGATGTGGTGCTTCTCATGCACAATCGTCACATCATACTCATTTTTTAAGGGGATTCTGTGCTTATTGTCACTAAAAACTGAAGCCAATGTTATTCTATAGGAAACTTTGCCCCGTTATAACTCATTAACTAATACCAGGGTTGCCACAGGCTACTAAAAGGCAACTATTTCCAGCCGGAGAAGACTATAGCTACTTTTTTTGCCTAGAAAGCTTTAAAAAGCAACTATTTTCAGAAAAAGGCAACTATTGGGAGACTATTTTTCACCTTTTACAAAATTCTTCTTCCAGAAATATCAGGAAAATCTTTCAGAAAGAAGTATTTTCTATTCATTTTATAAACAATCCCATATCTTAACCTTTTCACCCTTTAATTTTTTTTACCGCTTTAAAATATGTCATATTCCTGATGTTGACATTGAAGCAGGTGAAATATCTATTGAGAATGTAGAAATTGTACCAGACATTAAGCTGGCCAATTTGCTTATTGTAATTGACTACTAGTACACTCCTGAGACTTATTATGTCCTTCCTCACCCTGATTTCATGTAAGAAAAAATTATAAAAGAAAGCTCTTTAGTAAATCAGAAAAGGAAGAATACAACAAGGAAACAAGCAATAAAGGAAACATAGCTTAAGAGCAGACAATAATTTATCTTTTCGATACCCAAAGCCCATGTTTCCACAATGACTCATTGCCTAATGTATTTTTTTAAATTCAGTTTTCACATTCAGAAAAATCACAATCGTTAAATTAGTACTAATTTTCGAAAAATTTTTTTTTCACTTTTAATAATTTATTTTCTGGTTAAAAAATGCACTTAGTTATTTTTTCGCTTATTTAACTCATAAATAGAATTTAACAAACGAGTACTAATTCTATGATTGTGAATTTTCTAAATGTGAAATGGAATTTAAAAAAAACATACATTAGATGGTGAGTAATTAGGGAATCAGATTTTTCTGTAAAATAACATGAGCCTTGCTGTCAGTGAGATTAGGTGTTGTTCGCTTTTAAAGCTAAATATATACAGACTATTAGATTACATCAGAGCATGTTTAAAAAGCCTTCAGCAGAGTTTTTTTTTTTTAAAGCTAATGAACAACAACAACAACAAAAAAAAAAAAAAAGACTAATTTTTTAATAAAAGAAAACTATGTTTGATGTAATCATTCACATCCAAAAAAGCCTAAATGTAATTTTTTAAATAGATTTAATAAAATACTTTTTACAAAATTATGTGACAGTTTTCTTACTAACTAATATTATGTAGGAGGAGGTTGCTGTTAAGAAACATCTCAAAACATTTAGCTCAATGTGCTCTGGAACCAGGAAAATAAAAAGGGGGGGGGGGGAGAGAATATAGTATAATAGCTAATTATTATTACTATTTTAATTTTAAACTAGAAACATTTTTAAAAATTCCTTGAAATTATTAGCATTAAGAGAACAAAATGAGATATATATATATTTTTTTTTGAATTGAGGAGTTATTATTAGATAAGCAAATTGATTACAAAATTTAGTTACACATTCCACTTCAAATCTCAAGTCCCCACCCTCTTTTAACCCCAAAATAACTTACCAATAAACTATACTGATAATTTAAATAATGTATTAGAGAAAAATAAAATAAGTGCGCTTACTTATCTGTAAACAAAATTACTATAATAATAATAACATTCTGACATTCGCAAAAATATTTTATATTTTGTTTAACACAGCAAACATGTTACTATGTATACTTGTGTATAAGTCGACCCCTTAATTCGAAAAAAGGAACTTTGATAATGCCAGTATTTTAGACTAGTTTTCTTTCCCTTATTTAATCACGAAAAATTTTGTGATTGTACAAGATAAAGAAATCAAGTTTAAAATACTGGTGCAAACCTCTCGTTGTAGGGAGTCGATTTGTATGCGAGTATATACGGTACTTTTTTTTTTTTTAATACTTAGGTTTTCTTAATAATAAAGTGTCTTGAATCTTAAAACAGACTTAATGTCGTGTTCCTGTAATCATGTTTGTTCATCCGGTTCACTTGTTTTGTTCCAACTAACTTAGAACGCAGTAGGGTGATAAGAATCAATGTAACGTTACATTTTAACTGGAAATGTTTTCGTATCAGAACTTCATTTTTATGTTTCAGAATTTTGTCTGGGTTGCCACTCAAACAGGAGAATGAAATTCCCTGACTTTTCTAGGTTTTTTCTAAAAAAATTCCACCCTAACCGTATATTGAGCATTGACTGTGTTCAGGGCAAAATAATTATGATATCACTTGAAAACACAAAATTTACATATTACAAAAGTTGCATATAGTGATAGCATTTGCCACTTATAAGTGAGATAAAAAATTTCTTACACAAGCACAAAAGAAGGGTGGGGGTGTTTAAAGAAAAATGGAAAAATGACCGTGCATTGTCAGATTTTTTTTCTTTTGTCAATCACTGTATGAAATTCCCTGACTTTTCCAGGTAGCTTGGCAACCCTGCTGTGTGTTTGTTTTCGTGCCGACCAGGGCCACCCATGTGTGTTTATCGTATATCGTATTACAGACATGCCAAGTCTCCTATTTTTGGCAGGAGTCTCCTGCTTTTTGCTTGTTTTTCTATGCTCCTGATTTTCCACTCATTTCTCCTGCTTTCTGATGTAATTTTTATTTATACCTCTTAGCATAATTTATGCTTAAAATTTGTGAGATTGGGTAAAATTTTTTTAAAGAAAATAAATGTATCTTGCCTTGCAATTTATCAAGTTCAGTTTGAATGAGAATTACTATACAATGCTTTAAAACTAATTTTGCTAAGAATAAATTTTTAACTTTCATTTTTACATAATGAAAAATGTCTTATCAAAAGATTTTTTTTTTTTTTTTTTTTAAATACCAAAAATCCATTATTGAAAACTTAATTTAATTTTAATACTGATGCTTTGTATGTACATACCTCCTAAGCTTTAAAGCTTTACTTAAAATTAAATTTGCATTAATTTACTCATTTTTCTTACAAACTTTCTTGTTGGAGAAAGTCCCGTGATTTCTGTTAAAAAATCTCCTGCTTTTTTGTCATTAGAAGTTGGCATCTCTGGTATTAAAATTGGATAGAAATGTTTTTGTATTCTTTTAAAGAATGGTTTTGCGACCATTTTTTGAATTTCATATTTTGGCTAAGCTTTGATAGAGGATACCCATTGGTGATTCGTTACACAGTGATGTGATTCAGTGTATCATACACTTTTTACTAATAATCTTTTCGCATCAAAACTTTCTCGTCTCTGAGTGGGAACTTTGTTTTTGATTTAGTGCCAGCCACTTGTTTATATTTATCATATAGGATAGGTTCTTTTTCCTTTATGGTAAAATGGAGTTTTAAAGATTTTTTTCTTATTTAGAGCAGAATGCTTTAAAAATATAAGGAAAATATCCGTTTTTAACAAGAAATATATTTTAAAATTTGTTGTTTTTCTTCCTTCCAATTTAAATTTTTTTTTTTTTTAAGAACAAAAATTATGCATTGCTTGGGTCCCACCACAATAAATGTTTCGTCTCCTGCCTCCGATTTTTCACTTAATTAGCACGTAAATGGCATCTCTGATACTTGTAAATCTTGCGTTTTATCAAACTTATACAATTGTAAAAAGAGAGGGAGGGGAAAATTCAAGAAATTTTTTTGTCTGGGCATATAAATATATTTGTTTTCCTTTACTCATGAAATAGCTTTTTCAACTTCATACGTATTGTATCATTAACTCGTTCTTAACAGTATGCCTTTAGGTAGATACACAACCTTTAATATTTTACCTTTATTAATAATGGATCCATAGCAGATATAAACTAGCTTACTAGCTACGATATGTATTATTATATGATTATTACAGTTACACTAACAATAATATAAAATTTATTGTAAATTTCTAATGTAAAATACTATTATTATTTTATTTATTAATTCTATTACCCTACTACCATAAGTAATGGAAGTATTGTATTCAGTCCGAAAATTCGATATCGAGTTTTCACCTGATTTACATGTTTTAAGGCCTCCCGAGTCCAAAAAAGCAGTTTTTGGCAATTGGTGTGTGTGTGTGTGTGTGAGAGAGAGAGCAAATAGAAATTAGTATATCTGAAAATAAATGATTTTTTTTTTTTTTTTTAAATATAGATTTCGATATGAGAAGTAAACCCTGAAAGTTCCATTAAAAATATTTATTGAGTTATAAATTTTTTTCAAAATCTCGTGCATTGATTTTTGTGGAACTCTCACTTTCAGCTTCACATTCAAAGCCAAGCTTTGAATTTAAATTACAGTGCTGTGTAAATGAATTAAAATATAGCAAATATATCTGCACCATTGGAAAGCATGTTTCTTTATAAATCCGACAATCTTTTTTTTTTTTTTTTTTTTTTTTAATTATGGATATATGTAATATTTTTTAACATTAAAACAAACATATATATATATTTAAGCTCACATTTGCCCGTGTCTTTTCGGATCCTCCTTCATTTATGAAATATCAAAATTTTCACTGGCTATTTTCCAAGTCAAAAGGTTTGAGATTAATAAATTGTCCCCCCCCCCCCCCCCCTTCACCTAAATTTAGATTTCAATGAGGTGAACAAACTTTGAAAAAAATGAAAATCGTTTGCAAAAGCTTTGTGAGATATATGAATTAGTTTTCCGTTTGTGATTCTCACCATGCTCACTATGCAAGCCTCTCATTTAAATTGCCATGTATAGACTCATATTTAAAATCTGCAAGTGGAAGAGGGTACCTGAAGATTTTGAAGTCAGGAAGAAATCTTTTTATCTCAATAAATGACTCTGTAGTGGCAAAATAAATTAGCCTCCCTTAGGGGTTGGTGAGCAGAAGGCAGAGCCCCCTAGTTTTTTTCAATAAATGTTGACACTATAATTGAACGAGGGAGGAGGGGGAATAAAATTGTTCCTAAACCTATTTTAGATTATTTTAAAAGTAAATTGAATTTTATTATCTTACTTTCTTGATGCAGGGTGACAACAATCAGTGAAATCATGGAAAAATTAGGGCACTTTATTAATCTGGAAAAATCAGGGAATTAAAAACACTCAAAAATCATGGAAATTTTCATTTTTGCCCACAAGCATGACTGAAAGATCGCCAAACTGGTGTTATCTTAGTCATGATTGCACAGGATTAGCTGCTTTCTAGTTGAATCTCACCAATTTAACAATAAATAAATAAATATTTTTAGTGCAACAGCATGAAGAATAATTTTATGTCTTGATGTTAATATGTTGTGCAGTTAAAAATGAGTCATATTTTTATAATTTTGTTATTTTCTCTAAAATTTTGAATTTTATTTTCCATTTTGTGAGTGAACAAAGAGAAAAATAAAAAGATTGAGATATTTTTGCCCATAAGTATAGTTTTTTGAATTGCAGTGGTTTAACCCATATTGGACCGCCGTCCTATTATAGGACAGTTGAATTAAATGTCAATAATGTAAAAGAAACATTTAAAATCTGCAAAAAACTTGACATAAATTTTTAGAAATAGACTAAATTTATTAAATTACTGTGAAAAATGGAATTTGAAAAAAATATTAATGCTGCAGAATAATAACAGGGGTCTGTCCAGACTTTTCGGACAGGGTCCTTCTTTTGTGAAATTGTGAAAAACTCTACACATATTTTTGTGAATTTAAATTTTGTGTGAAAATAAAGTTCTTCCGATCTTTTCGGCTAGGGAAATTGTGAAAAATGTAATTTTTCAAAATAAAATTAGTATAAAGTTTCATTTTAGACAATGACAGTTCATTTTTAATAGAACTAAACTTAAATATATGCACAGAAGCCCTTAATAAATTAGAAATTGAATATCAGCTTTTCGGTGAAATACAGCAAAACATCTGATTTTTCATAGGCAGCCTGTTCGTTCCATGGAAGATTAGTTTTTAAAATGAAATAGATTTATCAAAGGTCTATTTTTTAGGATAAAAAATTTTGTGAAGGGTCCTGTTTTAGGATAAATAATTTTGTGAAGGGTCCATTTTTGTGATAAATAATTTTGTGAAGGGTCCTGTTTTAGAATAAATAATTTTGTGAAGGGTCCTTTAACGGACCCAGATTTGCATCTGGACAGACCCCTGAATAAAGAACTTCTTCTGCTAAATAGTGAGCATGTGCTAGTGAAAAATCCAAAAACGATGTCAACTGAAATCATGCAATAAAAACCTGTTACAATTTGCAACATGTGCAATGTTGGATGTAGAGATTGTTTTTTGGACTTCCATTCGTAAAAATCTTTACAATTTGCAAAATGCTCACTTTTGGACTGTGTAGAGACTGTTTTTTGGACTAACAAACAAAATAAAAAATTTTTTGTAAAATTATTATAATTTTTTAATTTTTTCTTTTTTATATGTGTAAGTATCTTATACTGACCATGTTTTTAAAAAATTACATTTTTCTAATGATTCGTTTAATGAGTGGTCCAATATGGGTTAACAATCATATTATTAATATATACAAAATTATTGAATGTATATAATAGGTAACGAAAATCATGGAAATTTGTCAAAATTAGTCATGGAAATCATGGAAAAATCAGGTAGTTTTTATTCTGAATTTCTGTAGCCAACCTGTGATGATCTTATGACTTAACCTGCAATCTATCTTTATAGTAGAGTGAGCCTTGTTAATGTGAATCTTAAGGGGAATAGTTTATATTATCAGTAGTTCATGCTGTCATTAACTCAGGTAACTAACTTCTTTTTCACAATGATTGTAGAAACAGGTCATGTTAAAAGTAATTCACATTAATGAGGTTTGACTGTATTGAACTACAGGGTACAGAGAAAGTCATGTGAGGGAGAGTGACACACTAGATTATTTCTTAGTGTTATAAATTCCTATATTTTTCAGATGTATGCAGGGTTCCCACGGGTCAGGGAAAACCTGGAAAACCTAGGGAATTTGAGGTTATTGAAAAAAGTCATGGAAATGTCAGGGAAAATTGCAAACATTGCCCAAAAATCTAGAAAAATGATAATATAAACCTGGAAAATACCTTTTGAGTGTTCAATTTATGTTGTGAGTTGCATTGCTATGTTGTCTTTTATGTCTCGAGCTATGTTATGTTTTATGCCATAAGCTATTTTATATGTCGTGAACCAAAATTTGTAACTGGAGTTTTTTAAAAATAGACCTGGAAAACCTGGAAATGACAGGGAATTTTATTTTTGAAATTGAGTGGGAATCCTGTGTATGGTATTGTACTTTCTTATTTGAATTTAATTTTTAATTGTTCATCTTCGTTTCTAACATTATTTTTCTTTTTTAGTACTAAAACGAGGTATGCTATTGAAGTTCCTTCATTAAATATCATGAGATGTTTCAACGTGTTATACCGCATTAAGAACGTAAGTTTTTTCCCCCTCTCTTTTTTAGAAAGACCTAAGTAACTTTAAAATTTTTATTTAAGTGATATTATATGTAGTCGAATATCATTTATTCGCAAATCTGTAATTCTCAGACATCTATAATTTGTGATAGTTATCCAATGTCAACAAATTTCAACCATGAGATATGATAGCACAGTGGATTAAAACTGTATAAGAACTCATTTAAACTAAATAATAAGTAGCAGACAGTAAAAAGAAACTTCATACTAGAAGAGGTGATTTAGACATCACAAGACATTTATTTAAAACATAAGTAAGGGGAGTCTAGTATCTTTCCAGCCTCCCTTAGCGGAGTTATAGTAAGTTGGGAATAAGGTATTCTACAATACCGCCAATGATTGTGGTTTACAGTGTGTGCAGGCGCAACAAGATATATAATTTGTTAAATAACTGTGAATTTTTTGAGTAGTTTTTTTTTTAAATATGTATTTTTGGATACATATTAAATTTTTTTAAAAAGGCTACAAGATAAAAATACATTTTAATCAGGGTTCTCACAAGTCAGGGAGAACAGGAAAAACCTGGAAAAGTCAGGGAATTTCAAATTATTCAAAAAAGTCAGGGAAATGTCAGGGAAAATTGTAAATATTGTTCAAAAACCTGGAAAAATGATGATTTAAACCTGGAAAATGCTCTTTGAGCATTCAATTTATATCGCAAGTCACGTTACTGTGTCAGGGTTCCCACGGGCCTTGAAAGTCCTTAAGAAGTACTTGAATTTCATTTTCTTTTTCAAGGGCCCTTGAAAGTACTTGGATTTTGTGTAAAGTCCTTGAAAATCCTTGAATTTTTCTCTCTAGCAAACGCTCGATCAAGGCTACTATCTCCATCTCCACATGCACATGTCGTTGTCTAATATAATGCATTTTGTCGTAAAATTCTCATTATCTTGCTTTCGCATATAGTTTCAGTTTATTTGTCTTTTTTGTCAATCTCTTACCTGCTTGGTAGACTAGTCATTAATTTTGAGCAGAAATTTACCAGACCAGAACTCAAACCTAAGAACTTTGGAATAATCATAATGATCCCAATTCCAAATCCTAAACTAATCATTTTTTGACTTTTGTAAAAGTTAATTTGGTCAATCCATCAAAAATATATTGTGAAAACAGGCAAAGTTATTATTCTAATTATAAAAAAAATACTAATGAAAGTAGTTACTAAAGTTTTGTGCATATACCTAATGTTCTGTGATTTACTAAAGTTTTGTGTATATGTCTAGCATTCTGCGATTCCCCCCCCCCCCCCCCCCCCAATAGTCCTTGAAAAATTTCAAATGGGCCTTAAAAAGTACTTGAAAAGTCCTTGAATTTTTTTCCTTTTTAAGAGTGGGAACCCTGTGTGTTGTGTTTTATGTCACAAGCTATGTTTTATTTTATACCGTGAGCTATTTTTTATGTTGTGAACCAAATTTTGTGACTGGAAAATAGACCTAGAAAACCTGGAAAAATCAGGGAATTTTATTTTTGAAATTGAGTGGGAACCCTGTTTAATTGACTTGAAATTTAAATTTTCATTTAAAATCATTGTTGATTGATGATTTTTCTCCCATAAAATCAAAACAATTCAATTCGTTATTATATTGGTGAATTAAAATGTTAAAATGTTTTTTTTTTTTTTTTTTTTTTTTTAATTGCAAAAATGTGATTTATCTGTGATTCTTTTTTTACTTTTTATTTGCGGAATTCTGCAGATTAATTTCTTCCACTTTAAAAAAAATCACGGATATTGTACGTTTTTAAAAAAGAAACCCCATTAACGATAGACGATCAAATGCTCTATGAGAGTCTCCAGATATCCAATCTTTTTCTATCCACAACATAAATGCCAATATTTATTTTAAACTTGCTTTATGAGATTCTAGAACCTATAAAGACAGATAAATGTTAAATATTTCTTGCTTATCTGATTATCTTTTGCTCCTTCCCCCCTTTTCTTATCTCCAAGTAGCAATTGGTGATCAAATGTACTGCAGAAGCCTTTTGTTTCCCTATTTTTTCCTATCTATAACATAAATGATAATATTCATTTAAAACTTGCTTTATTACACCGTGTCCCAAAAGTTAAGACAATTAATAAAATTTGCATTAACATAAAAAGTAGTAAGGTACAATTAAAATTCATGATAGGTAATAAATAAAAACAGTTTTGCTGATATACACATATAAATTATGGTCAAAGGTTTGAAATTATAAAATGCACATTAAATTATATAAAAATATGTTGTCCCAAAAGTATAGACAACTGTATGTGTTTTTAGTTTTAAATTTATAAAAGTAACTAAAAACTTACCTTTAATATTGAATTGTATTGTCACGACACTTTATAGCATGAAATACACGTTGTTCCATAGAATTAATTAAGCACTGCATTACAGAAGGAGATATTTCATACCACACTTTGTCAAATGCAGTTTTCAAGTCATTTATACATGTATATTGCTCTCCATTTTCATATATTTTACGAGATAAGATTCCCCATACGTTCTTCATAAGATTCAAATCCGGACTAAATGCTGGCCAGTCTTATAGTGTGATATTGTTTTGCATAAATCACGTTTTTGTTGATCTGGAGGTATGGATGGAGGCCTCATTTTGTTAAAAAACACCGTCCAGTTCCGCTAGCAAATCCATAATTGGCAGTAAATTGGTACGTCAGATATCCTGATAATCCTCTGATTTCATTTTTCTGTCCATAAATCCTAAAAATGTTTGCCTGTAGAAACAAAACCCTTCCCAGGTCATTACGGATCCCCCCCCTCCTTGTTTCCTGCTGAAACAGTTCTTTGGTTCTTTTCTTAGGTCATACTAGTAAAATTTATAACCATCAGGGCCATCCAAATTTCATTTTTTCGTCACTGAAGATGACAGAAAGCCACTTTTCATCATTATGCTTTCTAGCCCACTTTAGACGTGCATCTTTATTTCTCTGCTTTAAGCAAGGCTTTGCTTTCATTCTCCTGTAAACAATGTGTTTTAAAGCTTTAATATTTCTGTGTACAGTACTTGTTGAAATTCTAGAAGTTGATGCAATTGCATGCACAGATAAATTACCAACTGAAAACTATTTTAATAGCACTCTATCATCACATAACATTGTTTTCTTTCGTTTTCAGACTCTCTTTCGAGTATTCCATGTTCAACCTGATCCCAAAACTAAATACTTCTCAAGGATCTCTTTATTCTTCTCGATATTTGTACAGGATTTTGCCCTTGCACTTTTAACTGTAAAATTTTAATAATTAATTTCATCTTAAAAAATTTTTTTAGAATGTGGCATTTTTATCAGAAACGTCTTTTTCGAATCACAAACAAAACAATACATTGAACTCATTTAATTAGCATGCTAAAAATATAGTAGACGACATATTAAAAGAAAAAATTATTCTGCATTTATAGAAGCAGACGACATTAAAAATATTTTATTCTGCGAACAAAAATGTAAAAGAAAACATTTAATGCTGTATTGTGTCTATACTTTTGAGACAGCACATTTTTATATAATTTAATGTACATTTTATAATTTCAAACCTCACGTTAAGGCAAATTTTATTGATTGTCTAAACTTTTGGGACACGGTGTAGATTCTAGAAATAGAATTGAGAGTTTAATATTTCTTACTCATGTAATTATTTTTTTTCATTCTCCCCCCTCCTGGCACTATCTCCAGCTAGTTATGAATGATCAATTCTAGAAACAATAAAGCAATAGAAATGCTCAATATTTCTCACATATGTAATTATCTTTAGACTTTATTACTGAACTTGATGAATCTATTTATTTTTCCTCAATTAAATTAAATATTTATATTTCATATGCATACTGAATGTGTAAACAAGAGGAAAATGTAGAATAGATTTTTCAGGTAGGAAAATTTTTGTAAATCAATTTAAGATAGTTAATACTCAGTTGGTTTTATGCAGATTTGAAACTGATAATTAGCTAGTGTTTCCTTTTTATATATATAATGAATGTACATATATAAAAATCATATTCTACATGTGTTTGAAAAATTTGTTTTTCTCTTGACATGGAATTTTAATAAGGTTTTATATAGATATGAAAGTTATTGTAGTTATTTTAAATACTTTTTTTATGTCGGGTAAAACTTTTCAGGCGCTACACCTGAATTCAGGGTTTTTGAAAATTTTGATGCCTCTAATTTCCATGTTAAATTATTTTGTTTTATAGAAATTTTGTATTTTGCATGTTTAATTTGCCTTATAATGACACTCTAAATATCATTTGTTATAGGTAGCCATACGATATATCATTAACAATATATCAATTATCTTCCCTATCTGCACACAAGTAGCAATTTTCAGTGTTATTGCATGTTAGGTAGTTTCACCCCTGTTATGTTAAAGAAAAAAATCTTTAGAATGTTTAATATAAATAAAAGCTATATATAAACTATTGAGGTTGTTAATTTATTAACAGTGACATTTTCAATGTTCAACCAACCATTCATGTTAGCAAAAAATTTTTCAGCTAATTTCTAATTTTAGCAATCACATGTCTGGTTTATTATTTTCCATGCAAGTAGCAGTTTTCAAGGTTTTTGCAGGATAGGTAGATTCATACATGATAATCCCAGATCATGCTCGTCGACCCAGTCATTCAGAATATTTTTTTTTCTTTGAAATTCATGTAAATATGTGCTGCTACTCTTTAGAAAGATTTCCACAGAAGGCACTCCATCCAGGCCTAAGACTTCCATGGGGTCAATCGGCCTTAATGCCTACACTAACACCATTATCTATTTAAAATCTTATTAACTTATTAACATCATTTAAACAGACTTCCATGGTCCGTTGGTAATTTTCTTATAAATTTGCTTGGTTTTTAACATGTTAATGATAATTACAGTGATAAGATTTTTCTGCTGAATTTAGTTTATAGTACGTTTATTTTTCTCTCTTTAATAGTGTGCATTAAAAAAAAAATTCATGCTTATAAATTGAAGTTTTTACTTAATGATGTATATTTTTGTTACATCATCTAATTAAACAACACATTCATGTTAGTGTGTGTGTGTGGGGGGGGGGATCAGTCTTTTTTTATTGGTTAAAGAAAAATTATTTATTTTTGTAGTGTATAGTGTGTTTTTTTCCGTTCAAATTCTGTTATTTTATTTTAATGTCAGTCATTCGCAAAAAGTTTCAGCTTTGCTTTTTTACTCTTTTGTAAATCTCATCTCTGTAATTGGAAATTTTCTCAAAATTTTGGAGTATTCGAATATGCTTTGCATAGCTGTATTATGAAATCTTAATAACAAAATATTTAGCACAGTGTTTTTATGATAGATAGCAACATCAAATATTTGTATTTATATTGCAGAATTGTTAATAGTGTAAGCCATACACAATCTCACTACTTCACATCTTTATTGCAAATTACATTCATGTTAACTCTACACTGGATATTTCTTTGATTTTGGTTCGTTTGTCTGTCTGCGCTCTAACTTCCATAAATGTTCATGGAATATCTTGGAAATTAATATATGTTATTCAAATTCACTATGGGGTATTCCCTATGGGAACTGTATTAAGTAAGTACCACCATTGGTGTGTGTACAGGGACACACGAGCAAATTCCAAAGCATTGAATTTTATGAGAGGTATTTCTATTAACTATATTTTAATAGCTTTATTTTGCACAGATCACTATCATTCATACACACACACAAAGAAAAAAAATTCTATAGAATACAATATGATTAGCATTAAGGTTTATAAGTGTACATAAAAATATTTCGGTACATTAATGGCTGTAATTGGAAATTGTTGCAGTTGCATTTTCAGCTTCACTAGGTATATTGGTTAATTGTAAAAAAGCACCACCAAAGCTACCATTTATAAGTTATAAGTAAAAACTTTTAAATAAACACCATAAAAATGCAAGAACTCGCAGCAGTTGTTTAGGATCAAAAGAAAACATGCCACAAAAACTTTGTTTGCCTGACAAAGGGTTGTGTTTTTTTTTATCCAAAGCAACTAATGCAAGTTCTTGCATTTTATGGTGTTTATTCAAAGTTTTTTACTTATTACCGATTAATAATGAGGATCATTTTCAATAGATGAAGTTGCAGTAGAATGCTTTAGATGCGAGATGATGTGTATGCTATTTTATTCCAGTAACAAGAAGCTTCAAATTCTGAGAAGCCAAGTGAGACAAAGGTGTTATCTCATAATAAGGAGCAATCAAGAAATGACACACCGATCGTAACCAAACTTTACAGGGTCTGAAGATATACACATTGCAGCCAACTTTTCTGTTTTTGGCGGAAGTTTCCCGATTTTTAATTGATTTCTTCCATTCCTTAAAAAGTTGTAAATATTGTTCATTTAAAAAAAAAAAAAAAAAAAAACATTAACTAACGACAGTCAGATGCTTCACAGAAGCTGTTTGATTCCCAATTTTTTTCCATCCACAACTTTAATATTAATATTCATTTTAAATTTACTTTGAGATTCTAGAATGTATACAGAAATATAATTATTCAATATTTCTCTCTCATGTAATTATTTTCAACCCCCTCCATTCTTTTCTTATCTCCAACTAGTGATTGACATTTAAATGCTCAATGGAAAACATTTTTCCCCAATCTTTCTCCATCCACAAAATAAATGTTAATATTCATTTTAAATTTGTTTTATCAGATTTAAAAACCTATAAAAAAGTAGAATTATTTATCATTCTTGTACTTATCCCCCCCCCCCCCAACCTCTTCCCCAGCTCTATCTAGCAATCAACGATCAAACATCTTCCAATGCTCAAACTTTCTCAATCTATACCAAATGGATTGATATTCAGGAAAAAAATTGTTCTATTAGATCTAAAACCAGTACTGTGATATAAGTGCTCAGTATTTCTCACATTCACATATGTACTTATTTTTAGATTTTTAATACTGAACTTTTTTAATCTATTTGCTTTTCTCAATAGGTTTAAAATAGTATACTATATCACCAAATATAGGTCTTACGCAAGATACATAATATCAGTAGCTGAAAATTACTGTTGTCTCTAGAATAAAAGGGCCGCCGGGGGGAATTCAATAAAAAGGGCAACCTGTTTTCAAAAAGGGCAATATTTGCGTAATTTGCGATCTTCTATGTTGTGATTTTTTTTTAACATGACAAAAGTAAATCACTACTTTTAAGTGTATATATAGAGACTATATACATTTGTTCTTCCAGGAATGATATGTAGAACTATTCGTAGAAGGTTGAAAAGTCAGAAAGAAAGGTATCTAAAGGCCTCTGAACATTTAAAATGTTAGAAAAGACTACTTGGTACCACAATCTTTTGGAAAGGGCCGCAGGGTGCTAAAATGTGTTTGAAAGGGCAGTAGGGTGGAGCACCCTGCCAAATTAGCCTAAAGTCAGTGCTAAAAATGTGACATAGGAAATGTACAGTATGGTTTTTCAATACATTATTGTGATTTTTTCTTTTTTCCCTCTCATGTTACAAATCTACCTAGGAAATTTTCAAGGACTTTATTATTATTTTATTAAAGTTTAAACTTACTATAAAATATTACATATTTTGTATTAAAATATCAAATTTATCTTAACTGTACTTGATCTTACCACTTTTTGTTTATCATCTAATTGTTTTCTTTTTAATGATTCTTACTATCGTCAAATTAACGGAACTGCTATGGGTGCCCCTATATCTGTCGCTATAGCTGTAATCGTAATGCAACACTTAGAAAACAAAATTAATTCCCAGTTACATGATAAAAAAAATTTCTGGAAAAGGTATGTGGATGACATTTTTATAATTACTAAGCAACATTTTGTTACTGATATTTTAGATTTTGCTAACTCTTTATGTCCTGATATCCAGTTTACCTCTGAAATTGAAATTAATAATGAGCTACCCTTTCTAGATATCCTTGTAATGCATAAAACAGTCAATGATTTTTTACATTTTTCTACATCAGTTTATAGAAAACCTACTTTTTCTGGTCAATATCTTAATTTTAATTCTGCTTATCCTTTATCTCATAAACTTGCAATCATTTGTACTCTCTTACATTGTGCAAAGCATTATTGTAGTAATTCTGAATTTTTAAATATTGAACTACCTAAATTTTTTTCTGATTTAAAAAATAATGGTAATGATTTAAAAACCCCTTGTTTTATTAAAAGAATTTATAAAGAAGAGTTCTATTTTTCATCTAAATCAGTTTATCCCAAAATTAAAAATTCTACTCACTGTACTACTATCCCTTATTATAAAGGTATTTCCGAAAATATCGCTAAATAGCTTAAAACGGTTAATATCTCTACTAGCTTTAAACCTCAACTCCGTATTAGTAACTTTCTCTCAAACTTTAAACCTGCTGTCCCCCTTAAACGCCTTGGTGTAATCTATTGTATCCCCTGTTAAAATTGTGATTCTACATATATCGGTGAAACTGGCAGAACAGGTGAAATTAGATTAAAGGAACATAAACGCTCATATAAAACAGGTGATTTAAGATCAAAACTCATAATCCATTCCCTCAATAGTGATCATATTCCTGATTTTGACAACTTTAAAATTCTAGCCTCTAATGTAAATTTATATGAATCCCATATTTTTCTAGAGGGCGCTTTTACTAAAATGTAACATTCTGCCTTGAACGAGGCTAAAGCTATTCCTCCTGAATATATAATCTTGTTATGATGTATTATGAATTTTTGTAAATGTTGTGCTTGTATGTTTGACACTGAGGAGGGCTAGTGTTCTAGCCGAAACGCCTGTCGTGTATTTTAATGTTTTTAATTAAAATGTATTTTTAAAGTTTTAAAATGTATTTTTAAAGTTTTGTATTCATTATCTCATTTTAAATGTCACATTGGTTTTAATATATTAATGAGACGTATAAATTATGTTTAATTTTATTAAGTTATCTTAACGTTGTTTAAAAATATAGTAGTATTTCAATTTTCCTATTACAGAGTACAAATCTTTCTTTTTCTTCCTATTTTCAAGTAGAAATCTTCCTATTTTCAAAGCTCAAAGTTGGCAGTTATGTATACACTCATTTTTATTGGCAAACATTATTTTAGAACAGAAGTTTTGGTGTTCAAAGTTGGAACTATTTTTTTCCAATATTGTGACTTCATTCAATTTATTTTTTTGACATATCTATTTTTTCCCCCACTAAACATGTTCTGTTAAATTGTATTTCATATTGCTTGCTAGAAAGAATATAGATATATATGCTTGTAAAATTCTACTGAAATAGACATGAAATTATCCATGTGCCATGTATTATTAACTTCTTGATACACTGCATGTTACCATGTTATACAATAAAATGGGAATTAAATAAACTATTAAAAATTCTAATTGAAATCTCTTATATAAAAAGTCTTTAAAAAAAAAAAAAAAAATGAATTCTAAAACAAGAAAAATATGCACGTACAGACGATCAAAAATTACAATTTAAATAAATAAATCAACAGTGTGTGCTTGGTAGGGAAAAAAGTAGAAAAATCAAATAGATAAATTGAATGACGTCACAATATTGGAAAAAAATAGTTCCAACTTTGAACACCAATACCTTTGTTCTGAAGTAACGTTTGCCATTATAAATTGGTAGGAATGTATATCTTCATACCCTTTAACTACCTGTAAAGTTTAATTACAATCAGTGTAAGTGTCATGAGTGTTCCTTGAAAGGTATGTTTACACAATCATGACAAAATTTGTGCCTCTTCTACAAAAAAAAGAGCTTATACAGAAGGTGTTAATTCATCACTTTATTTTGAAAAAAAGTGCTGCTAAAAGTTATTGTGTACTCTGGGAAGTTTATGATGAATATGCTCCATCAAGATATATATGAACGATGGTCTAAACAGTTTAAAAGAAATGGTTTTAATGCGGACAACAAACAACTGCAAGCATTATGAACTGCTAAAACCTTGTGAAACTGTTAACAGTAATCGCTACCGACAACAAATAATCAATCTGAATCATGCTTTGATTGCCAAATGACCACAAGGTACTCACATTCTTTTTAGAAATCTTACTTTGTTTCTGAATAAGGGTGAGACATTCTTACTCAATTTTTACCTCTGATGAGAACCCTGTTTCATAAAATTTGTTCCTAAAGTTAAGTATGAGCATAATTGTGAAATTAATATAATATTTACAGGAAAATCTGATCCTTACAGCTGAAGTTGGTGTATTTAGCCCTCTCCTTGTGCAAATGCAACTTGCTAGTCTCAGTGTCATGGAATCTTTAATATTAAAGTAAGGGAGTCCCTAATGTTTTTATTTATTTATTAATTAGATTGTGAATTTAATTCTTTATCTAAAATCAATAGTGTTAATTATATATATTGCATAGTTATCACAAATATTAACTTTCTAGTTGTGTTGTGTAAAAAAAAAAAAAAAAAAAATATATATATATATCTCCTTATGCATTTTTTTTTTATTATTTTTTTTTAGTTGCAATTTACTGAGTTATGCTGAAGAAATAAATGGCATGTTTGCATCTTTAATATCATATTCAGAATCATCTATTTCATCTGTCTTAATCAGGTAATTTTATCATTTTTCTGCAAAACAAAAGTTACTCTTGATTAAAATACTTCAGTTATTTTACTAAATTTGATGTGTGTATTTTACTGCGTCTTCCAACTCCTTTCTGTTATTTTTTCTCTTGTATTAAATGTTGGCCTGAAACTTAAAACAAAACAAAAAAAAAAAAAAAAGTGCAGCCCTTTATTAGTTATGATGTAAAGGAGAAAGATAATATGTTGATAAATGATTGAGATTTAAGATATTTTTCAGATATTTTTGAATCTCTTGTACCTCCCCCCCCCCTCCTTTTTAAACCCTTCTCCATCATTTCGTTCAAAATATTGTCAATTTTGTTGACTGCAATCTGAAAATCTGCCTTTAAAAAAGTGTATTTATATTGAATATCTTATTACTGATGGATATTTTTATTCTACAGTAGTATCCTGGTAATCTGACTATTAGCTTAAGGCAGGCCTGAAAATTTTCTGTGGATCTGCAATTTTCCGCTTTTTTGTGATCTCTGTTAATTCCGCGTTTTTTTTTTTTTTTTTTTTTTTTTTTTTTATAATCGAACTTCAATAATGATCAGTGTTCAAATGCCCCACGAAAGACTTTAGATTCTCAATCTTCCTCCATCCAAAATATAAATGTCAATATTCATTTTTAGATAATTCTGAATTTAAATCTTAAATTTACTTTATGATATTCTGGAACCCACAAAGAAGTAGAATTGTGCTTAATATTTCTCACTTATGTACTACTTTTGCCATTGCTTTCGTAACCATATATATATGTATTTCAATGGTTGTATAAGGGAGTTATGTGGTGTTCCCATAAGATTTTTTAAATATAGTTTTTCAGTACTAATAGTTAATATTTTTTCCATTGTTAATTGGGGAAATCTACTTTTTTGTTAAAATTGATTACAAATAATATTGTAGTTGTGCAATATTATAGTATTTCATTGTAGTACTTCTCAGAATTAATTATTTTATTATTATAATTGTTTTGTGTAAAAGTTATTCAATATTTATTTTTCATTTTGAAGCATAATTAAAGGATGTTTTCTTTGGGATAATTTTATTGGTATCGCAGGTGTTCTTTCAGTAATTCATTTTCATATGTTTATTTTTAAATGATTTAGACATTATAATTCTTAAGAGAATAATTTGTATGTTACAAAAATATATTTTAATGATTTCTTGTCAATTTATGGGTATAATATTCTCTTCGTAAATTTTATTTACATTATCTACTATTTTCATCAATTTTTTTTTTTATTTATATAACTGCAAAAAACATTATTAGATCAATTTTTTTTCTTTTTTATTAAAATTTAAACAATATAGCAAGATATTTAAATGAAATGAGAACAATTTTTTTCCCCTGTGTAAAAACTTATTTGTTATATTTTTTATATTTACTTTTTATTTTTTTGTTATATTTTTGTTTATAATTTTTGACTATTAATTGAAATATATTAATTTAGTGAACTCCGTGCTGCTGTATGGAGATTGATGAGCATTTGGCTCGATAATTTTCGACAAGGTGTGTGTATTTCTCAAACAAGAGTATTTTTAAACCAAATACTTCAAGATATTGATGTAGATCCTAAGGAATCTCATGAGGAAGCTCAAAGGGTATTTATTTCAAAAATTTTAATTTTTAAATGTGAATAGTAAATATGTTATCACAAACATCCCCCTTGTCCTTAAAATAATATTGAAATTAAAATAATAATGAAATAAAATCTTTTTTAATTTGATTCTACACAGCTATTGATTCTTTGATTCTTGAAAATGTTTTGAAATTTACTGTAGTTGTTTAGAGCTTTTAAACAGCTATGAGGTTATTTGAAGTATTTGATTAATTTATATAGATGTCTAATTTTGCACTAAATATATACATGCAAAGTGTACCAAAAAAGATAGAAACATATTTAAGAAAAAGTTTGGGGTCGTGGCAGGGTGCTTCATCTGTTAAAATCTTTATTGCTTCTCAATTTATAGCCTAATAGTAATTATTGTAGTTTTTTTTTTTTTTTTTTTTTTTTTAATATTATCATGTTGGTGAGACCTAGCTATGGCTGTGGTGGATTTATTATCTTTAATGTCTTTATAGAGCTCTTTTAATTTTTTTAATTTTTCTTTTTTAATACCTATGTAATTTCCTTTATTACATTCTCCTTGGAAATCTGTGTCAGTATTTGCAGTTTCTTGAAAACTTATTTTATCCAAAACAAAAACAGTTGCTGAATTGAAATTGAGATACAGTCAAACCTCGTTAACAAGGAATTATTATTAATATGAACCGTTTCCACAATCCCCGTCAATATGAAGACTAGTTATATGAAACTTGGTTACAGATAGCATGAACTACTGATAACTTGAACAAATTTTTTATCCCCCTTGTGATTCATGTTAACAAGGTTCAACTGTATTGAGAATAATGAAAGAAATACTTAATGAAAAATTAAAACTTTCTGTCAAATACTTGTACAGATATGTTGATGATATTTTTGCAAGTAAATGAGATAATCCTACCAGAAGATATCCTAGATAAATTAAATCAAATAGATGAAAATATGAAATTCACACAAGAAGCTGAAAAATAAAATAAACTTAATATTTTGCACATGACTATTAAAAAAAAAAAAAAGAAAAATCTCTAATTACCAATTTGAAACTGTAGTTTATCAAAATCCTGCAATAACATCACCAATAAAAATTGCAAAACACCGTGTAGATACAGAATTGCAGCCGTACAGTGGGAGATCAAATTATTAGAATTTTTCTTGTAACTTTTTTTTTTCTTAAAAAAAAAAAAAAATTCCATCCTCCTTCTCCACTTACAAACTGTTTTCTCTTTCCCCGTGCTTCACATTTATAAAAATTGTATGCTTTTTAGAAATTTTTCAGTTCTTCTTGATTTTTACTTTGAATTTTTTTTTTTCTTATTTTTTCTCCGTCACTAACCCTGCTCACACAAAATACAAAATTATTTTTTAAAATATTCTAATTTTTTCTTTATCTCTGTTTACTTATTACTGAGCTGTTGTCTCTTTGCATTTGCACCACCATTTCCAAAAAATTTTTCAACATTGTAACTATGGTATTTCTCTCACTCCCCCATTCCATATTTTTTTCTTTTCTCAGAGCTCCCATTTTTTTTTTTTTTTTTTTTTTTTTTATTACTCTCTTCCTTGCCATTCAGTCAAAGTTTCTTACTTTAAGAGTGGTAATCTTCTGAATCTCCTGCCTTTTTAAAATTCTGTAAAAAATGCCCTCTTGCCCCCAAATCGTCTGCCCTCTTAAATAAAAAAATTCATGCTTTTTTTAATTTTTATTTATTATAAAATTTCAAGCAAGCACCAACTTCTGATCAAATGCCCTATGTTTAGGTACATTGCTGTATTTGATACTTTCTGCTTTGTAGATAACTTAAACCTTAATTGATTACTTATAAAAAATTGGAATTAGGGAACTTTATCAATCTGGAAATATCAGGGGAAAATCAGGGATTTTTTCTTCTTTTGCAAATATAACTGAAAGATCGCAAAAGACACTGGAGCATATTTTAGTAAATATTTTATTGCCCTTCCAGTTGAATCTCACTAAGTTGACGTTTAAAAACAAAAACAAAGAAACTATTGTTATTGATGAACAACTTGAGGCATAATTTTATATTCTCATGTTAATATGTTTAAAAGGATTTAAAAATTTATAATTCAACTTATTGTTGATTTATTTTAAATGTTAAGCTTGCTGTTTATTTATTTTTTTCTTGTGTGTGTATTATAACAACTATGTATTTATATTTTCAGAATTTGTGAGTTTAGTTGTTAGTAATCATTTGTTATTAACAGGCATGAGATTTTTCCGCAGATCTGCAATTTTCTGCTTTTATGTGATTTTCATTAATTTTGTGATTTTTTTTTTTTTTTTTCATTTCCAATAACAATCAGTGTTCAAATGCTCCACGAAAGACTTTAGATTCTCAATATTTCTCCATCCAAAATATAAATGACAGTATTAATTTTAAACATGCTTTATCAGATTCTATAATTTTTAAAAGATCAGAATTTTTCAATATTTCTCAATTGTGTAATTTTTTATGTCCTGCTCCCCCCCCCCCCCTTTTTTTTTCATCTCTAACCATCATTGATCAAACATTCTGCTGGAAACCTTTTATTTTTGAATATTTATCCCTCCACAATAAAAATATCAATATTAATTTTAAACTTACTTTATGATATATTAGAACCCATATAGAAATAGAATTGTATTTAATATTTCTCACTCATGAATTACTTCTCCCCCCCCCCCTTTCCATTGCCAATCGATGATTAAATGTTGATTGCTAGCTATTTTTTTTTTTTTTTTTCTTTTTACACACATTTTATTGTGTTCATGTGCATTATTCTTTTAGTTTAATTTCTCACTTTTAAAATATTTTGTATACTTTTTCCTTGTGCACATTACATACCTGCCAACTTTCCATTATTTCAACGGAGACTCCGTTATTTTGGGACTGTCTTCCACTCTCTGTTATTCTCAAGCATTTCTCCATTATTCTGAAGATTTTAAAAATTATACCTATAATTTATCCAAACGTTCATTTTTTAAGCAAGATTTGGCTTTTGCTGGAAAAAAAAATTTCTCATTAATATTTATATATATTACTATTTTTAATTAATAATTACTTAATAATTAAATGTAAGTTACCCATATAACTTTTCAATAATTTATGCCATGGATTAAACTATTAAAATACTGTCATATGTCAAAAACACATCAATGTTTTCTAGGCCTGAAAATGCTGCTTATAAAGTCTCTGTTATTTTGATTCTTCAGTGTTGGCAGGTATGACATTATTTTTCATTTGAAATAATTTTTATGAACATATTTGTATTAGTTTTCCCCACGCGTGTTGTTTTTCATTTGAAATTAATTTTATGAACATGCATGTTTCCTCTTTTTTTAATTTTCTGCACTCTCGTGCCTGTATTAATAATTTTTTTTTCAGTAATGCATAAAAATAATGCAGTTTTTACTGCTACTCAGTGTTAGCCAAGTAGTTAATTAAAATTTAGTATACTCAGTACAGCTTTAATATTAAACCAGGTATGCATCCTTTTTTACATTTTTAATTACATATGAATAAATGAGTAAAGTGTAATTAAATTACCTCAAGCAGTGTAGACTTATAATTATTTGAATGGTGAAGCATATTTTATTCATGCCACTTAAGTATACAAGTTTAGCCCCATACTAATAAACATTGTTGTCATCCTTACTTCTACTCAGAAACTCTGAGCTTGGTAGTTAAACTATCTTAATTTAAGGCAATGGAGTGCCTTCCTTTTTAGAAGAGCACTACAAATGATGGAAGTAAGACTTCAGCTTGACAAACTTGTGATAGAGGAAGCATCAGCAAACGAGGTCGAATTTTGATCCAAATCAGGGCTGAATAATCCGCCAGGAGTATATAATTTTGATGGAAACTTGTAGGGTTTTGTGATCATGACCGAATTAGCACCCACCAGTTGCTATTAGTGTACAACACAGTATTCGGCTGACTTAAGTATCAAACCAAACCTGCTCTCTTCTAAGTAACTTTTGTTCTACTGACTGCCCTGTACCTCTGTCACCAAGTACTAATGAAGAGAAGTTTGCAATATCTAAATAGAATCAATTATTAAGAAAAATAAAAGAATAGCAATGTTGAAAGCACCAAATATGCTTTATTTTTTAGTTCTTTCAACATCGCTAATGTTTCTTTCTATTCTTTTTTCCCCCCATACACTAGATGTGAACCTTGATCTGCTGGTTGTATATGCCAAGATCATTGGGAGAAAGAAAGATGGTCTTTTTTTTTTTTTTTTTTTTTTTACAATTACGTTAACAATTATTGATTTTGCTCTCTGATATCAGAATACAAGGACTAAAATTCAGGGTGGCTTTCCAGTCCATAATTTCCAGATCTCCTGTTTGAAAAACTTCCGTCCAGGAGAAATTCAATGCCCTCTTTTACAGGCAATTAGAAAACTAAAACACAAAGAATTTTACGGTAAGTATTTTCCTTACAGCACAACAAATTTATTCAGAAAGCATGGTAGGCTTGGTGCTTCATTGGCGCAGCACTTTAAGGCAGGGTAAATAAAACTTCAAAGAAAAATTCAAAAACTTCCCTCTTCATCAACACCACCATTTCTGTAAAATCGAGAAACTAGCCATCTTTGGTCAAATTTTGGGCCCAGAATTGTTTCGAAAATCTTAGCAAAAGTTATATTGATCGAAAGATCATTTAAAAATATAAATATCTGTGGAGAAGCTCTGAATTTTTGAAAAAGGGGAAAGCAGAGGATCGCCATCTGTGATTGCATAAGGTATTTGTAAACAAAAAGTTGATTAATTCAATGGGATTCATTGAATAATCCATTATTAATTAGCTATAGAGATAAGGAATTTTTCTTTGTATTCCTGTAAAAAAATTAAGCCCTACACTCATCTAAAATCTATACAAATCATGCAATGGTGACCTGTAACACAGTTTTAGCTCAATCGAATTGGGCATTTAAATGTTATCACACTTTAAATGATTTGAGTCCATAAACCATTATAACTAATTTTCTTTTTGTCCTTGGAAAAAATCTATAAGTCCTACACTCATCAAAATTTTGTAGTTTGTGCAACAGTGACTTATAACATACTTACTATCTGTTAGCTCCATCAAATAAGGAGTCTAAATGTTATCACATACTAAATGATTTGAATCTATAATCAATAATGATAAATTTTCTTTGTGTCCTTGTAAAAAAAAATTTAAACTGTACTCTCAAAAAACTGATATGTGTGACATTACTTTGCTAAGTATGATCATTATGGAAAACTTTATGCATATTACTTATATAGTATGGGACTTATATATTATGGACACGTGAAATAATTTGCATATGTTTTATTCTTACTAATTATCTAAAGTATTTTTTTAAATATAAAACTGACATATGTTTTAGAATTTTGCTATAGCATAGTTGTTACTAGAAATTGCATACTTATACAGGGTGGCGACAATCGGGGAAAACAGGGAAATCATGGAAAAATCAGGGTACTTTATCAGTCTGGAAATATCATGGAAAATTCAGGGAATTTTGTAAAAACACCCAAAAATAATGGAAGTTTCCATTCTTGCCCTGCAGACCTGACTGAAAGATCGCCTAACAGTAGCCATCTTAGTCATGATTATATAGAATTGTTGCTTTCTAGTTGAATCTCACTTTTTTTTTTTTTTTTTTTTGTAAATTAAATATTTTTAGTGCAACAACTTGAGGAATAATTTTATATCCAGATATTAATGCGTTGTGCAATTAAAATGATTCATATTTTTATAATTGTTAATTTCTCTTAAATTTTAATTTCTCATTTTATATTTATTTATTTTTTTTTTTTTTTTTGTAAGTGAACAAAAATAAATATTGGGATATTTTTGCTTATTAGTACAGTTTTTCGAATTGAAGTGGTTTAGCAAGCATGTTATACAAAAGTGCAATATATGCAAAATTATGGGATGTATATAATAAGTAATGGAAATCTCGCAAAATTAGTCAGGGAAATCAGGGAATTTTTTTTTTCTGAATTTTCGTAGCCACCCTGTTATATATATATATTTTTTTTTTTTCACATGAATACACAAAAGAATATATTATGATCTAATGTAAAAATATACAAACTGTAGGCGAAATACTCCTACAACATGTTGTACTTTTCCCGTTTGTTTATATACTGAATTATTTACCGATTCAAATTTGTTTAGGTGCTTGATAAATTCTAAATGCATAGGAAGTTGTTTAGAATAGCTCTAGATTTTTTTTTTTTTTTTTCTTTATTCAGGCAACTATATGTTTTTTAATTGATTTTAAATATTTGTGTTGATCACTATTGGTTTTGTTTACCATTAAATTGTATAGTAGATCACTTGAATGCTACCAAAAGCAGCAATGTTCTAAATCTGCCAGCTGCCTAGGTGACAGCAGCTTGGTTAGTATAATGATGACTGAATTCACTTAGTCTAATTGTAAAAATCATTCATAGTGTAGATACAGTGATTAGTTTTTTTAAGTAATTATGTTTATTATTTGTTTGACTAGGGCAGAGAGCAGTTTACACTGAAAGCTAATTTTCCTGGAGTTAAGAAAAAATCAAATCGAATTATCATATAAACTGTAATTTCTTATCAAAATCATTCAAGCAGTTTCCTAGAAGACAAGATTTCTGATATATATTGTTTTAGGACAATGACAGCTGACTGAATTCACTTGGTCTAACAGGGTGGCAAGCATGTCAGGGAAAATCCAAGAATCAGGGAAAAGTCAGGGAATAGTCAGAGAATTTCCTTTAAAGTCAGGGAATTTTAACAAATTTTGTGAAAATAGCTATATTAATCACTAAATTATTAATGATATTTTAAATCACTAATTTTTTTTGCTAATGTCGTGAAATTTTCATCAAAAATAAACAGTGAGAGTCAATAAAAAAATGGAGGAAAATCTCGAAAAATAGTCAGGGAAAAGTCGGGGAATTTGAAAAGGTTTAAATGCTAGCCACCCTGTCTAATTGTAAAAATCATTCGTAGCGTAGATACAGTGATTTGTTTTTAGGCAATTATGTTTATTATTTGTTTGGCCAGGACAGAGCGCAGGTTAACACTGAAAACTAATTTTCCTGGTGATAAGGAAAAATCAAATTGAATTATCATATCAACTATATTTTCTTATCAAAATCGTTCTAGCAGTTTCCTAGAAGACAAGATTTCTGATATATATTGTTTTAGGACAATGACAGCTAATTTTTCTGTAGAGTAAGATAAGTGAGACCATTTTTCATCTTAAAAAAAAAAAAAAACTCTTAAACTGTTTTTTTTTATTGTTTCAGCATTTTCTAAGAAAAGATAGTTTATGCCATATTTCTCTGAATGGTGTGCGGGTTACCAGTGGATGCTAATTATAATGAAGATGAGTGTTATTTCAGATAGAAATGTCATCTCAAAAACACACCAACTCTAAATATTTATCAAAATTATTTGAAGACTTTGTTTTCCTTATTTAAAAAAAAAAAAAAAAAAAGTTTCTTTAATTTTTCCTAGTGGAAGTGCGGGTTATCGGTAAACGCTAAATGTTCTAATGAGAATGTCAGACTTTTGTGCAGAATATTCAATGGTAAACTCAAAAATTCTTTAAATCAAAATTTTTATCAAAATCATTCAAATAGTTTCTAAGAAAACTACATCTGTTCCATATTTTGCTACATGAACATGCGAAACGAAGATTAACAGTAAAAAATAACTTTCATGAAGATGAGACTAAAACAGATGGGTTTCTCTTCTTAAAAAAAACCTTAGTGCTAAGTTTTTATCTAAACTATTATAGCCATTGTCTAGAAATTTTTCGCAGTAGTTCTGCAATAAGTGCAGTGGAGGCTAACTGTGAACGTTAACTTTCCTTAAGATGACGAAAATTAAATTTGAATTGTCCTTCTCCCCCCCTTCTCCAAATAAATAAATAAGTAAAAAAATATTTATCAAAATTGTTCAAGCTGTTTCCAAGAAAATCAGATTTCAACTATTTTTTGCTACGGTGGAGTGAGAGTTAACACAGTAGTGAACTCTTACTTTCTTCGAAATGAGAATATATCAAATAGGCTTCTCGTTTAAGAAAAAGAAGAAGAAGAAAAACAAAAAAACTTAATTCTGTGTTTTTATTAACATTCTTCAATTTACTTCAGAGAAAACAAACTTCCTCCCATCTTTTGCAATGGGTGGAAAAAAATTAACAATAAAAGCTAATTTGGTGGATGAGGTTAAGTCAGACAGATTTGTCATCTGAAAAAACACTTGAATCCAAGTTTTTATCAAAATCTTTAGAGTTATTTCCCAGACAACCAAGTTTCAGTCATATTTTTCAATAGTAGGAATAAAGGTTAACAACGAAAGCTAATTTTCCAGAAGATGAAAATAAATCAGATGAGTTTGTCATTAGGGATGAAACAGATATCCGGTAACTATCCGGTATCTGGCCTATCCGGCTGAGTTTTAAATATCCGACGGGGTACCGGATATCAGCACTCCGGATACGGATATCCGAAGCAGAAAATTTAGGCTTAAACTCCCATCAAATGAAAATTATGCGACGATTATTATTTTTTTAATCTGTTGTAGCATGAAGGTTTTTTTTTAAAAAAAAAAAAAAAAAGAAGGAAAAAAAAGTAAGCTTTTGTGAAATTTGAAATTAGCCTCTTTAGCAAACAAATTTAGACAAAAGTAGCTTTAGGTCTAAGAAATATAGAAGCCCTATTTTAATTTTATACAGAGTTCTCTAGGTTTTTCCAGAGTGATCTATATCATTCTCCCTAATCTTCCCCATAACAATAAAAAGAGCTGTTCCTATACTCTTATACAAATGATATTCAATCTGTGCAGTGCATATAACTCTGTTTTTATGACTTTTGTTTAATATGTTGTTAGATTGTTTAGTAATATTGTTAGTATTGGAAAGTTGTTAGATTGTTTCGAAAATGAGTCAAATTATGCGCATTTATTGACTAGAACTTGCTTGTTTATTTACAATCCACTTTTTCATACGTAAGAAAGTTCTTGTTTTTGTGACCGTATATTTATACTAGCAGAGCATCTACATTGCCTGCACCATCTACCTATTTCATTTGTATATATAAAAAAAAAAAAAAAAAAAAAAAAAAAAATTATATAAATTTATGCTTTTAATAGAATATCTTGCTAAAGCACCTACATTAAGAATTCCCATTACATTGCATAGATATATTCCCCAAAATTAAAATTACTTCAAATAAAAGTACATATTTAAATTTTCAGAAAGTCTATACTTTGACTTTCAGATTGTTAAAGGAGAAGAAAAAAATATTTTTTTAAATGTTCAATTATTTAAAGTTCTTGATTTTGTACATTACAAAAACTTAACTTTTAATTAAAGAATTTTAATAAATATTCTAAACTTTTCCTTCTTATCTGTACAGAATATAAAAATATAAAATATGTAAAATTTATACAAAGAAAAAAACATAAATTCATTTTGAATTATTTTCTTCTATTTTAAATAGAAGAAGTATTAGATTCCTAAAAATTTTCAACTTCCAGTTTTCAGTGGATTTACGCATTTTGGGGGAACCAGAACACAATTCGACCCTTTTTAGAAAATGTCTGTGTGACAAAAATTTTGTGTAGTAGCTCTAGCTCAAGAGTTAATGCACAGAATTTCATATAAATTTATACATAGTTACACCTTAACAAAAAATAAAAAGTGTCCATGAACTTTTGGTGCAAATCACTCAACAGGTGGTGCTGCTATACTGTGATTTCTCCTATTTAAAGGAAGGCTATATCTCAGCTTCTACTGTGTATAATAAAAAAAAAAAATTATGTCACAGGGCTATTATGAAACACGTTTATTTAATTTCTGTGCATATCGGCCAATAGGTGGTGCTGCTATGCTGCAGTTTTCCCGTGATTGGGGAAGTTATATCTCAGATTCATTTGTGTATAATTGCACAAAATTTGGTGCATACTACCGATCAATAGGTGGCTATACTATGCTGCAATTTACTCTGTGAGTAGGAAGGCTAAATTTCAACATTTATAATATTTAACTGCACTTAACTTGATATGCAAGATAAATAATATGAGAGCAAAAGCTGGCTTAATTTTGGTGTATATCGACCAACAGGTGGCACAGCTGTTCCTCACCTTCTATGGTTCTCCACAGGGCTACATCTCAAAATCTTTTGATTAAAATCGCACTAAACTCTATATCTAAAATCTTTATTGTGAGAAGCTATGATTAAGTTTTTTCTGTTAACGTTAAACAGCATGTAGCATTGTTATATATAGTGATATAGAAAAAAGTTTTGTGATGGCCATAACATACTAGTTTAAAGCTTTGTTTTTTTTTTTTTTTTTTGCTTCTTTCTTTTATGTTTTTTCTTATAAATGTCTCAAAAGAAATTATTGAATTCATAAAAATTTTCAACTTCTGGTTTTCGATGGATTTACGCATTTTAAGAAGTCCAGAACCTGGTTTGATCAATTAAAAAAATATCTGTTTGTGTATATGTGACAAAAATTCTGTCCAACTGTACCTCTGAAATTACTGCATATAATTACATATGAATTTATGTGTAGTTGAACCATGACATAAATCAGTGCCTATCAACTTTTGGTGCATATGGCTCAACAGGTGAAGCTACCGTACTGCGATTTGTGCAACTTAAAGAAAGGCTGTATCTTAGGAACTACTGCACAGAATATATATGTACATGCACCTTGGTATATAATGTGCCTATCGAATTTTGGTGCCAATCATTCAGCAGGTGTGCTGTTATACAGCACTTTTTGCAATTTCAGGAAAGGCCGTATCTTAGGTTCTATTGCATATAATTACATGAAACTTTATGTTATAAGGGCATTATGAGAAATTATGCCGATTCAATCTGGGTGCATGTTGGCCAATAGGTAATGCTGCTATACGAAAATTTCTCCCAAAAACGAAAAGGCTATACCTCAGATTCTATTGTGTATAATTGCACAAAACTTGGTATGTGAGTGAGACAGCCATTATGAAACACTATTGTGATTTATTTTTGGTGTATATCGGTCAACAGGTGGCAATACTGCACTGCAATTTACCTCATAAATGGGCTAAGTCTCAACTTCTATGACATAAGTGCATAAAACTTGATATGTAAGATAACCATTATGAAAACGAATGTCAACCTTATTTAGGCAAGGCTGCCAACCTCTGGGAGTGCTAAAGTGTAGTTCAAAAACAAGAAAAAGTGTAGTTTTAAACTACAAAGTGTAGTCGCTAAAAAATAAGAAAATGCTTAAAATATAAATGAGCATAAAATCTTTTGTTTACATTAAAACTTACTTTCTGAAATTTATTGACTTTTAATAATCTAACATACAAAAATAATACATTGGCTTGTTGCAATATAACATGAACAATCATAAAGTCCACCATGATTTATGCAAAAATTGCTGTTACATATTGTATAATAATACGCCTGATGGGGTGATGAATCAACAGATCACAAACATGGTCATTTATCAGACTACTCCGATAGAAATTTTTGATCAGGAACTTTTTTCTTCTTTGGATTATCACCATAATCGCTCATTTTAACTTAAAATACTATTAAATAAAAAACTAAACAAATTTGCCCACTTTTAATTAAAAAAATAAATGCAGAAATACGAGTCCAGCCGATCACACATGATACCGAAAAACAAAAGTAAACAGATTAGCATTAGACCTCTAGTGACAGGAAAGAACTTCTCCAAACATCCAATCACCGCACGTACACAGTCATGCTATTGTCATAGTTTATGAGAAGGAAATGAAACAACCTACCAACCTCCGGAGTTTTCAAGCTACTTCATCCATAACTGCAATTTGCAGATACGGTGCGAAATCGGAGTTCGCTTGTTGTAAACAAAATAACGATGAGGAAAGGAAAATCGTAGCTTTAAATATGCGATGCATAGAGTGTAGCAGAAGCAGGCTATAACATAGTTACTACGCCATTTGCGTAGTTGTTGGCAGCCCTGTTTAGGTATATATCAGCCGATAGGTGGAGCTGCTATTATGATTTTTTAAAAGCCTATATCTCAGCATCTGTTTATTAAAATTGCACCGAACTCCATATGCAAAATATTTATTGTGAGAAGAGAAGCTATGGTTAAACTTCTGTACAACGTAAACAGTAAGTGGCACTGTTATGTAGAATGATATAACAGAAAGTTTTGTGATTGCCACAATATATTAGTTTTCCTATGAAAATAACCCTTCAACTATGATTATATTAGTAAAATATTTTATTTCACTTTTTTAATACTAGTAATGCAAAAACTATGTAAATAATAAGTTTTAGTTTTATAATTCTGAACAAAACCTATCTTTTTGTGATAGTACTTTTCATGACAAGCTGCAAGTATAGGAATGAGTATGTTAGGCTTAAAGTTTTAATCTTCATGGTGATATTGCACAAATAAATAAAATATTAAATATGTTTAAGTAAATTATATTTAAAATGTTTTTAAAAGAATAGTATATGAAATCTGTTTATATTTTATTTAAAAAAAAAAAGAAAGGAAGAAAAGAAAAGAAATATACAAAAAACAAAACTAATGCCGGATATCCGACGGATATCTGGTCCGGATATCCGTGTCCAGCAGGCACAAAAGCTCCCGATATCCGGTATCCGGCAAAATCACTATCCGTTTCATCCCTATTTGTCATCTCAACGCAGCCTTATTTCTAAGTTTTTATCAAAATCATTTGAACCATTCTTAAGAAAAATCAGAAAAAGCTTGATTTCTGCCACATTTTTCAATGGTAGGGGGGCTTGAGAATTAACAATAAATGCTAATTTTCCTAAAAAAAAGTCAAGTGTGTTTGTCTTTTCAAAAAATCTTTAACCTTAAGTTTTTATTAAAAACACAGTAAACCCAAATTTTGTCATTTTTTTAAACCGATGCATTATGGGTTAATAGAGAATGCATACTTGTCAACTTTTCTGGTTTTCTCGGAAGACTTCTGGTTTTTTAACATATCTTCCGGACAAATGGTGAAATCTTCCGTTTTTAAAAAAGTCGCGGACATCGTTCGTTTAAAAATGAAAACCCAAATGTTCTACGAAAACTCCCGATTCCCAATCTTTTTTCCATCCATAACATAAATGTCAGTATTCATTTCAAACTTGCTTTATGAGATTCTAGAACATGTAAAGAAATAGAATTGTTAAATATTTCTTGCTGATGCCCCCCTTTCATTTATCTCCAACTAGTGATCAGCAATCAAATGTTCTGCAGAAGTCTTTTGTTTCCTAATTTTTATCCATCTGCAACTTGAATGATAATATTAATTTAAAACTTTTTTCATTAGATTCTAGAAGTAGAGTTGAAAGAGTTTAATATTTCTTACTCTGTAATTATTTTTGTATCCCCCCCCCCCCCCCCCCTCCTCCCCGGATTGTGATCAATGATCAATTCTAGAAACAATAAAGCAATGGAAGTGCTGAATATTTCTCACGTATGTAATTATTTTTAGATCTTGATTGCTGAATTTAATGAATCTGTGTATTTTTCCTCAATTAAATTAAATATTTGTATGTCATATTTATACCAAATGTTAAACATGGGGGGGGGGGGGAAATGGAGAATAATTTTTTCAGGTAGGAAAATTTTTCCCAAATCAATTTAAGAAAATTAATACTCAATTGGTTTTATGCACGTTTGAAACTGTTAATTAGCTACTGCTACTTTTTTTTATATGTAATGATTAATGTACATACACAAAAATCATATTCTATTTACTTAAAAAATTAGTTATACTTTAACTTAACTAAGTTTTTTGTCTGTTGTTAAATAAATTTCTTACAGATTCTGTTTTGTAGATATTTATATGTTGAAGAGGAATAACTTCATTTAAAACTTTTATATATTTAGTATAATCAATGCATAGTAAAGCGTTTTTATAGTTTGCTTCTAAATATTAAAATTGTAAAACTGTATTGTTTATTATGTCAGAGAGAAAAAAAAAAAATCTTCCTTTTTTTTATGAAATCTTCTGGTTTTTCAACAAAGATCTTGCCTTTTTTATTAAAATTGGTTGGCAAGTATGAGAATGTAGAGAATGCAAATTTTCCTGAAAATGAGGATAAGTCCCTATAAAACCCTTAAACCTATCTTTCCTGAAACTCATTACATCAATTTCTGAATAAACCCAATTTTGCCATATTTTGCAGAAGGTAGGGGTGCAGAATATGTCTGAATGTGCAAATGAGGTTCAGGGGAAATTTTGAAAATGGTACTCGGCCTTTTACTACTCGGCCGAGTACCGAGTTGCCGAGTACCGAGTAGTTGTAAGAAAGAATAATTGACATGAAGAATTTCGCACATCTTGAAATTTAAAAAAGGCTTTTTGAACACGAAATTAAGTTAAATGGCAAACAGCATGTTTTCATGAAACGTTTCAGAATTTTTGTAGTGTATATACACAATTAGGTTCATTGTTATATTTGATACTTCCAGCTTAGTGGATTATTAAAACCATAATAACTGATAACTTCATTCTTTATTATATAATCTTTCTCAGATGCAAATCAATCTCAGATAATTCTTAGAGAATATAAAAGTTCCTATACACTCAGGCTTAATTTAAGATGCATGAAGTTCACATATGAAATGAGAACATTAAAATAAATATTTTAGATATCATTTCACACATGATAGATTTCATTAATCTTCAAATTCTAGAAGAGTAAAAAAGATAGGTGGTTTTGGGCCATAATTTGAAAAACAACATTTTTGATTATTAAAATATATTTTTAATAACATTTTAGTATATTTACCTTTTTATAATTATTATTTTTTAAATTAAAAACCAATCTTTTCTTACAGTTTTAAAAGTGTCTTACTTTTATTTGAACAAATATGTAACTAAAGTTTTATTTACTATATTAGTATTATATAAGGGTTCTTTTATCTAAAATATTTTATTTTTGTCTGTTTTATAGATACAATAAGTTTTTATAAAAAAAAAAAAAAAAAAAATACATTACACACATATACAAGTTGGTTATACTCAAATTCTTGTAACTAAAATGGATAAGTTCATATCATGAATCGTCTCTATACAAAGTTTGGTGGCAATCTGCTAGCTCGTTTTAACTGCAGAAAACTGTTTGCAGCAAAAGTTTAATGACTATGTTTATATTTTCATATTTTTTAGTTTAGTTATTAATAAACAACTCTTATGAATACATTTCTTTCAATAATACATAAAAATAATGAAATTCTTACAACTACTCGGTATTGGCCGAATACTTAGTCCATATTTGGCCGAGTACCGAGTACTCGGCAAACTGGCCGAGTAGGCCGAGTACCGAGTATATAACGAGTACTCGGTACAGCTCTAGACATTATTTTGGAGGAAAGTGGTCTGAACATTTTCTGCATCCCTGGCAAAAGGAAGATACAGAATTAAAAGTAAACTCGAATTTTCCTAACATGAGCATGAAATTAATAATTTTTTATTTTTTACATCTAAAGATCTCTAACCCAAAACCTTCAGGAAAAATCGTTATATTTATTCCTGAGTAAACCCAATTTCTGCCACATTTTGCAGCCGACGACAGATAAAAGGTTAACAGAGAACGCAAAATTTCCTAAAAATGAGGGTAAGTGTAATTAACAAACATTTAATTCTAGACGTACTTAAAATTGTTATATTTATTTCCAAGTAAACTCAATTCTGCTATATTTTGTAAACAACAGATAATAGAACAAACTCCAATTTTTATGAAGATGAGGCTAGCCTAATAGATTTTTTTTTACTCCAAAAAACACTTAATCTCAAACATTCATAAAAATCATTGTATCCCTTTGCGGGAAAACACAATTTCTGCCATATTTTTCAAACGGCAGTTAAAGAGTTAAAAGTAAATGTGAATTTTTCTGATGAAGATTAGAATGTCTAATTGATTTTGTAACCACAAAATAACTTAATTCAAAACTTTCATCAAAATCATTACATCCATTTTTGAGTAAACTCATTTTCTACCGTAATTTACAACTATTTGATAAAGGGTTAACAGCAAGTGTAAACTTTTCTGAAGATGACAAAAATCTAATTGATTTTGCACCTCAAAAAATGCAAATTCGAAACTTTTAACAAAATCATTAAATTTATTTTTGAGTAAATTCAATTTTTACCACATGGTGCGGCTTGGATGATAAAGGGTTAACAGGAAGTGTGAATTTTCCTGAAGCTTTCAATATGTCTGATCCCTTAAAAAAAAAAAAAAAAAAAAAAAAAAACACTTAACCTCAAACTTTTATCAAAATTGTTATATCCAATTCAGAGTAAACCCAATTTTTGTTATATGTTGCAACTGGCCGAGAAAGGGTTAACAGCGAACATGAATTTTCCTGAAGATGAAGATAAGCACGATTTCATAAAGCATCCCACAACACACTTAACCCCAAACTTTTATTATAATCACTATATTCATTTCGCAGTAAACCCAATTTCTGCCATATATTGTAATTGGCCGATAAAGGTTAAAAAAGCAAATGCAAATTTTCCCAAAGATCAGCGTATGTCTGATCGATTAAACTCCCCAAAAAACACTTAACCCTAAACTTTCATCAAAGTCGTTACATTCATTTCCAAGTAAACCCAACTTCTGTCGTATGTTGCAACTGGCAGATAAAGGGTTAATAGCAAACACAAATTTTCTTAAAGATGACGATATGTACTATAGATTTAGCTCCCTAAAAAACACTTAACCCCAAACTTCATTAAGATTGTTATATCCATTTCCGAATAAATCTAATTTCTGCTATATATTGCAACTGGCCAATAAAGGGTTAATAGCAAACGTGAATTTTTCTGCAGATGAGGATAAGCCCAATCATTTTTTCGAGCTGAAAATACCCTAACCCCAAAATTTCATCAATATTGTTAGCTGTTCCTGAGATCCCAAAGACAAATATATATGTAACAAGTCAGTCGATTCGATCGTTTAATACAAGAGAAGAGTATTATTGATTTATGTATTGCTATATATTACTGACTTTTGTGATCACTATATTTTTTCCTCATTTATTAAATTTTTTAATCAGTAATTTGCTATAGTGATAGTTCAATGCTTCCGAAAGCATTAGAGTCCCAAATATGCCAACTGTCTGGGCAGCTGCAGCTCAGCTATTTACATTGTATATAAACAAAATTTTCTTAATTAAATATTAAAATAATATTTTCTGTTATAATATTTTCATTTTTATACTTTTCCCTCATTTTTTTTTTTTTCTTCTTTTGTCATTCAATCCTTAGAACATCAGTGCAGTCCAAGCAGTACAGGAGGAAACAAAACCTACTTATTCTCGTATACACAAGAAAAGTCGGCAACAACTTTGTGAAGCAGCTCTTACTTGTAAGTTTTATTCACTTATGTATGTATATATCTACTATGCTTAATAGATCATCATTATATATATATATAAAATTATATGTTAATCTCATTGGGGTAATTAACTTTTTAAAGATGAATAAGTAAAAATGAATAAAAAAAGAGATTAAAAATAAATGTACTTATGTACCAGGAATCATAAGTTGGTAGCTTTGAAACGTGAGCAAAATAATCTTGTAGGTTTTTTAAATAAAGATGAATAAGCTTTTAAGATGTATATTTTTAAGATTCAGCTTGAATATGTATTTTCAGTATAATACAAAGTTATCAACTGATACTTTAACTTTCATAAACTAAAACTAAACAGTTATAACTTAAACAAAACATGCAGAATTAATTTAACAGAGTTAATAATTATCATACATTCACCCATTATGGCCTTAGGCCAAATATTTTGTTGAAAATTTCCAAAGGAAGACATGCATGAGATACAGCCAGCAAAACAGTGCAAAGACATGCAGCTCCCCCCGCCTTTAAACAAACCACGAAGCTGTCAAAAAGATTCGCTGGCAGCTAAAGAAACGGTTAATTGTACTGCTATTAACTGATATGCAAAAGCTTAAAAGGGTGAATGATGACTCTTGGTGTATACAAGTGCTATTATAGAGTTATTTGGCTGTTTAATCATTTAGAGCTAAAAGAAAATTTAATAAGCCAAGACTGGAAAATCTGCGTCAATTATTCTAAAGTACTACCTTTTCAAAGACTTACTACAATCTTCTACAAAAACGTTAAAATTTCACTGTTTTGTGCTGATCTGCACTAAAAGTGAAATTTCATTGTGGCAAATAAAAATTTTGTTTTTTTGAAATTTGCGATGAGTTTATTGATACTCCAAGAATGGCAAATTTCTTTTGTTACAAATGAAATCATAAAGCTATGTTAACTGCTCATTGGTTAGAGAAATTTCCTAAGATGTTATAACATGTAATAACGGAGATTATTTTCTCATAGATTAACATGGGATTTGGTTTCGATGACAGGGTTGCCAACTGCTCCGATTTCTGCAGAGTTTCTCTGAAAAATTTTTAAAACTCTGCAATTCCGCGACATCATTTCTGTGCTCCACAAATTCAGTCTTGACCACCTAGCTAAATATTTTTTATTAAATACATAAAACTGAATAGTAGCAGTCACTGGGAAAAAGAAAAAAACTATTTTTCTTTTCTTATTTTTCTTTCTTTTTTTTTTCCCTTGCACACATCTAGACAGAAATCGCGATCCAGTCCTTATCAACTTTTGATTTTGCATTTCCAGCAGTTGCCGCATAAAACATTATTCTTTGAATTTTTTTTTTTTTTTTTTATTATCTATGAAAGCTCTAAAAAAAAATATATATAATAACAAATTTAACATTTACAATCTAGCTGAAGAGCCACACGCTTCATCGCTCAATACTCATAAATAGATAACAAAGGAAAAAAAAAAAAAAAAAGAAAACATCCTAGTGCTAGGCATTGCGTAATCGAAATATTGCTGACTCAGAACTGGAACAAGTATTTGTTTACATCAGCTAAAGAAACCCAATGCTATAATTATACAGTATTTTGATTTTTATTTAAACTATATCAATGTGTCAGTTATCTTAATGCTTCATAGGTCGTTAAAAAATAATACTTTCTTATGAAAAAAAATTGTTTATTTTAATTATTTATCGATAAAAATAATGGATTCAAAGCTACTGAACTTAAAGGCCAATTGACAACGCAAGGAATCTAAGGCCAGGAAGAAGTATCTTCTGTGGGAGACTTTCTAAAGTGTCTTAGGCCGTAATCATGCGAGTTTTGGAGAAAATCAGTATAAAATCAGACTTTAACGGAGGAATTGTCCTCTGTAATAGGAAACTTTCTTAAGTGTGTTAGTATACAAGTTTCTGAAAAAATCGTGGAAAATTTCGAACTTTATCGTATCAAGTATCTACCTTTGGAGAAAGAAAAAGAATATTTGTTTTCTGTAGGAATCTGTGCTTTTTGTTGGGATAACTGAATATGCAATAACTTAGTTTTTATAGTGCGTGGGTGATTCTAAGAAATTTTCCGATCTGAAAATGGAACTTTCACAAAAATCGTCAGATTTAAAATGGATTCATCACAAAAATAGCACAATTTTTATAAATCAGCCGCAAAAAATGACATTATTTCAATAATCAAATAAAAAAAGCTGGTTTATGACTAAATAATTACATATTTTTAGAAAAATAACATCTATTTTAGCAATTAGTTTACGATTACACAATTATAAAAATTAACTATAAAATAATTCCGTATTTCTATAAAAAGCCACAAAATTATACGTATAATGCAAATCATGTTTGAAAAAGGCAAAAATGTCATCAATTAGTATCGAAATAAAGCCTTTGTCAGCGATTAATCATAAATTTTGTTAATTAGCAGCGAAATGATTGCGTATTTCCGTTATCAGCTACAAAAATATCGTGATTTACTGAAATCAACTGAAAAAAAAAAAAAAAAAAAAAATTTATTGGCTAGCAGCCAAATAATAGCATATAAAGTGTAAATTTTTGATTATTAGTGGGTAAGCGATCCTGTATTTGCGGAATGTACTTCAAAATTATTCCCGATTTCAAGATTCCGCTTTGAAAAAAAAAATACAAATTTCACTGATTAGTGGCAAAATAGTTGAGTATTTAAGGTTCAGCTTTCAGAACACATTTTTCATAGATTAGTAGCTAAACAATAGCATGTTTCGGCAATCGGCCTCATAATAATCGCATATTTCAAAAATCCGCTTTGAAAAAAATGTGCAATTTTTTACCAATTAGGAGAAAAAAGCAATTTAGTTCCAGGTAAACATAATTTTTCACAATTAGCTGTGAAATAATCTTTTTTTTTTTTTAATTCATCTGCAAATTTCCACATTTCTGGATTCAGTTTTGGAAAATTGGCGTATTTCATCGATTAATAGCAAAGTTGTTTGGTATTGAGGGATGTAGCTTTAAAAAAGGCTCAAATTTCATCGATTAGCAGCCAGATAATTGCATATTTCGTTGACCCCATTTCCGATATAATTCACTGCAAAAATATCGCGAATTTTAGGAATCAGCTTTGAAAGAAGAGTGAATTTTATCAATTAGTGGCAAAATTATAGTGTATATTAGCAATTATTTGCTATTAAACGTAGAATTTGTAAATTTGCAGTGAAATAATTACGAATTTCGGCAGTCGGTCGTAAAAATAGCATATTTATTTAATTAATGGTAAAAATGTAATTCTACCTGCCCCCCTACGAGAAACTCCCGATTTTTGAGATATATTTAGCAATAATATTAAAAAAAAAAAAAATATCAGTAAAGTTCATGACACTCAGTTTGCACTGAAATTGAATTTAATGTTGTACAATTACAATCCTTTTCCATCCTTAATAACAATGATTATTTTATTGTAGATTCAGTTTTATTACATTTTCGAATATCTAAACGATTAAAATTGTCCGTTGTTTTGACTTTATTATTACTCCAAAAATTTAAGATTTTGTTTAAAAAAGTTCAATTTTTGTATCAGTTTGAAGTATAGCATTGAAATTATTTTCACATGTATGGTGGTACCAGTTTACGAAATTTCCCTCACTCATTTCTGCTGAAAATTTTCAAAGTGTATTTTACTGTGCATGTGATGTTGAGATGTTCATTTTTATGTATTTACTAAGTGGGAAAATAGCTAAAAATTTTTGCAGAATTTTTAGTTTTTAAATAAACAGACACCCACAGATTATTCTGGTCAATGCTCCAGATTCAAAATAAATTTGCTCCATATCCATAATTATTTATCTCCAAATCCATAATTATTCTGCTCCGATATGCTTCAAAATGGATATTTAGCTGCTCCAAAAAGGTATTTTAAGTTCTCCAAAGTGGTGATGAAGCTGCTCACCCCATGTTTTATTTAAGATTTATTTGAAATAATTATGCATTTATTTTATCATTCACTTAAAGCATTAATGTTTTATTATAACTTCATTTGTATCTGCGGGGGAAAAAAAAGTAAACAAATTATGATCAGTAATCTACAAAATTTTAAAGTTTACAAAACATTTGGTCCCAAGCTATGCAGATTAGAGGGAGTTGACTCAGAGATGAGATCATTTACACATTTATATGAATATCAGAGATTTCCTTTCGTGCTTTCTTTTCTTTTCTTTTTTTTTTTTTTTTAAATGTAACTGAATAATCTTTCATATATTGTCCTTATTTATGTATGGAAAATATGCCATCATGCAGAAAACAAATTACTTTTGGGTTTTAATCTTATATTCAGACTTAATTATTTCCCATTTTTATCGCTCTTCACTGTTTTGCTAAATATATATTTGATTATCGATAAATATTTCTTAATTTCATATGATTATTGTTAATTTATTTTTGTTAGTAGTTTCTTTTATTTTTTTTTATATACATTATTAAAATTGCTCCTCAAAGTAGCCGAAATGCTTCTCAAAATTTCCCTGAATTTTCCTCAAACTGTTTTTGAAAAGTTGGCAACCTTGCGATGACAATGCCCACTGATGGCAAGCTTTAAAATTTTATTTTCATGCTGTAGAGTATACATATATTTTGCTCATTAAATTTATGTAAATTCCCCTCCCCTCTACCTCTACCAAAAGTGTAAAATGTTTAAAACACGTTCTAAAACTATCATATCATAAGAAGACTTATGTTACTTTTTTCTTTTTCTTTCTCCCTCTAAATCATTCATTTTGCCCCATCCTGTAACGGCGAAAAGCATTTTTTAAAATTAACGAGTAAAATCATGATTTTACTTTCTTGTTTTTTAAATGACATTCTTTTATATTCAGATTCGCTCCCACTTTTACTGCATCTCAAATCTTATAATATTTTTATATATGGTTTATATTCAAAGACTGAAAATAATTCAGATACAATTACAGGTTAAAAGATGTGTTTCTTATAAGTACTTTTCAACATCTTTATACAGTTTTAAACATATAAAAATTAGAATGCATTTTTATGATGTAATAAAGGCAGGGTTGGGGTTTAGGACTTTTGAAACTGGTTTTGGACAGGACAGGTGGTTTTTACCGTCCAAAAGTGTCCTTAACTGTCTGAAAATGTACAAAACCTAAAATTATAAGAAATTCTATTCCCTACATTCTGAGTAGCAATTATAATTAATAATTAAAAGTATTTTATACTGAAAATTTAGACCTTTTTTTTAAGTTAAAAGAAATTTACAATTTATAAATAGCTATAAAAAATTTAATTTAATGACTCAAAAATTTTTCTTACAATAAAAAATGTATGATAGGATATTAAAAATGAATAATTTGTTTTTTATTTTTAGTTGCAAAATACTTACATATCCAATATTTTACAGAAATTATTTTTAAAAGTTCTTTCATAAATTACATACATTAAAAAATACCAAACATAAAATATAAAAGTTATAATTAGGCGATGAAGTATGTGCATTTTCAAAAACGGTGAATATGCCCCCCCCCCCCCCCCCCCCAAAAAAAAAAAAAAAAAAAAAAAAAATCTTTTAAAGTGTGTATATTTAAATATTTTTACAAATATATTTTCTCATTTATTCAAAAATAAAATAAAATATGTTTGTGTAGCTGCACATTTTTAATATTTATTTCAAGATGATTTATTGTAAGTCTTATATAATAATTATTATTTATTAATTTGTTCTCTTGATATATTTATTCTCGTTGCTTATATATACTGTGTATGTGTGTGTAAATATTATAAATATCAATATTTGAGGTACAATTATCCACATTTTTCCATTAAAGCTTCAGTAATAAATTTTTGCTTTTGAATATTATAATTGTTAATATATGTATCTTTCACGAAACATTATGGAATATACTGGAAAATGTTACAAAACAACAATAATTATAATAATTTTGTAAATTTTTCAAATATTTGCATTATTTTAGTAAAATATAATTCTACTAAAAAATATAGTTTTGGACAATTTAAGACACCAAGGTTTTGGACAGTACGGTAAAAACCATGGTTTATACCGTGGTTTTTACTACAGTGTCCGAAACATTGCCAACCCTGAATAAAGGATATTTCCTTGATGTAATAAAGGATATTTCCTATAGAAAATATTCTTGGAGATGCATTTTCCTTTGTGTTATGCCTTTTCTACACTTTTCAGTCATGTTGAAAATCAGTTCTGACTTGATGTTTAAATACACTTAGATTTTTTTTTTTTTTTAATAGTATTCTAAAAATATTTATGGAATTTAAAACATGGAGATAGAAATTAACTGATCATAAATACCTTAAAATTTAAGAGTTAGAAACACCGTTGAAACTATTTTTAAAGATTGAAAGATAATTTGATATTTTCTGATGTATAAATCGATACAATGTATAAGTTGACCCTGATTTACTTTTTTTTGAACCAGTTGTTAAACTACCTGAAACCAGTAGGAATGGAGAGCAAAGCAAGAAGGGAACAAAGTGACTTGGGAGTGAATTTTAATCACAGCTGGCTGGGTTGGACCCAATTGTGTCGGACAGGGAAAAAAAAAACACTTGGGTTTTTTCAGTTTTATAAGACTTTCTTTGATAGAAAAAAAAAAAAAAAAATACTAAGCAACTGAAACTCATTTTTTTTCATTTAACGAAACAGTTTACATAAAAAATAAGTTTTATTTTGAGTTATAATTTTTACAAACAGAAGATTTCGCGTTATATTTACATTTAGTTGTTTACTACAATAGTGCGACAACTAGAAAATATAGGTATTATCTGCTCAATTCTCCGTCATCTATTTGCTCTCATAAATATTTACTATAATAGAACATATTCAGACCTGCCAACTGCTACGAATAATTCGTAATTGCTACGAATTTGGGCCGTGAACTACGACACTACGAAAATCGGCTCAAAATTACGAATTTTTATCAAGCACCAAAACTGCAACATTTCTGACGTTTTGCCTTACGATTTTCAATCTTTTTCCATCCATGCCATAAATGTCAATTTTCATTTTAAACTTGCTTTATTAGCTTCTAGAATGTATAAAGAGATAGAATTGTTAAATATTTCTCATTCGTGTATTTTTTGTGCCCTCCTCGCTCCCCACCCCACCCCCTAACGATCGGCAAACAAACGCCTGACAAAAGCCTTGGGATTTCTAATAGTTTTCCATCTGCAACATAAATGTCAATGTTCTTTTTAAACTTACTTTATTAGATGTTAGAACCTATAAGGAAATAGAGTTGTTCAATATTTCAAACTTTTTTTTACCTCCCCCCCCCCCCCCCCCCCCCCCCTTCCAATCCATGATCAAACGTCTACAGAAACCGTTGAATGTGTTTAATATTTATATTTTAACATTTTTAAAACAATTATCCCAATGCTAAGATTAGAATTTTTTGCAATCATTATAATTTATATATTTTTTAACTATACACATAATTAAACACACAACAAAAAATATTTATTTAATAGGTAGTATTTTTGCTGAATTTTAATGGCTGGTTGAATATAGTGTAAAAACAGGAATTCTGCATTTTGAATAAAATTACTTTATACCTGGTTTCATAAATCATGTATTCATAAATCATGTTTCTTAAACAGTTTTTTATTATATATGAACACTAATGCAAATTATTTAGGTAAAAATAATAACTTTAAAAAAAAAGTTTAATCTCAGGTGGGGTGCAGGGGTAATAAACATAATGTGGCCGGATTTCGGTGGCAAATAAAGCCGGATGTCTGCCATCTGGCAGTGCATATTATCTGTGGAAAATTTTTCATCCGGGCTGAAAATAGTACCCCGCGGATTATACGCAAGAAAATACAGTAATATACATACATTTATTTGTTCAGGATTCGTGTGTCACATGATAAAAAATGAACCAATCAACCATCCAATCTATTTTTAAAATTGGTGTGCTACTAATTGTCATTTTCAATTGTTGGCAGGTATGCATATTACATTCAAGATTAGAGCAATGAACTTTGCTGATAACCAGTCATAGATTGGTCTCATCAACTAGGCTAAACTTCACTTACTTTGACATATTAACCTTTACTGGTTTGCTGCTTAATCTTATAGATGTCAATTTTGCATTTAATTGGTCATGCAATAATGGTCATAATGCACATTTATATGAAATTTTGCCCAATTCTGCTATGTTATGAAAATTTTAAATTTTGTACAAATTTACAAAGAATTAAAATTAGGGTTCTGGCCAGTTCATAAGGGATACAATTTTTAAAACTGGTGTAAATTTTTGACATCATTCATTTATAGACGTCTGTACAAACCAACAATGAGCTGAATAAATTTAATACCGATACTACTTCTTTTTTGTGATTTTTAGGTTTCCTTGTTCTGCAAAATTACAATTAGCCCTGAATAAAGGAATTGTAGAACATGAGCATGAAATAAATTTAGAGAACAGATGTTCTTAAATTTTATTTTTTTTGTGCTTTTCTTTGTTTTTTCTTAATAATAATAATAATACTTAAGAAGTACTTTCATATTAACTGCATGTCATGAACTTTGGTTAACAAAGGATCACCATAAGAATAAAACAAGTTGGGATAATTAGAACATAAAGAAAAAATTTAAATATTTTTTTCAATATCTCCTAAAAGTTAAATTTAGCCAAAAAATATATGAAGATGTAGTCAGAAGAAAAATAAATAAAATGTTTGATTTTCAAACTTCTTTTGAATGTTCTCATTAATTAATTAAAAAAAAAAAAAAAAAAAAAAAAATCTCAAAAAACTCCATCTTCTTGGGGGAAAAAAGTTTTTTCAAGTTTTATTCAAAAAAAAAAAAAAAAAAAAAAGCACATGATTTCTTTAAAAACGTGGGTTTTTGCGAACCCTGACAGCAGGTGGCCACTTTTTGACACATTGTTAAAAAATTCCTGACAATATTCAATATAGTCGCTTAGAAGTTGATCAGATTTTCAGTGTCTGATTTAAATTTTGTTCAATCTAACATATGTTTTTATTTCTGTAATTGAAATAGCATTGTTAAACAGTTTTTTTTAAAAAATATATCTTGTGTTTAGATAACCCTTGATTTTTGAGTTTTAAAAGTTGAATTATACACCATAGAATATGAAAAAAAAAATGTAAATATCAATAAGTGTTTTTTTTTCTTCCCTCAATTAAGCCTACAAAATGGCATACAAAAAAAAAAAAAAAGTTTCTCGTTCCTGTACTTTTGATGGGTGAATAGGAAACTGTTTTAAAATTAGATGAGGAAATTATAAATTATACAATTTTTTAATGAGTCATTACCATTATATCAATGAAAAATAAAACTGAAAGTGACCAGATTTTATTACAAAAAGTAAATTTGCTATGCATTGCTTATATTAGGAGATGATTTTTCCTTTTAAAAATTTTCAGGAAATGTAAATCTCAAGTAAAGTCTATTTTAAAAAACAACGGCAATTCAAGATAACAAGAAGTGGAAACACTTTTTATTTTATTCTGCACCAACTGAACATTTACTAAATTTATTTTTCTGTGTGTTAGATTTTGATTTGGTTTGTAAATAAAAATATATAAAAGTGCTCTTATTTTTTGGGAATATTTAAAGTAGTATTTTTATTTGTTAGTTTAATTAGTTTTAATTTAAAATTGTTACCTTTTTATTTTCTAGGTCTGGAATCTTTTCTACATATAGGGTTATTAGAGTGTCCAGAAGAATCATTAGAGGTATATATATATATATATATATATGTGTGTGTGTGTGTGTGTGTTCTTTCTTTCATTCGTTTTTTTTTTTTTTTTTTAATTATTATTATTTGGTTTGTTTAGTGACATATATCTTTGTAAATTGCATTTTGATTAAATAACAAATAAGTTATATTTAAAGTAACATAAATTTATTGTATTATCATTGTATTAGTATTTTCAAAGGATTCATGATAATAAATCCACTTTTAAAAAAATAAAAATAAGTAGTCCATTTCACTTAATTAAAATGCTAGGAAATCTCAAAACGTGTAAATTCATCGAAAACCGGAAATCAAAAGTTTTTATGTATCTTCACTTGCTTCTTCTACCCACAAAAGCTAGCAATAAAGACACTTTTTTAAAAATAAGTAGCCAATTTCAGTTAATTGAAACGTAAAGAAAGCTCAAAACATGTAAATTCAGCAAAAAACGGAAATCGGATTTTTTTCCGTATCATCTACTTATACATGCAGCAGTTAGTAACAAATCCATTTTCCTTTTATTTAGTATATTAGTTGAATATTTATTGTTTAAATATCACCCTTTGAAATGAAATGTTTATTTGAAACTTGAAATAATTTATATCCATGAAGTTAAAATTAAAATTTTAATAAAATATACAACCTTTTATTACTCCATGTTAAATTGCTGGACCGGTTTCTTCTGGGGCGCCCCAGCTTGTTCACCAGCATCACATTGTGCGAAGTCGCTCGAAACTGATGTTTGTTTCTTCCCTCCTATATAAACTCTTCGCCATTGGCTGTTGAAGACAGCCCCATCGTTGCCATTGCAGCAATTGGAATTTGTTAAAATTTCTACGGATTCTCTTACTGTAGCGTAACTGTGGTTGTGGTAGTTGGCCAACTTTTTTACCTGATCAAATTTTATGTCTATCTCTTCGTTTTTATTTACCTGGGTTAACGCGGTTGTTATTTTACCTGTCATTATATCATGGCTATGTTCTTTAATTCTTGTTTTTATTTTTATTTTTGTTTTACCTATATAACACATTTCGTTTTTTTGTTTATTGGTATATGGAATTTTATAAATTCCCGCAGTCTTTAAAGGATTTAATTTATCTTTATCGTTTCTGATTAGTTGGAAAATGTTGGGGTTAGGCTTGACAGTTATGTTTATATTATGTTTTGTTGCTACTTTTTTAATTTTATTGGATATTGCGCGATCATAAGGAATTGAAGTTGTGTATTTTAGTTTAGGTTTTTGAAAGTTATTTATCTGATTTAAATTTTTTAATCTTTTTTTAAATAAGTTATCTATTAATTTATTTGAGTAACCTGCCTTTTGTGTAAATTGTTTAATATTTTTTATTTCGTTTTTTAAAATTTTAGGGTCTTTACAAACTGTTATTGCTCGATTTATGTGGGCATGTGTTGCATTTATTTTATATCTAAAGGGGGTTTTACTATTTTTATGGATGATTTCATTACTACAATTAGGTTTTCTGTAAACTTGGGTGGTTATTTTATTAATATATCGGTTGATGGTAACATCTAAAAAGTTTAATTGACTATTATTTTCTTCTTCAAGGGTAAATTTTATATCAGGATCTATTTGATTTAGGGAGTTTAAAACTTTTGTGGGGTCAGTTTTTTGGTCTATTATAGCAAAAACATCATCAACATACCGAAACCAATAAAAAAATTTTTCTTTAAGTTTTTTATCTAAATTATTTTCTATTATACGTAATTTATATTCAGCAAGGAAACCCGAAATGGGAGATCCCATTGGGACTCCCTTGACCTGCTTATAATAATTTTTATTGAACATAAAATAGTTTTCATTTAACAAAAAATTAGTAGCTATATTTAAGGTTTGGGCTATTGCAGGGTTTGTATATTTTTCATTTATTTTTTCATTTATTAACTCAGCAATATTTTTAATGTTTATTGAAGGATAAAGATTAACGACATCAAAACTAACAAATTTAAAATTTTCCTGCATTTCTATTTCATAAATTTTTTGGATAAATTCTTCTGTGGAAATTAGGCTATGTGGTGAGGGGGGGAAGTAAATTTTTATAGATTTCAGCCATATATTTTTCTAAAGAATAGGTTGGTCCTTCACTTTTGCTAACAACTGGTCTTATTTTGGGGGGGTTCTTGTGATCCTTGTATCTGCCAAAAATTCTTGGTGTATTCGAAGCAAAATTATGGTAAGTAGGGGGTTTTCCATCAGGCCAGGTACCTTCTTTAATTATTTTTTGTGTTTTTTCAGTTATTTTGTTTATGGGATCTTTTTTTATTCTTTCAGCGCCTATTTCTTTTATAGTTTCTTCCATTTTATTTGTGTAATCCTGTTTATTCAAAATTGCAATTTTTCTAGTTTTATCTGTTAACATGCAAGTAATATTTTCATTTTTCTTTAATTCATTAAGGGCCTTTAGATCTTCTTGATTTATTTTATTATTTTTATTTTTAATGTTTTTATTAATTTCTTGTATAGCAGTGTTTCTTATATCAATTTGTGCTTCCTCTGGAACTTTTTTTATTGCAGATTCTAATTTAGCGATACTATCTTTAATTTTAATTGGTTGTTCCAAAATATATTTTTGACCCATTTTTAATAGGCTATCTTGATGACTATTAAGTTTAATATCTGAATTATTAATGTATGGGTAATGATTTTGAACAGGGGGCCTGATATTATTTTTCTTTATCCAATTTTGCAGCTTTTGATTTTGTCTTTTGATGATCGTGTTTCTTTCCATTGTATTATAAATATTGATTTTATTGGAAAGGATAGTCCATTCTTCTTTATTACAACAGTCTTTTAAATTTCTGTATAATTCATCATATATCTCTTTACATTTAAACATATGTGCTTTTCTATAACGAATAATTTTATTAAGCAATTTTCTTTCAAATTTTTTAACATCGTTCAAATAGTTATTTAATAGCGTTTTATTTCTTATTTTCATGAAATTTGGTGTTATCTTAAAATATTTACAATCATTCAAAAATTGGACATTTCGCTCTGCATTTATTAATTTTTTACTGGCCCTTTTTACTTTACTAAAGATATTGTATGAGTCCATATCTCAAAAAAAAAAAAAAACTATTTAATTAAACATTCCTACTAAACAGGAATAGTAATTTGGGTAAAAACGATTTAAACCAAAACCACCCCCCTAATGTTTATGTTTACATTCGAAACTGGAAGTTTGCCATTTTTTTTTCTGGAGTTTTGTGATTTTAAATTAAAATTTTATCAATTTTACAGAAAAAATAACTCAATCAAACACATGTAGACAGTAACTTATGTATAACTATACCCAAATATCGGAATTAAAATCGGCAGATAATTTCCGTTATTTTTTAATAATTTTTTACAAAAAATCAAATGGACGATTAACATAGAAAATCTCTTTCATGGCTCCATGGACAGACAGTGACGTCATCGCTTCGCTTGCGTATAGTGATGCTACATTATACAAATTACTGTGTCTATGATTTTATTTGAGCTTTATGAAATTGCCAAATTTAACAACTTTCTACTTTTAGGTATTTTTTAATGTAAAGGAATACGTGCATAAAAGGGAAAAATGGGGGAAAATGCATAAAAAATAAATGTATTTTTAAATACCTTCTTGACATCGTAAGAAAATAATATTTGTATTTGCACCTTTCGGCTAACCATACCTTTCGAATGATACCATTTTCGACCCTCTACTCCCATCATTAATATGTTAAAAAGGGACTACAAATTTTATGCTTGCCTATTAATATATAGATAATAATAATCTAAATCATAAAGTTTTAAAATGATTTTATTTATTAGTATGACAGGACTATTTCTTTCAGACGGTGATTTTGTGTTGTCACACTTCCAATATGCCAGGATGCCTGCCAATATTCAATTTTACCATTTAATTTCTTAAACTGTCTTAAAATAAAAATAAAAAACTCATCAACTGTGAAAATTCATTTTAAGTAGTTTGGAGTATAAGATTGATTTTTTTTTATACCAACTATGTGAAAAATACTAGAGCCGGGAATTGGTTCCAGGCCCTCCGCTTAAATTGCAGATGCGCTTCCACTAAACCACCCTGGCTGATAACCAGCTCGGCATTTCTCACATAATAACCGTTAAATCAGCATTTACAGATACGGTGACCTTGCCAACAGGTATCATGTGAGAAATGTTGAGCTTATTATTAGCCAGGGTAGCTAATAATAATAATAAAAAATTGTATATGTATATTTTGTTACAAGATTGCAATATTTAAATTAGTCCTGTATTACTAAATTAAATTTTGTCAAAGACAGAATTTTTCTTTTCATTCTTTATTTTTTGATGGGCGTGGGAAAGATTTGATATGGAGTGACCTTTTTAGCAAAAATTAGAAATTCACTATATAGAGATTGTGTTCTTAAAAATCAAAAATCTTTCAATTTAGTTTTTTTTTTTTAAAAAGAAGGTATTTTAGAAAAATAATTAAATTCTTTTTTCATGCCAATTCCACTGGCATCTTCAAATGTTAACTTTATCAGATAATGTTATAGAAGAAAGTGAGTTCTTCAATGATTAAATACATGCTTTTTAAAGAAGTAAAAGTAGCCTTGTACTCCTTAAGAATAAAAAATAAATGTGTTGTACATATAAAAAGAAAGTATACGATTCGGGAAATTTTTTGACTTCCAGTTTTTGATGGATTTACTCATTTTGAGGTGTCCTGAACACAATTTGACCATTTTTAGAAAATGTCTGTCCATGTGTGTATCAAAAATTTTGTGGACACTATACCTCACAAATTAATAGATGAAGTTTAACTAAACTTACTATTTAGTTGGACCTTGACTTACAATGTCACTGATTACATTTGGGAATCAATCAATCTCTAAACACGAGGCATTGCTCATTCCATTTTTTCGTAATTTTTAACACGTCAGTGTGGGTCAAAATTTTGCATAAATGTACATAATGAGAATTATTTTTAACTTTTCAATGTGAAATTAAAAAATAAATATTCATGACAGTAATTGTAAACCAAGGATTTTTTTTTCCTCTCTCTTTTTGCTGTAGATGTAGTGCTCCCCCCACCCCCACCAAAAAAAAAAAAAAAAACTGTGGGGGAAGTCAATATGGAAACATATTTGAATTTTGTACATTCATATGTTGTATAAATACATGTGTTTTTATTTGTTATTATTGTAAGATATGAGAAAATGCTAATTTTTAAAATTTGCTCTTTATTTTTTGTTTTGAATGTGTACATCAAGTAAAATTTTTATTCATTTCTCATTATAAGTGTATTCCTGTAAGATATATATATTATTTTTGCAGGGAATTACCATCAAACTTTTTAAGATTTGTGATGCCATTCGTTTTTCCCTCTCACCCTCTTTTCCTGTGCCATATGATGATGAATCTTGCAGGGAAAAGCTCTACTCTAATGTTGTGTCAATGCTGTTACTTTTAAAACCAAATGGATATAAAAAGTTACAGTCTGCGTTGGAAATCCTAAATCATGTAAAAAGAGATCCTAGCTTCAAAGTAATTTTTTTTTTCCCTCTTCTGAATTATCCCTTAATCTAAATCTCTGTCTTTTGTAGTTTATGGAATATTAACTATACCATTTTGATGAATATTAGGTTTATATAGGTGATTGGGCAAAAATGCTTTTTTTTTTTTTTTGCCCCTCCCCACCCTTAATCATTAAAAATATAAATTTTAGTGTAAAAACTTATAATTTGAAATAAAGTCTTTGTTTTATATCTACCTTGCTATGTGTTAAGCTTCAAAATTTTGCAGATTTAATAAGTAAAAATATGGTTCAAAAGTTTATACATGAACGAATAATGACCAAATTTCAAAAAATAAACTATACGTCCATTCCATCAAGTTATTTTTTTCCTGAAAGTAATAAAGTGGTCATTGAACATTTAAGTAGCATATATTTGACTAAAGTTAAGAGCATGTAATACCTAACTGTGCTGACAGTCACAGCCCATGTTAAATTAAATCTTTTATTATTATTTTTTTAACGGTTACTGTTTTATTTTTGAGAAAAAAAAAAAAAGTAAGAAATTAACTAAGTGCATTTTTTTTTTTTTTTAAAGCTCAAAAACAAAATGTGAAAAATCAGTTTTTGAAAAATAAGTACTAATTTTAATGGTTGTGATTTTTTTAAATGTGGAAGGAAGAAAAAAAAAAAAAATAATAATAATAAAAACAATGAGTTATTGTGGAAACAAATTTCTCCATAGAATAATATGAGCTTTGGCTTATGGCAAAGTCATTATATGCTCTTAATGCATAAACATTGTTTGATATACATTGGAAAAACTTTTTAAATAAAATAACCTGTAGTACAAATTGATGTCCATTTTAATAGTGTCATGTAATGTTATGAAAGCTTTAATGGATATGTCTTTTTGTAAGTTTTCCTTTGTTTATCAAAATATTGATTTGTTGCTTTCTATTTCATTTTAAAAGTTTTTTCCCTCCCCATAAATTTTATGTTGGTCTGGAAAAAATTCGCATTTGCTTCACTCAGTTATTGTATGTCTACTTTTTTCTGATGTACAAACTGTAAATATACAATGGTAGTGTTAAAAAAAACTGAAATTACCAAAATTTATCTTTGTGATTTTCTTTAAATTTCTTCAGGTGTTCTTACTAAAAATTTTCCATCTTTTCTTCTTTTGCCCACTTTTTTGCCTGTATAATTCATGCAACTTTTAAAATTCTAAAAATAGAGTATTTTCACCAAAAGAAAATTTATATTTGATTCAAACTCAAAAACTGATCTATCTTTTTGACAATGAAAATGCATAATGTCAATGAAACTCATACTATAAAATGACTTTAATTTGTTTATAAAATTTAAAGTTAACTTTAAGCGCCCCCCCCCCCCTTTGCAAATAATTTGCTTAGATAGTAGTGTTCTTAATATCTAATCTATTAACTGTATTGTTTGTTAGTAAATGTTGCTTATGGATGATTAATTTCTTCTCTAGAATAATTTTATAAATTTTTATTTAGGGTAGGTGCTCCAGTGATTGGCATGCTCCAGTAATTGACATCTATCCCGAAATAATTAATAAATAAGAAAAATAATAAAATCATATATTTTACATATAAGAATTTTTCATTTTATGTCAAACACTGGAGCATAGGGTGCTAATAACTGGTAAAATGAATAACTAGCAGTGTCAAACACTGGAACATAGGGTGCCAATTACTAATGCAAGGAAAACCTGGCAGTGTCAATTACTGGAACACTGAGTGAGTGTCAAATAAAAATTCATAAAAAAAAAAAAAAAAATCAAATGTATGTATTTCAATAATTAAATTTTATTTATACCTTAAAATTAGTCCATATCACTTTCATATGCATTTCGGTTGCAATCGCAACCTTCCTCAGATGAACTGTGACATTCATCGCTGCCAGCGTATTTGTTGTTTTCCTCCTGACTTCCTTTCTTCGCTTCACTTCGTTTGTTTCGGTCGTTTAGGATCAGATGGTTCCAGATTCTGGGTTTGAAAAAACCACCATGCTTGAAACAATTTTAGTTGCCCATCATACTATAGGTATGGGGAACTTAGGTAATCGTGAAAATTTTCGACCACAGTTTGACTTTTTTATATGTTTTCAGGTGTAAGAAATCCAAAAATAGCAAAATTTGTATGGTGTCCGTCTGTAGGGTGTCTGTTAGTTTGTTAGTCCGTTAGTTTGTTTACACGATATCTCATGAACAAATGATTGCAGAGAGGTCAGACCAGTTTTAAAATATTATTTATGACACTGGCAAGGACTCTATTTATTTGCAACATTCTAATTAAAAAACTTCAGAAGTTATTCGAAATTTATGATTTTTTTAACATGGGAGAATAAAGCAAAATTTCACTTAAACGTGCATGAAAAGAAATATTTTTTTCGTAAAGATGTAAGAACAGCTCTTAAATATCAGTTTTGATGCCGAGATGACCATCATTAACTATAAACATGCGACTTTAATTCGTGTTCTCTGTTAACCCTTTATCGGCCCATTGTATCATATAGCAGAAATTGGGTTTACTCGGAAATGGATATCGCGATTTTTAAAAAAGTTTGTAGTTAAGTGTTTTTCGGGGTGTTTGGATTACCCTCATCTTTTGAAAAAATTACGTTTGCTATTAACCCTTTATTGGCCAATGTCAACATATGGCAGATATTGGGTTTACTCGGAAATGGTATAGAGATTTTGATGAAAGTTTGGAAATAAGTGCTTTTGGGGATGCTTAAACGATTAGAATTGTCCTCATTGTCAGAAAATTTTGTGTTCACAGTTAAACTTTTAGGCCAATTGTAATGTATGGCAGAAATTGGGTTTACACAGAAATAGAGAAAGCAATTTTGATGAAAGTTTGGAGTTAGGGATTTTTGATGAGAAAAAAACTATTTGATCTCATCTTTATATAAATTCACGTTCACAGTTAACCCTTTATCAGCCAATTACAAAACATAGCAAAAATCAGGTTTACTCGGAAATGAATATAGCGATTTTGTTGAAAGTTTTGGATTAAGTGTGTTTTGGGGAGGTGCTAAAACGATTGGACGTACCCTCATGTTCAGAAATAATTGCATTCTCAGTTAATCCTTCATCGGCCAATTTCAACGTATGGCCAAAATTGGGTTTACTCGGAAATTGATATAGAGATTTTGAATGAAAGTTGAGGAGTACATAAATGATTGGAAATATTTTCATCTTCTGAAACTTGCACATTCGCTGTTAAACCATTAAAGGCCAATTGTAACATGTGGCAGAAATATGGTTTACATGAAATTGGACATAGCGATTTGAGGATTTTTTGGTTAGAAAAAGCGATTGGAAATATCCTCCTCTTCAGAAAAATCTCGTTTGCTGTTAATCCTTTGTCCCATTGTAACATATGGCAGAAATTTACTTCAAAATGGGTATAGTGATTTAAAAGTATTATTGGAGTTAAGTGTTTTTCGGGGTGCCAAAGCATTTAAACTTATCTTCATCTTCAGAAAAATTCACATTCAAAGTTAACCCTTTATTGGCCAATTGCAACATATGGCAGAAATTGGATTCACTTAGAAATGGATATAGGAATTTTGATGAAAGTTTGGGGTTAAAGGCTTTTTGGAGTGCTTAAACGATTGGACTTATTCTCATCTTCAGACAGGGTTGTTATTTTGTCCACTTTTTTGTGAAAAGTCTAGGACACTGGATGAAACTCGAAAAAACCTGGGCAAAACTGGAAAAAAACCTCACAAAACTGGACAAAATAAAATTGATTGGACTGTACATGTTCGATGCATAAAATTATTCTGTTAAAGCAATAAATTGTATTTTTAACTTTGAATTGGTAATTTTAGTGATAGAAATATTTTATTAAAAATTAATAATTTGATTAATAACAAGTATAATTTCATTTTAATAACGATCAGTTAAAAAAAAAAAAAAAGTGAAGAAAATGCTAATTTACATTAGTTATGTATAGTTTGAAAATGTAACAAAGTGTATCTGATGTGTAGACTACAGGGTTGCCAACTTTTCAAAAAAACAGTTTGAGGAGTATTCAGGGAAATTTTGAGGAGCGTCTCGGCTACTTTGAGGAGCAATTTTAAAAATACATAAAAAAAAAAAGAAAGAAAGAAAAGAAAGAAACTAAAAAAAAAAAAAAAAAAAATACATATTTAAAAAAAAAAAAAAAAAAAAAAAAAAATGTCAATAATCATATGAAATCAAGAAATACTTATTGATAATCAAATATATTTAGCAAAACAGTGAAGAGAGATAAGAATGGAAAATGATTGAGTCTGAATATAAGCTTAAAACCCAAAAGTAATTTGTTTTCTGCTAGATGGCATAATTTCCATACTTAAATTAGGACAATATATGAAAAGAGATTATTCAGTTACATTTAAAAAAAAAAAAAAAAAAAAAAAAAAAGCAGGAAGGGGAAAAAAAATTAAATTTCCAACAATTTATGAATGTCAAAATAATTATTATACTATCACATAAAAATCTAAAAACGAAATCCGATATTCATATAAATGTGAAAATGATCTCATCTCTGAGTCAACTCCCTCTAATCTGCATAGCTTGGGACCAAATGTTTTGTAAACTTTAGAATTTTGCAGATTGCTGGTCATAATTTATTTTTTTCCCCAGATACAAATGAAGTTATAATAAATCATTAATGCTGAATGATAAAATAAATGCATAATTATATCCCTTGTGTTGTCAATCGGCCTTAAATTTCAGTAGCTTTGAATCCATTATTTTTATGGATAAATAATTAAAATAAACAATTTTTTTCGTCAGAAAGTATTATTTTTTATCGAACTATTAAGCATTGATATAGTTTAAAAGAAAATCAAAATACTGCATAATCATAGCATTCAGTTTCTTTCTCTCTCTCTCTCTCTCCCCCCTTTCAGCTTGTGGTTTTAATTAAACACGCTCTTAGCTAATGTAAACAAATAATGGTTCACGTTCTGAGGTCAGCAATATTTCGATTACGCAATGCCTAGCACTAGAATTTTTTTTTTTTTTTTCTTTACTATTTATTTATGAGTATTGTACGATGAAGTGTGTGGTTCTTCAGCTAGATTGTAAAAGTTAGTTTTGTTATTTTTTTTATTTTCAAGAGGAGTTAAAGCGCTTTCATAGATATAAAATTAAAAGAATAATGTTTTATGGGGCAACTGTTGAAAATGCAAAATCAAAAGTTGATAAGGATTAGATCGTGATTTCTGTCTACATGTGTGCAAGGAAAAGAAAAAAAAAATAGGCTGTCTGCCACTATTCAGTTTTATGTATTTAATAAAAAATATTTAGCTAAGTGGTCAACACTGAATTTGTGGCGCATAGAAATAACATTGTGGACTTGCGGAGTTTTTAAAAATTTTCGGAGAAACTCCACAAAAATCGGAGCAGTTGGCAACCCGGAGACTATTATCATGTGGGTATTGAGAGTAGGAAAAAATATATATTTAACACTATTCCTGAATCTTTAAAAACAAAAGAAATGGAAAAGGCTATAGCCAGAAAAAGATTTCACACATAATATTGAGTTATCTTCAGTACGTAATGTTGACAGTTAAAAATGAGGAACCTCCCCCCCCCCCCCCCCATGGAAAGAGACTATTTACTTTACTATTAGAGTGTTCCATTATTAATGTGATTGATTAATACATAGACGATTATAATTTAAATTGTTTATTTGTCATTTTATACTTAACATGGAAATGTCTTGCGTAACATTTCTATACTACGTTAAAAAAAAACAAAAAAAAAAAAAAAACTCATAAATGTTGGTTGAATGTTTCTATCAATTTATTTCAGTAAGTCTTTTCAAAGCATGGCTTTAATTTCTATTTCTGACATTTTATTTGCAATACCAGTATGTTATTTTTTTTTTACAGGAATTTTATAAAACAAAAAAAATATTAGTTTGTAATAGAAATTCCTGATGAAAAAAATACAAAATTAAATTTTACTTCAAAATAAGAAAAATAATTTTTTTCACAAAAATAATGTCTATAATAATGTAAATATCTGCATTTAGTGAACATGCATAAAAATGTCAAGTGACACCACTCGAATTTCCGAACATTAAGTAATTTACTGTTTAAATAAAATAAAGAAGTCATTAAATAAACAAAAGAGAAAATTATAATAGGTGTTTGATTATTTTCTCCCAAATAGCGTATTGTTTAATGGAATGTAATAAAACCAAATTCTTTTATGCATCTCTGAAAAGAACTATTAGTGCTAGATTCACCCAAAACCTATACAGTTTGTGTGATGTAGGCTATAACATGTATGTAAATTTAAAGCTCAATCAAATGAGCCATTCAAATGTTATTACACTTTAAATAATTTCATACTGTTGGCCATAATGTTACAGAATTTTTTGTTGTGTCCCTATAAATTAAAATTATAAATGCTAGATTCACCAAAATAAATCTATACAGTTCATTCAACGGTGACCTGTAACCTGTATATAAATTTTCTACTGAATCGAATATGGCATTTAGATGGTTTCACACTTTTAATAATTTCAGCTCATACGCTGTAATGATAAATAATTTATCTTTGTGTCTCTGTTAAAAAAATTAGAAGTGCTAGATTCTCCAAGATGTATACAGTTTGTGCTACGGTAATCTATAACATACGTGCCAACTTTTAGCTTATTCAAACAAAGCATTTAGACAATGTGTTCACTCACATACATCATCATGATAAAGGCAAAAATGAACTCATGGGACCTCAAAGCATATAGATACACCAACATCGCAAAGTCAAATTTTTGTCATGATTACAATACTTTCCATACGTATGTATTTTCAGAAAGTAAAAAATTGCATGAAAGGTATGTGAACCATTCAATTTTATCATGCTTAATAACTAATTTTAAAAGCTATTTATGACTATGAAAGAGGAAATGACAAAGTAGTTGAAAGCAGTGGAGGGAAAAGGGGGAGGATTAAATAAAATATTAAATATAAAATATTACTTTGCATCCACCCTTAGAAAAATACAGATATATTTAGTTATTAAATATTGTGAGTTTTGCTGATTTCATGTCTATTTTGAAAGATTCAAATTGATTATACAAACATATTAATAAAAAAAAAAAAATTATATATGGAAAGAATAAAAATAATATTTAACTTACTACTCGCAAATATTTAATAGTGGACAAAATGGTAATTTGTCCGTGACGATTTTAACCAGGTTTTTTCCACTATGGAAAAAACGAACAACCCTGTCTTCAGAAAAATTTGCATTTGCAGCTAAACTTTTATCAGCCAGTTGTAACATATGGCAAAAATTGGGTTTACTTGGAAATGTGTATAAGGATTTTGATGAGTTTGGGGGTGCATAAATGATTTGAAATATTTTCATCTTCAGAAAATGTTGCGTTTGCTGTTAAACATTTAAAGGCAATTACAAGGTATGGCAGAAATAGGGTTTACACGGAAATGGACAGAGCGATTTTGATGAAAGTTTAGAGTTACAGATAGTTTGGAGGTAAAGAAATGATTGGAAATATCATGGCGGATGAAATTCATGTATAAACTTGGTTGAGACCCTTATATGGTCTATGCATACATCGCCACTTGAAAAGAAAATTGTGGCGCAACTTGGTTAACGAACTTATCAAAGATATTTATAAGATAAATTCGCTGTCCAAAATTTATTTGATTTGGACTATTATTTCGGGCGTTATCGTGATGATAAGATTTTGATTATATATATATATATATGTATAGAGAGAGCGTATAAAATGCCCCTAATAAGCGCAGAAAATGTCGCATCTGTAACTCTCAATTCATCCACCTGAGAGACATTCATGTTTTATTATAGCCAAGTTCATTCTTTATACCATCTTTAAATTGATTCTTTTCAAATACTGCATTTTTAAGTTGTCATTTATCTTGCTGGGATGCAATATTTCAATTTTACTTTGATAGTTTTAACAATAATTAAAATGTGTGGAAACAAATACGTGATGGGGAACTGCACGGAGTCCACCTATGCCAACTAGTTTTATAACAGTGGGAGTAACAGAGTTTTGTGCACTATTAGGAAACGCATAGCTTCTGAGAGATTAGTAGAAAATTGCATCTGTTCGTCAAAGCATTCGGCAGTTCTATTGATTATTTTTTTCCTGTAGTGAGTTTTTAAACACTGAATAATACCTTGATTGCATGGCTAAAGCTTTGCTGTAGTTTTTGGAGGGAGGGAAACACATTTTATTTTTACCCCTTTTACATCTGTATAGGCTGTACAATTGTCCAGCATAATGCATATATATATATATATATATTTTATTGGTTAAACGGGGGTCTAATTCTAATAACCATTTTGTAAAAAATGTCCTTATTTATTCAGGCATTTCTAGTGAATGTATACTGAGCAGGTAGTGTCTTTACAGACTTAAAGCAACGTGGTTTTGATTTTCCGATAACATAGATAAGTAATTTTTCACTACCATCCATATTGCAAGCTATCAATACTGTGACTCTTTCTTTACTACACTTTTCACCTGAACACTTTTCTCCTTCAAGAGTTAATGTAGACGGTGGAATCGCTTTAGAAAACAAACTAGTTTTGTCGGCATTGAAAATATCATGGGGTGCATAATCTCTCTCTTTTAATAGCCGGCCATACTTCAGAGAAAAACAAATCTACACTATCCTGACTAACTGCAGACTCTTTCCCACATATCATTTTGCACACAATACCATGACATTCTTTAAACCTTTACAGCTAACTGTTTGAGCATGTAAATCATCAACACCAAGAGCTTTTGTAAAAAACTTTGCTTTTTCTTGCAAAACAGAACCAGTTAAAATGATAATCTGGTATCTAGCTTCTCTTATACATCTTAATAAAGCAACTTCAATTTCTTCATCCTTGGTAGTTCTCATCCGTTTTCTTGCAGGCTCGAATTGATTAACTGCACAAACCGTTTCAATTTTTTCTTGATTTTTAATAACTGCTGAAAGAGTACTGGCAGGTATTCCATACTTTGCTGCAATTGCTGATTTTTTTTAAAATCCCATCACTAACATCAATTAAAATCTTTTGCTTGGTTTCCAAACTAAGTGGCTTTTTATCCCACTCATTTTAAGAACTACAGCTCCACTGCAATACAACTATAATTCAATGAAGAAAAATTCTCAAACAAGTGACCACATGCTAGCGACAAAAAACAAGCTAAGAAAAGAATGATGTAATCAGCAGGGAAAGAATGTAATCAATTTCTCCTTCCCTGTTGTCACTCTCTTCAATAACCTCTCTACAAACACACTATTCTCATTGTTCAGGTTGCCACTGCAAAGATCCCAACAAGTTTTTTTTTTTTTTCCCCTTCTTCATTTGGTGCAATATTTAAAACTATAATAGTAATAGTCAACCAGGGTGAAGATTTTATATGTCGGAGCATTGTTTTTCCCGTGACTGTAAATTTTGTATGAGTATTTTTCCAAAAGAATTTGTCTATCTTTAAAAAAAAAAAAAAAAAAAAAAATGCACAATCATGTGTCTGATAATTTGAAAGAAAAGTATATATATATTTTTTCATTTAAAAATAAATAAAAATGAGTTTCCTAAATCGCCATCTGCTGCGCACAAAACTGACTTTCTTTCATCATTTTAGTGTTATAATTTTCTTAGATAAAAATTTTTTGTACTCAACATGAAAATAATTTTTAGTAAATAACTTTAATAAAAATTTTGCACTGTGATAATTTATACAGGAAAATATAGAAGAAAGTTTTGTGGTGTCCACAATTAGGGATGTAAAATTTCTGGAAATTTTGAAGCAGTAGAAAAAAGTTTTTTTTTTCTGGAAAAATTAGAAAAAAAATGGAAAAGTTGATTTTTTACAAATAAAAGTCAGGTTTTTTTATAATTATAATATCATAGAAAATATAAAGTATTAAACTTTTAAAAATATATGCAATCCATATTTTTTTCTTCTTAACACATTCGCTGCCACCAAAATTTATATATCCATCCTCAGAAGCCGAATTTTAAAAAAGTGTTTTAATGATTAAAAACGTTGGCTGCACAAAAAAAAAAAATTTAAACACAAAATTTAAAAACCACGCACTGAAAATATAAAAATAATGCTTCACTAACGTGCCACAAAAACCTCATCGTTCAACCTCCAAATCCGAACTAAAACTAAAGCAGTTTACTTATCATACTCGATTGACGCCCCAGAGCGTCACCGGCATGGGAGGTAGCGCCATGCTGACGCGCCAGCGCATCAGTGGCAGCGAATGTGTTAACAGAAATATATAAAAAAAATTTAAATATTAAAGAATTAGTCTTTCTGCTTCATATTTGTCAGTACCTTTCCTTGTACAAAACACCAAAAACTAGTCAAATCATCATTCAACCATTAATTTTCGGTACATGTACATTCCTGTGGAATGTTCACCTCTTAGAAGCATCTATTCAATGAATTCAGATTAAAGTCCTGCACGGATCAGGTTTTACCCGACTCAAACAAGACAAAAAGATTTTTACTAAACCGAAAAATGACCAGAATCTGCAAACTCAACTACTTTTTACTTGAAACCCAGAAATTAAATGAAAAGTAATAATTCATCTAAAAAACATGCAAAACCTTTTTCATTTAAAATAAATTTTCATTGTCGCAGAGTTGGTAAATCATTAAAAAATAAATAATTAAATAAAAAATGCAATTACTGACACTAAATTAAAAATTTAAAAATCTGAAAAATGGATTAATTATAATTTTCAACCATTTATGTATGTTGTGTACTTCAAGTGTACAAAAATATGCTTCTAGTTTGTTTTTTGTAGTTTATTGACAAGCTTATGTTCTATTTAAGTAAATATTTGATTTTCTTTGTTTATTGCCTTTCTTCGTTATGTATGTTGTATATAATGAGTTGTGGAAAAGCACGATGAGGCATGGAGTGAAAATAAGGGCTGATAGAAACAGTCCGGAAATAGATCGATCATTTGATTTAAAATATATTTTTAAACTGTAAAGATAAATATCACTCCTAGTTCCATAAAGATAGGTATACTTATGTATATAGTGGATAGTCAAGTATAAACCAGGTTTCACTGCAAGAATTCGCTGTGAGGCTTGTGAGTCAATCTCCTTGATATAAGATATTATATAATAAAGCATAAAGGCCTTACCAACAGGCTGGAAATAATGACAAACTTCATTAACCCATTAAGTACCAGATTTTTTTTTTAATTATTTTTTTAAAATTTTGTTACTTTTTAGCATGTAAACAGACATGGTTAATTAAATTTTATGATACTGGAAATAAATATATGATTTTTATTGATTTAAAACTCGATCCCCATTTGGGGATTACGGTACATTGCATGTAAAATAATCATAACATTTTTATGAATGCCATTTAATAACGCATTCTACATGTAATCCAACATCACACTTTACACATTGTTTCCGAACATTTTTTTTGCAAACTGCACATTTTCTCTGTTTTCCATTTAGTGTTCTTTCTAAATAATGTCCTTCAATACTTTTTCTCACATTCTCTGGTACACGTTTCTCGGCAGCCATGCTATATGATGGCCTTCCACTGTTTTTTGGATCAGAAAGAGAATGTAAATTCAAATAAAATCGTGCAACTTCTCTTCTGAAATTTAATAATGGCATTTTTTCATTACCAATGTTGTACACAGTATGAGCATTAACAAGGGCCATATCCACTGCATTAGTAAAAATGGGTAAGTACCATTTTTTGCCCCTGATTCTTATTCTGTACTTTTGTATATTCCAATCAAGCTTGTCAACACCACCCATGTTCTTATTATAGTTTGTTATGGCTGTGGCTTTGTTTAGGCTGTGGAATTGATATTTGTTTTTTGTCAGTTCTAGACCATCTTGACACACGTCCTAATGGTAGTATTTCTAAATGATTAGATAACATTCTAACACAACTGTTGTCTTTCCAAACAAGTCCAAATATTCCATTCAATTCATCATATCTATAATCGAAAGACCCTCGAAATTCTTTTTTCATTTCTTTATCTGGTTTTATAGAGCAATTATTCATCCTGTTATATCTCACCGTTCCTGTGGCAGATATATTTCTCTCTTTTAAATTTTTCATCAAATCAAAGCTTGTGAAAAAATTATCAAAATAAAAGCAATGTTCTTCTGGTTTATCAATGATTGCTATTTTATTCAGTATTACAGACATTCCTAATCCATTCGTATTCGTTTCTGAATTGTTACTTATCTTACCTTCATAGACTTCGGCATTATAGCAATATCCTGTCACACCACAACACATTGCCCATTGCTTGAATCCAAAGCGGATGGGTTTGCCTCTAATAAATTGTTTCAAAAAATGATGTCCATAATAACGCACCATTTGCTCATCAATACAAATATTATGCGAAAATACTCCAAACTGCATAAAATTTTTATTTAGCTCATCAATAATTGGTCGTATTTTAAATAATCTGTCTTTAGTTCCATTTATCATTGGTATGTTTGTATTGTCACTAAAATGTAGGTTTCTCTTTATTTCCATATAACGGTTTTTCGGCATGCATTTTCGCACAACTGCTACATTTATGTCTTCTTCTTCTGGCCAATACATTTTCTCTTGAGGTAAGGAGTGATATCCAGTTAACAGTAAGATTCCTAAAAATTTTTTCAAACAGTCTTGAGAGAGTGTAAATTCGTGACGATTATTTTGAGCAGCATAAGATATGCTTTCTTTTACGATATGATTTACCAGTTCATTTGTAAAGAACATTTCAAAAATTTCTACTGGTGTTTTACCTTTTACTTTTTCAATCATATTCATTTCACGCTTCTTGCATTCTTCTTCTCCATAACTAGAATTATTGAATGATGCGTGTTTTCTAATCCATTTCGATGCAGGTTTTTCTGTTTTAGATTTCTTTTTTCTTGGAATCGCAACTTCTTCATTACACTTCCCGCCATGTATTTCTAAGGAACCTGGAACATCATTTGGTATGGTATCCTCTAATTCGTTTTCATCTATATCTTCCATATCAGAAACAGCATCCGCTGTATCTGGTGGTAATTCAACTATATCAATAGTACCATCAATATCTTCATCATCTGTCAAATCAAGGTTATTGTCCCAATATTCTTCAAGCTCTCTTAGAGTTGAAAATTTTTTGCAACTCATGATCATCCAAATATAATATAAATAACAAATATTTGTATAAATACAAATGAGAATAGTACAGTTATTATGTATTTATGAAAATCGTACTACGTATTGCAAGGTAATTCAAAGCAGAAAAGACTCTGTAACAACACTGAAAAAAACATGTGTGAAGAGAATTCACACCAACAACTAAGAACATGTATAATTCAGAACACCTGTACAAAAATCCTTTTTCTCCCCCCCCCCCTTTTCTGCTTATCAGTTATTGTTAGTGTCTCCATTTTACTCTTTGATGGGGAAATAGCTTTGAGGATTCACAATGCCAACACCTGCTTATTGTTCCCTCCCCTTCTTCCCCTTCCGGCCCTATCTCTTCCTGTTTCTTTTGTATTATTGTAACTCACACATTTCACATTTTTCAAGGAAACGCCCTTTATGAAATTTCTAGAGACATTTTCCAAATATCTTAAGAAAAAGGTAAGTTCTATTTCAATGTAAATAGGAAATTTTTTTACATCACAATACCCGTGAGCCCCAAATGGGGATCACTGTATTTTCGCTGTGGTCAAATTATAATAAAAACAATTTGAACATTTTTCATGTCATATTATTTAGAACACATGCAGGCATATTCTCTATAAGAAAAAAATAATTATTTCAATATAAAGTATCAGATATTATCTTAGTAAACTGATACATCTAAAAATATGTAATTTACGAACGATTCTTTTAAAGAAAGTTATATATATATAGTTTTTTTTCAGCAACTCATAAAATTTTCGCTATATATATTAAGAGTAGACTTTAGTGTGAATATACAACTTTAAAAATAAGCGAAAAATCTGAAATTAGAGTGAAGAACATTAAAATTATCTATGATCCCCAAATGGGGATCATGGTAAGAAATGGGTTAAAGTAGTATATCATCTTTATTCAGATTTCAGACCAAGGCGACTGAAGTCGATGTCCGCCATCTCCTTTAGTCCAAGGGTTGCTCTCCGTGGGGGCCTGCTACACACTTGAGTAATCCATTTTAATCCATTCGGTTTTTGCTAAAAACTTGGGAAGCAGATCGTTTTTGATACCATTAAGTAATGTTAATTTGTTTTATAAACTTATTTCTCAGCATTTAGAAAAGGTAATATTAATCTTAGACGAATTATTGGTTCCACGCGGCAAAACTGCCGTGGAACGCGCATAGCGCGCGAGCGCACGATCACGGCCGTACCACCTTCACTGCATCTCTCTAACAACTCATCTGCTGTTAGCTGGTGTGAAGTAGATCCAAGGCTAAGTGAATTAGCAGAGGAGCCTACTCTAGACATAAACACCAGCTTAACAACATTTAAAGTTAATTAAATGAATTTGATAAAATGGAAGCTAGAGTAAGTAAATATGCTGAAAGATAAATATGTAGAAATTGTTAAATAAATGACCATAACAAATTTTAATTTAATTTGTGTTTTAATTGAAACAATAAAATTCAACAAAAAGTTTATATAAATATAACAATAAGTTTATATGAATAACAATAAGATAATTAAAGTAGACAAATATTTTTATGAACAAACATACCAAAGCAGATGCTGGATGACAAACAAGGTGAGTAAGAAGACAATATTTGACATATTTTTATTTCCCAATGTAGGTTGCAGAAAAAGACAATTAAGTTCCTTTTTCAAAGAGCTGGTGAAACTTATGTTGACGGCGTGACGTTCCACTTGTTATTGTCGCGATATTAACACTTATAACTTTCATTTAAATTTCGAACTCACAAAAAGGATTAACGTGAGTTATAACTAACTAAAAATGAAAAGATTTTATTTGAATATAAAAAATAAACGCCACATATTACGGCGATATCTTATGAAGCCGGCATCGGCGAAAAATGAACAGAGGCAAGGGCAAGAGCACAAGCAAAGGCAACCACGAACACCCACTACCATCGGCGTTCGCTATTTATAGCTTCGCGGGAGAAACGAAGTGATCTTCCGGACGTACGTTGGGGCATGTGCCGGCACGGCGCGTGCGTAGTTTTCGGCTATCGTTCTTAGAGATGTTTTATGCAAATTTTTGAAACTTGGCCCAGTCGGAACTTCCGGAAGGTTAGCTATTGTTTACGTTTCGCGTTTGAAAAATTCAAATGGATGATTTAAATTTGAAAGCTCTTTAATATAGCATTTCATCGAACGATATATTTATTTTCCTGGTAAGTAGAAAATATATTAAAAGGAAATTAGGATTTTTAATAAATGTTTAATTTTTTCAACTAACGTTTTTTTTCTTTAAGCTTTATTTTAAGAGTGATTAATTTTTAATATATTTAATTAGCATAACGATAAGAAAAAAACGGCAAACTATAGGTTTACTATTAACAAGGCCCCCCCTCTTATCGTTTGCACTTTTAAGCTTAAGAAAGTTAATAAAAAAAACATCCAGCAAAACTTTGCACAAATTATATAATCATACTACTGTGACTAATCAGTTTAACAGTTTCTTCAGAACTAAAAAAAACAATTAGGTTTAATCTTCAGCTGCACAGCAACAGAGATCAATATCTGGATAGAGGTGATCTACAAAACAATTTGTTTTTGAAACACAAATAACATATACCTGTTTACTCAAACCTCTCCTCCAGTTTTGAAAAGATTTTTAACATGCTCCTTTAAAAAAAACTGTAGAAAAGAAATTCATACAATGAATTATTTGTATAATAAGTTTAACAACAAATATAACATGAGTATAATCACATTCAATATTATAAATATATGTATAAACACAATTCTTTCTTACAATATAAAAGTATAAATTACATACAAATATTTAACAAAAAGAACAGAATGGATTATTTCGGGAATGGAGAGGAGAGAGAGAGAGAGAAAAATTGCTGTGAGCAATTGAATAAAAAAAAATTGACTTACTGTCAAAGAAAGAATGAGAATTGAAATTCTCAAAAAAAAACTTCCAGCCTAAACCTGGAAAGATTTTGCTTAACTTGCAAAATTTGAATTTTTTTTTCTCGAATTCAAGGAAACATTTGAATTCATAGAAAAGTTTAAATTTTTGAATTCATAAATTTTGAATTCTTAAAAAAAAACTGAATTCATTAAGGATTTGAATTCATAAAGAAAATTTTAGAAAAATTACATTTTTAAATTTTATAAATTCATAGAAAAATTTGAAATTGAGAATTTAAGATTAACTTTTGAAACATTGTCGAAGAAAAGATTTTTCACAAATTTTTGTAATTCAAATTTAGTTTGTGGCTTAGTAAATAGGTCAGCCAAATTTAATTTGCTACGAATGAAAACTAATTCAAAAATATTTTTGATAACAAGATCTCTAATAAAATATAGTTTGACCTCTATATGTTTGCTTCTATTATTCTCTATAGGAGATTTAATAAAGTCTATAGCAGCCATATTGTCAATTAGTAATTTTGAAATTTTCTTATTTTTTATAATCTTCATGTTTTGGCATTCTTCTAGAATTCGATCTAGCCAGACAATTTCTTTTGCTGCTTCTGTAGCGGCAATGAACTCAGATTCCATAGTGGATAAACTAACAGCCTTCTCTTTAAAGGTCCTCCAACTGATGGGGCTACTATCTAGAAATACTATTTGTCCACCTATGGATGTCCGATCATCACGATTTGAAGCAAAGTCGGCGTCTGTGTAGGCTACGATCTGTGAATCAGCACATGAAAGTTTTAATTTTAATTGGCTGGTTTTCTTTACATATCCCAGTAGTTTGATCAACCCATTCCAGTGATGAATTCCTGGATTCGATTGGAATTGGCTATAGATATTGACGGCATATGCTATATCAGGTCTTGTTCTGTTAGATAAATATGATAAACACCCTAGAATATTGCGATATGGATACTTTGTCATTTCTTTGGTTTCTTCTTCGGTTTGAGGACAGCTTGATTTTGAGTAAATACAGCCTTTGCTGATTGGTAAGGATGAAATTGGAGGGTTAAAACTATTAAAACGACTGCATATTTCTTGAATATAGCTTTCTTGATGAATGAATAGCTTTGAGTCAATTTCAACAAATTCTACTCCAAGTAGTTTCTTTGTCCTTCCCAAAATTTTTAATTTGAATTTTTGTTTTAAAACATTAATGGCTTCCTCTAAAAACATTTTACTTTTACCAAATAAAACCATGTCATCAACATATAATAATAGGATAACTTGAAATTTGAATGTATAAACACAGTTGCAAGAAGTAAATTTAATAAAACCGATATTTGATAAAACTCTGTCAATTTCGTAAAACCATGCTCGTCCACTTTGGTGAAGGCCATAGAGAGCTTTGTCGAGCTTGCAAACTAACTTCTCTTCTCCTTGTTTAATAAAACCAGGTGGTTGCTGCATGTATATTTCATCTTCTAGCGGAGCATATAGGTATGCGCCAGTGACATCACATTGTACGTGATTCCACTTGTGCTGCACTACCAAAAGTGAAAAGAAAAAACGAATTAGATCGAAGTTTATAACAGGACTAAAAGTTTCTTCGTAACTCTCGCCTTTTACTTGAGCGTAACCTTGAGCTACAAGCCTTGCCTTGAATTTAGCAATTCGACCTTCTTCATCTCGTTTTATTGCATATACCCAGCGACATCCAATTATTTGCTTATTTTGAGGAGGTTTTACAAGATGCCAAACCTTTCGTTCTTGGATGGTTTTTATTTCGGTTTTCATTGCTTCTAGCCATTCTTGAAACTGGTCTGATTTTTGGGCTTGTTTGAAAGTTCTTGGTATAATTAATTCTAGTCAAGAGGAATTATGACAAAAATTGGCACTTGTGTCTGAGTCAGATTCTTCTATTGGAGTGAATGAAAATTTAGTGGGGTCATACTTGATTTTGTTTTCTTGGCAATATTTTCTAACGTCTCTATGGGATCTTAATCTTGTTCTTGTATTTTCGGGATAGTAGTATACGTCTGTTCTGGATTTATCACTTCTTAAAACTTGTTTTCTTTCAAACTTTATGTTCTTTAATGATTGAGCAGGTTTTTCATCATCTGAGGATTCCTCAGTGTCAGATAATTCAGACGGTACGCTGGACTCTATTTCAGGAGTTTCGTCAACAGCCTCTTCATCAGAATCATCGTCACTATCCTTTGGAAATACATCTTGAATTGTGTAATGCTGGTTGATGGTACCCAGCACTGCTCCACTTGCTTCTGTTTTGAACAAACGATCTTCTTTAAAGGTCACATTTAAAGATTCTACTATTTTATTTTGTTCTGGGATCCAAATACGGTATCCTCTTGTATGGTGTGCATATCCAACTAGATAACCTTTCACAGCTTTTGGATCCAGTTTCTGTCTCCTTTGTTTTGCCAGTCCTACATAAGCTACACATCCAAATGGCTTAAGATGTCTGATTGATGGTTTTCTTCCACCGTACAATTCGAATGGTGATTTTTCAAAATCTTTATGGCATAGTCTGTTCCAGGCATAATTGAAATGTGAAACGGCTTCTGGCCAAAAACAAAAGTCTAAACCACTTTCATATAATGATGTACGGGCTCCATTAATAACAGTTTGGTTATAACGTTCAATAGCACCATTTTGTTCTGGAGTGAACGTGTTTGTTAGTTCATGTTTGATGCCTTTTTCCTGACAAAATGTTGAAAATTCTTTGTTGACAAACTCTGTTCCATTATCTGAGCGGATAGCTATTAAAGGTTTACCTATAAATCTTTCTGCCCTTTTGATGTGATTAATTAAGGTTTCAGCTACTTCAGATTTTTGGACTATAGGATAAATGAATACTTTACGGGAATAATCGTCCATGATTGATAGAAAATAACGTTCTCCATGTTTGCCTCTTACTTGACATGGTCCCCAAACATCTGTATATAACAGTTCTAAGGGTCTCTTGGATCGAACAAAGTTTCTGTATTTAAATGAAGTGCGTTTAAATTTATTCAACCTGCAATCTTCACAAAAAAATTCTGTATGTCCCTTTAAGAATGGTAATCCCTTTGCACCCCTCTTATTACTTGTATGCGTCAAAGTTTGAGGATTTACATGAGCGCATCTCTTATGCCACAGGTTTAGAACTTCCTGTTCTTTTGAAGATGTTGTGGAGGCTTCGAAAGTTACATGTTGTTTTATAGATTTTGGGATTTTTGCTTGGACACGATAAACACCACTTTTTAATTTTGCTCTGAACATTATATTATCATTAGATGTAATTTTGACTTCGCCTCTTCCCCCAATAAACTGTAGACCTTCTTTGTCAAGTTGTGGCCCTGATATAAGGTTTCTCCTAAGCTTTGATGAATACATCACTCCCTTTAAAGTAAAGTTTCTTTGGCCAAAACGCAATTTAATGTCTCCTTTTCCTTCGATTGGCAAAGTGATGCCTTCCATGGCTACAGCCATTTCTTCATTTTGTTGAGGTTTAAATGATGTGAAAAGTTCACGGTCTTTACTAAAATGATGAGACGCGGCAGAATCGAATACCCAATCTGATTCATTTGTTTGCTGAGCTAAACTGGCCTCAGTAATGTAGTAAGATGAATTTGAATCCCTACTACTATTACGGGTCTTAGAATTTGATCTAGATTGATATGAAGATTTTTTTCGACTCTGCCTACCTCTTGATTGGAAGGATTTCTTAGGACTGAAATTCTGAGAAGGTAAGTTTTGGTTTTGAAAAGAGGGTTTAAAGTCAACATTTTTACTTCTATTGAGAGAAAAACAATTTTGTCTAGCATGGCCATTCTTATGACAAAATGTACAAATTAATTTTTGTTTTAGAAGCTTATTTTTACCTGTATCATTTAGATGAGAAAACTGAGCAGAAATTTTAGCTTTGCTTAATTCATTATCTTTATTTCTTAAATTTAGCCTAGTTTCCTCGGCTACCAAGCAAGTTACAATTTCATTGAATGTAAATTTATCATCTTCCCATCTTAGTATGTTTTGAACGATACCGTCGAAATATGATGGGAGATAACGTAACAATTGATAAGATGCAAAAATTTCCGTCAGTCCCCCCTTAGAATTTTCTATTTGTTTAAATATCCTCATGACCCGGGACGCAAAGACATTTACACCCTCACCAGGCAATATTTTGCAATCACACAGCTCAGAAAATAAACTCATGTGCTGTGCACGAGTATCTGGAACAAAACTTTTGTTAATTAAATTCCATGCCTTTACGGGGTCATCCTCGTTTTCTACAATTTTCCTATACTCAGTTTCTATATTTAAGTATAAGACAGCCAAAGCAGCATTAGCTCTAGACTTAAATTTATTAACAGCAGAAGCATTGCTTCTGTCATCAGCCAAAACTGGGGCTGTTTCCGTACCAACAACTATGTCCCAGAGTCCCCGGTCAAGAAGAACAAATTTAATGTCACTCCTCCATTCCTCGAAATTAATCGCATTCAGTTTGGGAATAGAATGTAAATTGTTGACAGCCATTTTTGAGTAAAAAAAATTGTATAATTATGGTTCAAACAATTTAAAAATATAATATATCAAAAATGTCACAATTTTTCTTATAAAAACCTTTGCCCCCCCGAATTAAACATTCGGTAAATTCATTTATTACTTGAAAATTTATTCAAATATATATATATGAAATTTAAAAAAGTTTTTTTTTCTACTTTACTGAAAAAAAATTTTACAATATTCCCTCAACACTATGCAACAAAATGGTCATCATTACTTAAATTAAACAAAACATTCAAGATTTTCATTTATTAACATTAAACAACTTTTAATCTAAATTCAAACAATTTCTTGTTTCAAAAATTTACTATAAATGCAAAAAATTTAACTTTCAATTTATTTTTCAAACAAAACAGAAAAACATTAATTTATGAAAGGGCCAGCATATTTACATGCTGAAAAAGGAAAACCCCATAACCACTTTTTATTTCTCTTGTTAGCTGGTGTGAAGTAGATCCAAGGCTAAGTGAATTAGCAGAGGAGCCTACTCTAGACATAAACACCAGCTTAACAACATTTAAAGTTAATTAAATGAATTTGATAAAATGGAAGCTAGAGTAAGTAAATATGCTGAAAGATAAATATGTAGAAATTGTTAAATAAATGACCATAACAAATTTTAATTTAATTTGTGTTTTAATTGAAACAATAAAATTCAACAAAAAGTTTATATAAATATAACAATAAGTTTATATGAGTAACAATAAGATAATTAAAGTAGACAAATATTTTTATGAACAAACATACCAAAGCAGATGCTGGATGACAAACAAGGTGAGTAAGAAGACAATATTTGACATATTTTTATTTCCCAATGTAGGTTGCAGAAAAAGACAATTAAGTTCCTTTTTCAAAGAGCTGGTGAAACTTATGTTGACGGCGTGACGTTCCACTTGTTATTGTCGCGATATTAACACTTATAACTTTCATTTAAATTTCGAACTCACAAAAAGGATTAACGTGAGTTATAACTAACTAAAAATGAAAAGATTTTATTTGAATATAAAAAATAAACGCCACATATTACGGCGATATCTTATGAAGCCGGCATCGGCGAAAAATGAACAGAGGCAAGGGCAAGAGCACAAGCAAAGGCAACCACGAACACCCACTACCATCGGCGTTCGCTATTTATAGCTTCGCGGGAGAAACGAAGTGATCTTCCGGACGTACGTTGGGGCATGTGCCGGCACGGCGCGTGCGTAGTTTTCGGCTATCGTTCTTAGAGATGTTTTATGCAAATTTTTGAAACTTGGCCCAGTCGGAACTTCCGGAAGGTTAGCTATTGTTTACGTTTCGCGTTTGAAAAATTCAAATGGATGATTTAAATTTGAAAGCTCTTTAATATAGCATTTCATCGAACGATATATTTATTTTCCTGGTAAGTAGAAAATATATTAAAAGGAAATTAGGATTTTTAATAAATGTTTAATTTTTTCAACTAACGTTTTTTTTCTTTAAGCTTTATTTTAAGAGTGATTAATTTTTAATATATTTAATTAGCATAACGATAAGAAAAAAACGGCAAACTATAGGTTTACTATTAACATCTGCTGGTGAGAATTTTCTCGGCCGACGATAGTAAGCTTCCCAAAAACGTCACGGCGCTGTACATCCAATCGGAGCAAGCGCGCGCGTACATTACCGTAAACTAGTAGGGTCCGGTATGGAAGGACGAAAGGGAGAAAATTCGAGCGTTGCTGTAAAGCAGTTGTGCAGGGGCGAAACGGTAGAATAATGAAACTTAATGGAATTTGGCCTGAATTTTTAATAAAGGATCGTTTTAGATAAATTTAATGAGAAATTGATTAAAATTAAATAAACACGATGTCGTACTACACGACATGAGTGTATTTAATTATGGAAATATATAGTGTTAATATGAGAATATATAGTATACTCATAATTATATCAAACAAATTTCTGCGTATTATGATAAAATTTGAAAGATGTTTTCAAGTTGACCCGACTTATTGAAAACTAAACACAAACTGCAGGAAAAAATTCAGTCAATCTGACCCAAACTCGACCAACAAGAAAAATAAATCAACTTGTACCCACTGGGAAAATATTCAGTCAGCCCGACCTGTAAGAAAAATAAATCAATTAACCCTAATCGAACCTGACCCTTAGGAGAAAAAATGTAGTCATTTTGGCCCAAACCTGACTTGATGCAGAACTCTAATTCAGATTCTGACTTACAATGAAGTTAATTACAAAAAAAAAAAAAAAAAAAAAGTTTAAAGTTAAATTTATTTAACTAATTAAAAAAAAATTAATATAAAAGTTATTAACTCAGATGTAAAGCTGTAAATCAAATAGAGTTTTAACAACCACGTGACTTTCTTCTTAGCAACCATACTTTGCTAAAGGACAATGCTAATTTTTCCGTGCCTTTGGAAGCGTAGTAGTCGAATTTTTTTATGCTTTTACAAATACATTTACAACACTGTGTTACAATAAATTTTTAACACTATTCCGCAATGATAAAATGGGTCAGTGGGGTTAACTGTCCCTCAGCAAACATGCTCGTGATGTCATCTGTTAGAACTCTATAGGTTTTTGCACATGTGATTTTTATAAATTGTGAAATTAATTTTTTAACAGAAAATTGCTTAGTTTTTATTATTATTCTTTTTTTAAATAACATGTATTTATATATATATTAATAAAGATGATCTATTAAGCATAGTAGAAGCCAAGCAACAGATACAAGATCACTGAAACACCAATGACCAATAAGATTTTTTTTAAAAATTTTATCAGTGAATGAAATACACTAATGTAAAGAAACCAGATCCACTAATCAACAGCCTGCAAAACAAACAAATCAATAAAGTAACACAACAAATCCTAACTCAAAACCATAAACCTATCAAAATTAATGAAAAAATAACCTAAGAAACACAAGATAGGAAGGAAGGAGGCAGGCGGCAAGACTTGTGACTTGCCTGTGGGGTTAAACTAGTTTCATGCCGGCAACACTCACCCAGCCTGCCACGACCAGAACAGGAACCATATGGATTTAAAAAAGCAAAATTTCAAAGCATATGAGTAACAGTGAAACCACGAAGCAACAATGAAATTCACCAATTGATTAGAATTTTAAATATAGTTGACAACTCAAAAAGGAAGAAACTGAAATTTTAGTGGAAAAAGAAAGTTTGCATAGTATTACAAAGTAAATGCAACAAGCCTTCTGTTTTTTTTTTTTTAATTTAATTTAATTTCACAAACCCACCCAACCATCCACCCTTACAACCCCACCCAACCTTCCAGCCTTACAACCCCACCCAACCGCCACCTTTTTTATTGTCTTTTTTTATTTTATAATATTTTTGTTGATATACACAAAAGTGTACACAGTTTTTTTTTTTTTTTTTTTTTTGTACTGACAGAGACATGGTTAAAGATATAAAATAGAAAATACAAAGTTTTTAAGAAAAACCATTTTAGCAGTGGCTGTGATCAGGTTATTAATATTCTTGTTTTTAAACTTCGCAGAACATAAATGATTAATTCGAAATAAATGGTTAATGATGTTTCTAAATACTGAAAGATGCAGACATGAATTAAAATGTGTAAATAAGTTTACTTTAAAACTAAAATCTTGCCGTTTGTCATAGATATCTGTGTAAATTTTATTACCATCGATGATTATTTTGAGATCTAAAAAGTTAATTGTTTGATTAGTTAGAGTATTTTGAGTTAGCTTTAAATTAGGGGATAATTGAAGGAAAAGTCATTTTGTGAGTGCTTGTTGAGATAAAGTACAATAATATCATCGATGTAACGATAAAATCGAACATCATCATTGCGAAGTTGCTTTTCATGATAATAAAGATAGAGATCTGCTGAAATACTGGAGCTACAACCTCCTTGTGGGATGCCTAATTGTTGCAAATAGATATCGTTGTTGTGGAAGATATAATTATTATGGATAACAAAGTTAAGAAGTGTTTTAAATTTTTCTGCTTTAAAATTGTGAGGAAGATTAATTTGAGCTTTATATTCTTGAAAAAGACTGTAAATGATATTACTAAGATCTGATAACTCAATATTATTGAAAAGATCTTGAAAGTCAAAAGTCATAATATTGTCTATTGAATCGAGTGATTTGATGTATTGAATTAATTGAAAGCTATTTTTAAGACAGTGTAAATTATCAACTTTGCAAGTACAATTGTAAATTTGTTTTAGAATATCCAGTAGAGCTTTATTAGCATTGCTGTTGTAAGTGTTACACCATATATATATATATATATATATATAATATATATGTGAGTGTGTGTATATATACACACACATACATTGAAATAGTGTATATACAAACACACACATTAAAATAATACAGTTACACAAATTTAAGGATATTATATATTCAACAAAAAGACAGAAGCATAAAAGAATTTGAAAAGACTATGCATGTAATGGAAGGGAGGTCATTTTGTTACTTAAATTTCATGATTACAATTTAATTATATGGTTAAAACTTTATTTTTGAAATATGAACATTATCAAAGTTAATGTTTTCATGTGGGATACTAAATATAGAAGAATATTCAAAGAATAAAGCATCAAAATGTAAATATTACAAATTTCTGAATTTATTTTATACCAGAAATTTCAAAATTTTCAATTTTTCCAAGTGGAAGAAAACCCTTTCAGAAAAAAAACTGTTTTTTTTTTCCCACCTCTCTCCAAAATTTCAGATTTTTTTTTTTTTTTTTTTTTAACCATTCCCAACATACTACAGTCAAATCTGCCTAAACCGTAATCTGTGTAAAACGGAAACCTGCGTAAAACGGAAAAAATTTTCAGTCCCTTCAAAAGTCTATGCATAGGAACCTTATAATAAATGATAAAATAGTATACAAGATAAAGACTTTCATCAGTTTTATTTTTTGTATAATTAGAATTTAATTTAGTAGTAATTTGATGATTTAAAAGTTAAGAATTTCTTCAGAAAGTCGATTTTCTGTTAGACACGGCAAATTTACGGCAGTTACATGGAAAATCTGCATAAAACGGAAATCTGTCTAAAACGGAAAGTTTTAATAGTCCCATTCTGTTCCGTTTTAGGCAGATTTGACTGTAATTTACTTTTAGTTACAATTATTGTCAAAATTTATTTTTAGTTTTATCGTCAAAATTCACCTCAGCTTGATTTCATTTTGAAAGGCTGTTCTGTGGCCTGGGTCTGTTTATACTTAATATAATCTTCATTCATTCCCTGTGACATTATCTACAATTGACATGTAACACCTGCTGTATAATTTAAAGCTTCCCCCCTACCCCCCACTTCTTGACATTGCTGAATTTTACATATTATAGAAATGTCTGCCACCTCCACCCCACCCATTGAAATATTCATTGTTCTATAATAAATAAATTCCCCCCTCTCCCCAACCCCCTTTCTGATCCATGTACCAATATGTTTGTTTATTTATGCTTATATTTAATTTAAGCTTTAATTTTTAAGTTTTTTCTAATTATTTTCCCCCTCTCTATTTCAGGTTAGAAAACTTAGTAATAAAATGACTGTAATATACAGATTACAGTTATATCAAAAAAGGCCACTCCCAGTATATTTAGAGAAGAAAAAGCAAACACACAATGAAATGCAAAATCGAACACACAATGTTCATAATGACTGTGCTACTTGGTCTGGGCCATCAGTTAATTATGAAACAAATATACCAGTAGAAAGTCCTCCAGAAGCCCATGAGAGTATGCATGATGAACAGTCTTTCCAAAATGAAAATGAAGTTGAAATCCATTCAGATAGCTACATGGAAATAGAGAACCATCATTATCAAGAACAAATAATAGAAACTTCTATAATAAATGGGGAAGAAATGATTGCAAGTCAGTGTACAGATGATATGGAATCAGATGATGATGATGAAGAGGAAGAGGAAGATGAGGAAATCAATCAAGAAGAACATTTACAAGAGATGTACATTCCGAATAGTCGTGAAACTAAAGATTCACCACCTTCTGTTTATACAAAATCTGATGTTAATAATGTAGTAGAGCCTGAATATGAGGAATTAGAATCTTCTGCTGAAGAACATTTTCTGAACAATAGCAATAACAGTGATAAAGGTGTTTCTATCAATGGTGAGAACTGTGATGAGATCCCTTGTGAAGATATACCTTCATCTTCTGCTAACCAAATTACAAATGAAAATGGCTCTTTTAGAGTAGAAGAGGAAGATGGGGGTGTAGATGGTGTAGATGAAGATGAAGAAGAGGAGGAACGACCTGCTAAAAAGCTAAGAACTGAGGTGATATTATAAGAATAATTATATATTTTTTACTTTTGAATTTGAATATGTGCTGTTTTTTTAGCTTATATATGCATATTTTAGTGTTGACTCTAGAATAAAAGGGCCACCAGGGATAATTTTATTAAAAGAGCATAATTTGTGATCTTCTATGTTGTGATTTTTGTACACTTCAAAAGTAAATTACCAACTTTACGTGTATATATATATATATATATATATATATATATATATATATATATTATATATATATATATATATAGGCTATATGTATTTGTTCTTCTAGGAATGCTGTAAAACTAATGCTAGTAGGTTACATGTCAGGAAGAAAAGTATCTAAAGATATCTGAATATTAAAAGGTTAGAAAAGGCCACTTGGTATTAAAATGTTTTCAAAAGGACCACCAGGTGCTAAAATGTGCTTAAAAAAATAGATTAAAAAATTTTGCCAGGTGGAGCACCCAGCCAAATTAGCCTAGAGTCAGCACTATATTTTTATTTGCCTTCTTGACACATGGTTGCTAAGGGATAAAGGCTGTTTTTGTCCAGAGGTACAGAAAATGTTTTGACCTCCTAAAATATCCCCTGAACATATTCCAGATTTTCCCAAAATGACACTATCTGTTATGTTCCACGAAACTATCTATCATATGTAACAAATGTTTAAAAAAATATGTACTATAACATGAGAATACAGCTGTTATTTATTGGTTATATATACAGGGGTTAATCCAACTTTTTAAAAATGGTACCTCATTTGTGAATTTATAAAATAATTTGTGAAAACATCAAGTAAGTTTGTGAAAATTAATGATACTTCAGAACAATTAACCAAAATACGCAAAGCAGTTTTTTAAATTTTAAAATACATTTAAAAAATAAAATGAAACAGTTGTAATATATATATATATATATGGGCGAGTTAAGTTGTTTCTTATATGCAAGATAAGAAGGTGTTTACTTTATATATTTATCATTGTCTCCAATAAATATTCAAATTGGGGGTATTTTTATGTGTTTGATGCAGTGAAGCTTATAAATTTTTTTAGTGTGCAGGGGTCTGTCTAGAGGCAAATCTGGGTCCTTTAAAGGACCCTTCACAAAATTATTTATTCCAAAACAGGACCCTTCACAAAATTATTTATTCCAAAACAGGACCCTTCACAAAATTATTTATCCTAAAACAGGACCCTTCACAAAATTATTTATTATAAAACAGGACCCTTCACAAAATTTTTTATCCTAAAAAATAGACCTTTGATAAATCTATTTCATTTTTAAAACTAATCTTCCATGGAACGAACAGACTGCCTATGAAAAATCAGATGTTTTGCTGTATTTTTCCGAAAAGCTGATATTCAATTTCTAATTTATTAAGGGTTTATATGCATATATTTAAGTTTAGTTTTATAAAAATGAACTGTCATTGTCTAAAATGAAACTTTAATTATAATTTTATTTTGAAAAATTACATTTTTCACAATTTTTACCCTAGCCGAAAAGTTTGGAAGAACTTTATTTTCACACAAAATTTATATTCACAAAAATACGTGTAGAGTTTTTCACAATTTCACAAAAACAGGACCCTGTTCGAAAAGTCTGGACAGACCCCTGGTGTGCAGCTACATTGCTGAGAATTGACTTTGTGAAGATACCTCTTTGCTGAAAGTTGAATTTGTGAAGGTACCTCACTGCTAAAAATTGACTTTGAGAAAATGCCTCAATGCGGCACAAAATTTGTTCTGCATTAACCTCTGATATATAATAAAAAAAAATAAAAAAAAAAGTTAATGTCGCCACTATCTGACTTTTTTACTTCTATTACCTGACTACCGTAGGTAATGGAAATATTGTATTTGGTCCAAAAACTCGATATCGAGTTTTCGCCTGATTTATATGTTTTAAAGTCTCCAGAATCCAAAAAAGTAGTTTTTGGCAATTGGTAAGTATGTATGTATGTGGGGAATCTTCTGGCTATTATATCTCGTAAACTAATAAAGATAGAACTACGAGACTTTAGCATTGAAACATTTCTGGTGTACAGACGAATTTTCCAAATTTTGGTGAAAATTGGAAAACCGGTAGTGGTATCATAAGTAGAGATGTAAAATTTCCGGAAATTTTGAGACGGTGGAAAAAAACCAGTTTTTTTCTGGAAAAATTGGAAAAAATTAGAAAATTTGAATTTTTACAGATAAAAATAGGGTTTCTTAACAGTTATAATATCTTAGAAAATATAAAGTGTTAAATATTTACAAATACTTGCAATCCATATTCTTCTTTTCTTAACAGAAACATACAAAAGCTTTTACTACTAAAAAAAATGAGCCTTTCTGTTCAAATTTTTCATTTCAAGGTCAAACTTTTTGACCTTTGACCTTCAATAACTCAAAAAGCACATTTTTTTTTTATCTGAAAAAAAAAAAATATATATATATATTTCTCTTGGTAATTTGTTTTATGTGTGCTGAAAATTTCAGAATGGGATAGCAATGGGTTCATAGTGAAATAAAATAATGAACTTTCTACTCACTTCATACATTTTTTTTTTTCTTCTGAAGATAGTTACAGTTAAGGATACAGTATTTTTTACAACTTCTGGTTAGCATTGTCCATTTCTTGCTTTGACAGGTTATAAACTCTCCCAGTTGGATTTATCCTGGGGTCAACTTTTGAAATTACGTTACTTACAGGTAGGGATGAAACGGATAGTGATTTTGCCGGATATCGGATATCCGGAGCTTTTCTGCCTGCCGGATACGGATATCCGGAGCTTTTCTGCCTGCTGGATACGGATATCCGGCATTAGTTTTGTTTTTTGTTGTGTTGTATATTTCTTTTCTTTTTCTTTATTTTAAAACAATAAAATATAAACATATTTCATATACTATTCTTTTAAAAACATTTTAAATATAATTTATTTAAACATATTTATTTAATATTCTATTTATTTGTGCAATATTGCCATGAAGAATAAAATTTTAAGCCTAACATACTCATTTCTACACTTGCAATTTTTGGTGAAAAGCACTATCACAAAAAGATAGGTTTTGTTCAGAATTATAAAACTAAAACTTATTATTTACATATTTTTTACAATATTATTATTAAAAAAATGAAATAAAATATTTTACTAATACAATCACAATTGAAGGGTTATTTTCACATGAAAACTAATATGTTGTGGCCATCACAAAACTTTCTTCTACATAATTCTATATAACAGCGCTACTTACGGTTTAAATCGTATAAAAGTTTAACCCTAGCTTCTCACAATAAATATTTTACAAAAGGAGTTTATGCAATTTTAATCAACAGATGCTGAGATATATGCTTGTGAAAAATCATAATAGAAGCTCCACCTGTCGGCTGATATATTAGGTGTACAAATTAATTCGGTCCGTTTTTTAGCAATAAAAAAAGTATTTATTATTAAACCAAAACAAAAAATACATTATTCAAAGTATTGTCCATTATTTTCTACTATTTTTTCCCATCTCTCCGGCAATCGTCTGATTCCATCTCGATAAAACAACTAATCTCTTTCGCTCATCCATGTTTCGAGCCATTTTTGTATTTCTTTGTAAGAAGTGAACCGCTGACCGGTCAGATCATTCGACATTCGTCGGAACAACCAGTAGTCGGAAGGGGCGATGTCCGGAGAATACGGCGGGTGCGGTAGGACATCCCACTTTCTTTTTTGTCTGTAAATCAGCTGCTCGCAAGTGCATAATCGCCTTTCAACGTCTCTGGGTTTCAGTTCATAAGGAACCCATGTTCCTTCTTTTTGGATCATTCCCATCGTTTTTAGTCTCACCGATATTGCTTGCTGAGTCACTTCCAGTTGTTCTGCAAGCTGTTCTTGTGTTTGAGTCGGATCTTCATTCAGTAATTCCTCTAATTCGTTATCTTCAAATTTTTTCGGTTGTCCAGAGCGACGCCTGTCATCAACGCTAAAATCTCCATCTTTTAAATCGTCGAAACCATTTCCTGCATGTTTTGTCAGTCGGAGCACTATTGCCGTATACTTCTACGAGCGATCGATGTGCTTCGGCGGCACTTTTCTTCCAATGAAAGAAAAAAAATCAACACTTCCCGCAAATGCTGCTTATTGACTTCAAAACCTGACATGTTTAATGCAATGCTGATCAGGCTATTTCAAGCAAGCGAAAGAGTTGTACACTGAAGATTCTTAACAAATATATAACATCTCTGAAACCACCGAAAACAGCTGTCATAGCCTAGCATTTGTGGCAGCTAGCGCCATCTTTCCAAAACGGACCGAATTAATTTGTACACCTAATACACATAAATAAGGTCAACATTTGCTAATAAATAGCAATAGTGTTTCACAATGGCTGGTTCTCTCACATACCAAGTTCTATATAATTATACACAATAGAATAAGAGCTATAGCCTTCCCCTTTTGCGGGGAAACTTCTGTATTGCAGAGCCACCTACTGGCCAACATGCACCCAAACTGAACCAGCATAATTTCTCATAATGCCTTTCCAAGATGAAGTTTTGTGTAGTTACATGAAATAGAACCTAAAATATAGCCTTCCCTAAATTGCAGAAAGCACTGTATAACAGCACCACCTGTAGAGCGATTGGCACCAAAATTTGATAGGCACTAATATATGCCAAGTTACATGTACATATATATTTATATGAAATTCTGTGCAGTAGCTTCTGAGATATAGCCTTCCTCTAAGTTGCAGAAATCGCAGTATGGCAGCACCACCTGTTGAGCCATTTGCACCAAAAGTTGGTAGGCACTGATTTATGTCATGGTGCAACTACACATAAATTTATATGTAATTGTACTACGCAGTAGTTCCGGAGGTACAGTTGAACAGAATTTTTGTCACACACACACAGAAATTTTTTAAAAATTGGTCAAACCAGGTTCTGGACTTCTTAAAATGTGTAAATCCATCAAAAACCAGAAGTTGAAAATTTTTATGAATCCAATACTTTCTTTTGAAACATTTATAAGAAAACATAAAAGGAAGAAGAAAATAAATAAATAAATAAACTAAAAGCTTCAAACTAGTATGGTATGGCCATCATAAAACTTTCTTCTATATAACAACGCTACATGCTGTTTAACATGCAGAAGAAACATAATCATAGCTGCTTACAATAAATATTTTAGATATTGAGTTTAGTGCAATTTTAAATTTTAATCAAAAAAATTTGAGATGTAGCCATGTGGAGAATCACAGAAGGTGAGGTACAGCTGCGCCACCTGTTGGTCGATATACACCCAAATTAAGCCAACTTTTATTCTCATATTATTTTTATCTTGTTTATCTCTTAAATTTTATAGATGTTGAGATTTAGCCTTCCTATTCACAAAGTAAATTGCAACATAATATAGCCACCTATCAACCAATATGCACCAAAATTGAATCAACATGATGTTTTATAAAAATAACCCTTTCCCATACTAAATTTTTAGTAATTATACACGAATGAATCTGAGATATAACTTCCCCATTCACGGGAAAATTGCAGCATAGCAGCATCACCTGTTGGCCATTATGCACAGAAATTGAATGAACATGTTTCATAATAGCCCTCTCCGTGACACACTTAGTTTATTTTTTAATTGTACACAGTATAAGCTGAGATATAGTCTTCCTTTAAATGGGAGAAATCACAGTATAGCAGTGCCATCTGTTGAGTGATTTGCACCAAAAGTTGATGGGCACTATTTTTATTTTTTTTTTGGTAAGATGCAACTATTTATAATTTTATATGAAATTCTGTGCATTAACTCTTGAAGTGCACAAATTTTTTGTCAGATAGACATTTTCCAAAAATGGCCAAATTGTGTTTTGGTTCCCTCAAAATGCGTAAATCCACCAAAAAGTGGAAGTTGAAAATTTTCACGAATCCAATACTTCCTTCTATTTAATATAGAAGAAAGTAATAATTCAAAATGAATTTATACTATATTTTTATATTCTGTACAGGTAAGAAAGGAAATTTTACATTAGTTATTAAAATTCTTTAAGTAAGTGAAGTTTTTCTGCAGTACAAAATCAAAAACTTTAAATAACTGATTTTTTTTTTTTTTTTTTCTTATGAACAATATGGAAGTGAAAGTACAGACTTTCTGAAAATTTGAATATGTACTTTTACTTTATAAAAACTAAACCATGAAGTAAACATATATTTAAAACATTTAAAATATACAACCTTTTTTATTTCTTCATGTCACTTGCCGACTAGTTTCGCATGGGGCGTCCTAGCTTGGTGACACGGTGCTTGAAGTTCGTTGAAACTGACGGTTTACGCCTCCTTCTTCTCTTTTAAAGACTCGGCGCCATTGCCGGTCAAGTAGAGCCCCATCGTTGCCATTGCGACTATTAAAATTTCACAAAATTTCTACGGATTTAGAGAATCCGTAGAAATTTTGTCAAATTTGAATAGTTGCAATGGCAACGATGGAGCTCTACTTGACCAGCAATGGCGCCGAGTCTTTAAAAGAGAAGAAGGAGGCGTAAACCGTCAGTTTCAATGAACTTCAAGCACCGTGTCGCCGGAGACCAAGCTGGGGCGCCCCATGCAAAACTAGTCGGCAAGTGACATGAAGAAATAAAAAAGGTTGTATATTTTAAATGTTTTAAATATATGTACTTTCATTTGAAGTGATCTTAATTTTTTGGGATATATCTATGCAACGCAACAGGGAATTCTAAATTCAGGTGCTTCAGTAAGATATTCCTTTAAAAATGCAAATTTATATAAATTGGATGGTTTAAAAAAAAATCCAAATCGAATAGATAGATGGCGCAAGTAATGCCAGGTTTCTGCTAGTATAAATATATGATCACAAAAACAACAGCTTTATTGTGTATGGAAAACTGGATTGTAAATAAACAGGTTCTAGTCAATAAATGCACATTATTTGACTCATTCTCGAAACTATCTTAACAACTTGAACATCCAAGACTAACAATATTACTAAACAATCTAACAACATATTAGCAAAAGACATGAAAACAGAGTTATATATACACTGCAACTGCAGAGAATAAATATCATTTGTTCAGGAACAACAATGAACAGCTCTTTTTATTATTATGAGAAAAATTAGGGGGAATGTTATAGATCACTCTGGAAAAAAAACCTAGCTAACTCTGTACAAAATTAAAATAGGGCTTCTATATATCTTAAACCTGAAGCTACTTTTGGCTAAATTTGTTTGCTAATGAATCCAAAATTGATTTTCGCAGAAGCCAACTTAAAAAAAAAAAAAAATAAAGTCCTTTACACTGCAACTGATCTAAAAAAAAAATTTTTTTTAAATGTCGCAAAATTTTCATCTGATGGGAGTTTAAGCTTGAATTTTCTCCTTCAGATATCCGGCTTGAAATTGCCGGATATCCGTATCCGGTGTGCTGATATCCGGTACCCTGCCGGATAGTTACCGGATATCTGTTTTCATCCCTACTTACAGGTAAATTCAGTACATCCTCAATGGCTGGATAGTAGAAAGAAGGTGAAGGTCCGTGTGGATGTAAGAACTTTATCTTCAGTGTTTGATTTTCCTCATTAGAGTCTAAAACACAACCTAACCACCATTGTCCATCATATCTGCATATCAAGAACCCAACCATTTCAGTAAATTCAAGATTATCCCCAAAAGCTGTATGAGAAAACTGCTATGCAATTTATTTCTCATAGCAAAATTAGATTTTAGTAGTAGAATCTTTTTGTTAAAAAGTACCCCATGCTATATTAGATGAATAGAATAGAGATATTAATTGCAGTATTTTATTACTAAATATTATGTTGTAATATGATTGCAGTGAAAATTTTCTCTCTCTCTTTTTTTTTTTCTTTAAAAAAAGCTAATACTGTATTATAAAGGTGAGACACAAATTAACATTTTAATTTAATTCAGAATCCCATAGAAATCCCAAATTAATATGCACGGATATTTTACAATATATTTATGTGAGAATACCATACTTTTTTTTTTTTTTTTTTTTTTTTAAGAAACACACTTTTTGAAATATAGGTCAAAGTCTTTGACCTTGAAATTAAAAATCCAAGAAATATATGTATGTCATATATCAAATGAAAGGCCTATTCAAGCACTTTCTAACAACAGCAAAAATAAGATTCTGTGACAATTAGGGAACAAGTTATGACTTACGCAATATGCAAAAACTAACATATTTTGCCCATTTTTGAAGTTTATTATCACAGAATCCAAAATAGAAGCAGACTTTTTATTCAGAATTAATTAATTTCTATATAAACATAATATCTGAGCCCAATAATAAAAAAAAAAAAATAAGAGGATCAGGTTAAGAATGTTACTTTTTTTCGTTGATTTGACTTGGAATGACCCTGATGTTAGTATGAATACACTGATAGATGTTACATTTTAATTTATAACTCAGCATCCCATGGCAATCCCATTCTGAAAATCACAGTAATTATAAATAATAAATGCAGGAACAACATATTTTTTAAAAGAAAATAAAAAATGCACTTTTTGAGTTATTGAAGGTCAAAGGTCAAAAAGTTTGACCTTGAAATGAAAATTTTTAAAAATGTGTGCGTGCAATATATCCTTTGAAAGCCTGTATTATAAGCTTTCTAATGATACCAAATTTATACCTCTCAGTCAATTAGGGAAGAACATGGGCACATTTGTAAAACAAGAATTTTGAAAATTTGCATTTTTGCAGCCCTGTATATCAAAAACTAAAAGAGGTAGGGACTTATTAATTGGTACAGATTCATTTCTTTATAGAACAAATAAATGAGCCCAATTTCATAGAAATCTGAGGGGGTCGGGTCAAAAATGCTACTTTTTTTTGTTGATTTGACATGGAATGACCCGGCTAACATTAGAAATTTTCCAAATTCACGGACTTTTTAAAGACTATTTTTCAACATGTCTCCTGACTTATGCTGTTTATTTCATAAAATTAACGAACAGATTAGCAATTTAGAGGTTTTATTAAGTTATAAAGTTTTTATTCACTATTATATGGCTTATTTCCACAAAATTTGTCAAAATTCCCTAACTTTACATGAAATTTCCTGACTATTCCATGACTTTCCCTGACTAGTAGCCATCCTGTCATAATGTAAAACTTATTGACTCAGATGTAAAGGACATAAATCAAGTAGGTTTTTCCACATATAATTTTTATAAATTGTGAAACACATTTTTTAACAAAAAGTAGTTGCTTAGTTTTTTTTTTTTCTTTCTCTGTTACATGCATTTATGTATAAATGTATAATATATATCCACACATATTAAAATATTACAGTTAAACAAGTCTATGGATACTTTAAACAATACTAATCCATGAAGTAACTTAATTTAGAATAGATTTAAAAATACAAACTTTTACTTTCTTCATGTTCTTTCTTGGTAGACTAGTTTCGTCTGGGGCGCCCCAGCTTGGTCACTACCTTCTTGGTGTTCGAAACTGAAGTTTTCACGCCTTCTTCCTCTTTTAAATATTCTGCGCCATTGACGATTGAGCAGAATATTTAAAAGAGGGAGAAGGCGTGAAAACTTCAGTTTCTAACACCAAGAAGGTAGTGACCAAGCTGGGGCGCCCCAGACGAAACTAGTCTACCAAGAAAGAAGAACATGAAGAAAGTAAAAGGTTGTATTTTTAAATCTATTCTAAATTAAGTCTATGGATATATATTCAAGAAAAAAGACTGAAGTATAAAGGAACTTGAAAAGAATATAAGTAATTTCAAATGAATGTGATGGGAAGGGTGTCATTATAATGCTTAAATATTTCAGGATTACTATTTGATTACATGGTTAAAACTTTATTTTTGAAATATAAACATTAAAAAAATCAGTGTTTTCTTGTAAGAGACTGAACATGAAAAAATATTTCAAGGAAAGAGCATCAGAATGTAAATATTGTAAATTTCTAAATACGTTATTTAAATAAAATTAAATTTCAAAATTTTTAATTTTTCCGGGTGGAAATAAACCCCTTCGGGAAAAAAATGTTTTTTTCCCCAAAGTTTCTGTTTTTTTTTTTTTTTTTTCGGACCATTCTCATCTCTAATCATAAGTCTGTAACTCAAAAATGGCTCTAATGATTTTCTTCTAAGTTGCTATATAAACACTCTATTAGATGTCCTTTCGAATGATATAGTTGGTTAGTTCAGGAAAATTGATAGGCGTCCTGTGTAAATAGCTCAATTTCAGGCCTCGCAAATGCGTTCCTTTTAAAAATGGCTGTACAGATTTTTTTCAAACTTGCCATATTAACTGTCTTTTAAATATCCTTTTGTATGTAATTATTGCTTTCTGGTCAATAATTAAATTTGCAAAGTTTTGGCAAAAGTCGGTATCTCAAAAATGTCTCTAATGATTTTCTTGAAAATTGTTACATATATCCATTTTAGAAATCCTATTTTATAACCACAGTCATCCTGATCAGGTAGATCAGTTTTAGATGTCGGAAATTAATGTTTCGAGAAATGGCTAAACTGATTTTTTTTCTTATTATTATTTGTAAATTCGCTATGTAAATCTGTTTTATATATCTTTACATGTGTATAAGCTTTCTGTTACCTGAAAATTTTTAGGTGTCTAATTTGTTAGGTCAACTTTATGTCTTCTGATCATATTAGCTCCAAAAAATGCATATAATACATGTAATAAGTAGTAAGTAATGGAAGCCGTGTGGTTGTTTCACACAAGATTTTTTTTAAATTATTTTTTTTGTCTGCGATTGCATCTTTTTGCAAACAAAATGGTCCTCACTGTAGCAAAAGATACCCCGATGTTTTCTGAATAATCCAAGGAATGTTTATCTTGGTTTATTATTACTTTGGAAAATCTTCCGCAGCTTCAATTTTTAATTCTCCTTCTACCTACTTTTAAAAATAATGAAGGATACTGCTTGATTTTTTCTAAGAGTTTTAGGTGATGAATTTTTTTCTTGCCAGAATTAGAAATCTGAAATGTATCATGAAAATGTCTAATTCTGTAATGTTAAAAATTTATCAAAATAAAAAATAAACAGTATAAGAAATTGCTAGTAAGAAAATTAATTTTCTAAAAGGGGGGAAAAAAAAAAAAGAAAGAAAGATCTGCAGACAGCAAATCACAGTTCTAAATTCATTTTTTCATTGAAAAAATCTAAGATAACGCTTTTTATTTAATTCAAGATGACAAATTTCTTTGTTACCAACAGCAACATTGACATTTATTGTTATTATTTTACGCCATTGATCCTATTTTAATTTTCCTGTGGAAAATGACATAAGACTGAAAGAAAAACGATTTGAAAAACTTTTTGTAAGATAGCAGAGTACCTTTATTAATGCAGTGTTTTTAATTAAGAACTTCGTTAATTAATATGATAGGAATTTAACTGAAATGCCTATATTGCACACATTCATACCTCTCATGACGTGGAGGACTTTGCCCTCCACAAGGAGATGTGGTTGCAAATAAAAAGAAATTGACGCCAGTGACAGTATTTTTTTTTTTATTTATTTATTTATAGAGATGAGACAGAGGCATTGTAATAATTGTCATTGAGTGATAAAATAGTGTGTGAGAAAGAGGGAGATTAAGCAGTAGGGGGACCATGTGTCCTCGAAATTCAAAAACACAAGTTATTTGAAATTGATTTCAAGGAATTTAGTTCATCATAAATAAATTACGATTTCAATTGAAACAGGTTATACTATATTTGAAAGCAGAGTTTGAAATATTTTAATACATATAGGTAGGATAAAACAGAATGCATAAATATTGTTATGAATTTGTAAATAAACATTTCTGGTGTCAGAAGTGGGATTGTCTGTGAATGGTAATAACTAGAGGTATGGAGCAAGAAATGAAGAAACTTTTAGAATGATTAGCTGCCCAGATAAGTGAAATAACAGGGTTGCTACGGCACCTGGAAAATCTGGAAAACTCAAGGAATTTGAAAATCTATTAAAATACAAGGAAAACTTAGGGAATTTTCAAAATTTATTGAACAAAAGAGGGAAAATTCAGGGAATTTTGAATTTTTTTTTTAGAGAAACATAGGAAAAGTTTTTCATAATCAAATATTTTTAAAAATTTTAGTGCTTTATAATGAATCAATTATGTTTTTTTCTCCAACTATAGTAAGTTAATTAAGTTACTGTACCCTAAATATGTTCAATTAACTTGTAAACATGTTAAATTCCAATGCTGCATGATTGCGTGTCTATTTTACTTCTAAAAAGGACAGGGAAAACTCAGGGAATTTTTTCTCCTGATTTGTGTAGCAACCCTGAATAAAAACAGGGCAGGAAAAAGATGGAAACTGAATTGATTGAAAGAGAGAAAGAAGGGCAGAAAGAAAAGAAAGCAGTACAGAAACAAATGGAAACCGGATTGACTGAATAAATAAAAGAAATAAAAGCAGTTCAGGAAAATATGAAAACTGAGTTGTCTGAAGAAATTAAATCCATCCAGGAAAAAGTGGAATCTAATCAAGACGAGATGAAGAAGGAACTTTCATCAGTGAAAGTTGACTTTGTATCTGTGAAAATTATGACTGAAGAAAAACTTTCAATTATGGGAGTTTTAAAACTGTATTGTTTCACACATTTTTCTTTTTTTAACCCATTTTAGGCCAAGCATAGAAATTTTACAAAATGTGGTATTTTCATTGAAATATGCTTAAATTACATTCATTAAGACACACACACACAAAAAAAAAAGTTTTGTGCATGAAAAATGATATTTTAGTTAAGAAATAAAATGGTGCAAATTTAAATAGAAATTTCTAAAATTTTTATGACTTTTTTTTTTTTTTTAATTCTATTTACAGAACCTGTAATATTAATCCATTATAAAAACATATGCTTAATCTCAGTTTGTATAATTATACATTTTCAAAAAGTTGAATTTGTCAATAATCATTTCAAGTTAGAACATTTGCAGATTTTGAAAATTTCTCAAGAGAAATTGTTTACTCCAATTGAATTACGAATATTTTATAGATGTCTTAATCTCAGAAAAATAAAATTAGTGAAAAATATATGTCACAGTGTTAATAAAAAAATATTTACTGAAAGGGTGCGTTTGGCTGAAAATGGGTTAAGAAGTAAGAAGAAAAATCTGTCCTTTTTTTATGAAATCTTCTGGTTTTTCAACAAAAATCTTCCCTTTTTTTATTAAAATTGGTTGGCAAGTCTGTTATTGTCTATAATTATTGTGAATTTCAAGATGGGAATACCACGGGAGGCTGAGTTATAAATTCATATGCAACCCTAAATTGTTATTTTCATACTAACATGATGTAAGTTTTATCCATATTTTGTTCGCAAATTAATTTAGAGATATAAAATTGGTATCATTAGAAAGCTTATAATACAGGCTAAAGTAAAACATTTTGACCCTCAATATCTCAAAAATGTTTATTTTTCTTTTAAAAATTATATGTTATAATTACATTTATTGTCTATAATTATCGTAAGTTTCAATATTGCACGGCCATGGGATACTAAGTTATAAAGTAAAATGTGACCCTCCATCAGTATTTGCATACTAACCAAACCTAAGTTTTACAAAATAGGTTTTGCATTCAAACTTTCAGTGTCCAGATGTCAGGAAACTTAATAAAATGTGACTTAAAATAAAATGGTATTACAGGGTGGCGACAATCAGGGAAAACAGGAAAATCATGGAAAAATCAGGGTACTTTAGTAATCTGGAAGTGTCAGGGAAAAATCAGGGAAATTCGTAAAAACGCCTAAAAATCATGAAAATTTTCATTTTTGCTCAGCAAGCATGACTCAAAGATCACCAAACTAGTATTATCTTAACCATGATTGCACAGGATTAGTTGCTTTCTAGTTGAATCTCACCAAGTTAACATTAATATTTATAATAATTAAATATTTATAGTGCAACAACTTGAGGAATTATTTTATGTCTTGATGTTAATATGTTGTGTAAGTAAAATGAATCGCATTTTTATAATTTTGAATTTTTCATTTTATTTTCCATTTTGTAAGTGAACAAGGAAAAAAAATATATATGTATTGAGATATTTTTGCCCATCAGTATAGTTGTTTGAATCACAGTGGTTTATATAGCATGATACACAAGAGTAGTGTGATATACACAAAATTATAGAAACAACCCCCCCCCCCTTTTTTTTCCCTTAAAAAAATATATATATTAATTTAGATAGAAATATAGGTAAAGACAAGTGATTTATTTTATTTATTTATTTTTCATTCTGTTAAATCATTTTTTGTTCAAGCACAAATACTGTTGGGTTAAAAGTATTTAGGTACATCCCCAAGACCTGGACTTTCCTTAAAATTAACTTTCCTCATCAGTTTCTAAAGTATCACCATTAAAACAAGTTCTATCTTTATTTTTTTTTTCTTTTAAACTTTTGTTCCAAATAATCCCATTGTATTCTAAATAATTCCATCGGTGCATTAGTTTTTGAGAAATTGTGTGTACCTCTTTTTGAAGGGTGTCTGGAAACTAGGATCCACTGGCTGAATTTTCCAAATTTTTTAATGAAAATTTTATGAAAAATGTTTTATATATTGCTGTTTTATATGTTCAAAATTTTCAGTAAAACAGGCATGAGAATTTTCCGCAGAGAATTTTCTGTTTTTTTTTTTTTTTTTTTTTTTTTGCGATTTTCATTAATTCTGCGGTTTTTTATTTTGTTAAAATCAAACTCCAATAACGATCAGTGTTCAAATGCTCCACGAAAAACTTTAGATTTTCAATCTTTTTCCATCCAAAATATAGATGTCAATATTCATTTTAAACATGCTTTATCAGATTCTATAACATATAAAAGAACAGAATTATTCAATATTTCTCACTCATATAATTAGCCCCCCCCCCCCCCCCCCTCTAACCATTGCCAGTCAAACATTCTGCAGGAAGCCTATTATTTTTTAATATTTATCCATCCACAAAATAAATTTAAAACTTACTTTATGATATTCTAGAACCCATAAGAAGTAGAATTATGTTTAATATTTCTCTCATGAACTACTTTTATCCCCCCCCCCCTTTCTTTTCCATTTTCCACCACCATCCAATGATTGTTGATTGCTAGCTTATGTTTTTTTTTTTTTTTTTCACACACGTGTTTTATTGTGGTATACCTGGGATTTTTTTTAAGGGAAAGGAAAGATACCACTTGCTTACACCCGAATTAATAAAATTACTGTTAACATATTATCTTAATGCTGAATGTTAGAAAATAATTTGTTATATATTGTTTCATAAAATATGTATATTAATCAGGGTTCCCACAGTGAATAGCTGATTTTTACTTTCCATTTCTAAAAGCTTTTAGAAATACTTATATTTTATCTATAGTGCTTATAAGGGAAGTATGAATCAGCAAAATTCCTATTGAAACCAAACCAATCTAAAATTAAAGAGCATGGTCGAAAACATAGGGTAGAGTGCAAATTTGTTGCAACAACCCCCCATGGAGTAAAGAAACGATCCTAAAAGTTTTAGGTGTTTCTATCAAAACCAAAGAAACAGAACCCTTTATCGAGACGATCCCTTTATCGTGATTAGAGTGTTATTTCGTATTTATAAAATTTTTAAAAACCTTGTAAATTGTGATTTCGCTGTTCCCTATTTGTCTGATTGTTGGAAATTTTACATTCAGTCCACATTTTCTTAAATTTTCTATTGTTTACACAGCTAACATTCCTAAATTCCTATTGGCCACACTAGAGGTCTGCACGGGCCGGAATTTCGAGGCCCGGGCCCGACCTAACCCGTACGAAAACTTTGCTTACCCGGCCCGGCCCGATAATGAAGGTTATGGTTTCGGTTATGAAGTCGAAAAATGTGGCCCCGGCCCAGCCAAAAAACGATAAAATCAGGCCCGACCCGGCCTGGCCCGATTCAAAAATATCTAAAATAACAAAAAATAAAAAAGAATGCCTTTTTATAAAAAAAATTTTTAGTATGTGTTTTGCAGAGGTTTTATATAACCAAACAATAGTACGTTCTTTAACAAAACTGCTGAAATTTTACAGGACGATTATATATAAACAGAAATTCATTATTATAGACAAGGCACAAAGACAAACAGAAAGTCAAATCGAAAATATTAGCATTCATCAAACAATATAGGAAGGTATTTAAAATGGTTAATACTACTGAAAATGCACTTTCAACCATTTCCTCTTATATACCATAATGTATCCGAATCTTTCATGTGCTCCGGCAAACAAAACTTTAATGTTAATCCAACCATATTCAATAGAAAAGTTGCTTTTGCCCATGATAAAAATGATGCTACTTTCGTCCACTGGAGTAAAGGAAAAGGAGCCTTAGAGAAAAAGTTATAGCGGAAAGATTTTTATAGCCTTTATACCACCTAAACTCAACAGATCATAAGAAACAAACCCTTATACACAGTAATGTATCTAATTTCTTTTGTTATGTACATGTATGCAAACTGGTAGTGACATGCATACTATTTTGAATAGGAAACCATCTAATATTACTTTAAATAAAATATATTAATTTCGAGGCATGCTAAAAATATTTGCGAAAAATCAGATTTCGGACAGACAGACTGATAGACAATTAAATTGACGTTGCACTTTTTTAACAAAATAGAACTTTATGTGACATACAAGCCTGTAAAATTACGTAAAATAAATAACTGAAGAAATATTTTATTATTTTCCTTTTTCGTTGATTAACGTGGAAACCAGAAAAAGATTTGGGCTGACACGGCCCGGAGAAAATTTCATTCAGGCCCGGCCCGAATATATGAAAAAAAAAAAAAAAAACTGAGCCCGGCCCGGCCCATGCAGACCTCTAGGCCACACTCCCCACCTTTTCCGTAATCCTATTGGTTGAACTAAATTGGTCCCTCTCCTATATATACGAGCACTTCTTCAGATTCAGAATTCTTTTTGCACTGAAAACGGTATGCTTAAGGTTACCGAAACAGCTGTATGCACCTCAAATATTTTTCTTTGGCGTTTCTGACGTAGTAATTTATTCGGGTTTTAATATTCCAACGCCAAGTGTCCTGTTATTATTAGAGTGTTCTGTTTGAGTGAGGAAGGTCAGGAGATCGAACCCAGGTGACTGCTTGCAATTTTTTTTTTCTTTATAATATAAATGAAATAAAACAAAATATTAATATGTAATATTAATAATAATAATAATATTAATATGTACTAAATTCAATTAAAAAATGTACAATGATATATATATTTTTGAATTATTAAAGTATTTTATTTCAACTAAAAAACTATTTCAGTTTTCCTTTATAATTTACATAAATATTTTCTTTATTACACATTTTTCTCTTTCCTAAAGTTTTCTTGAATTCAAACCCCGATGGAGTGCTCAGTTATTTTATTATTTTTTTTTATTTATTAAGGAAATGGAACAAAGCATTAAAATAAGTGAATAACTTAAGAGGAAATAATTATTCAACTTAGTTAATTAATAAATAAATATGCTGTGTATAAAAATAGTATTAGGAAATATATAGGGTAATAAAATTACCTCTTTATGAAGAAAATAGCACGTTGAAATTTATTAATTTATTTTTAAGCCAATGACTATGATTAGAAGTAAGAAAATGGCCAAAGCATAAGCACTTTTCATGAACAATGCATAAAAGAAAATTTATCACAATTAATTTCATTGCAAATCTTGTTCAACGTTGAAACACACATTGTGAACATTTTGGAAATTATTGAGCTTTTCCTTGAGATAACCAGCTTTATAAAATGCATATATAACTAGATTTTTAAATTTTGGAGTTATAAAGATATTGTTATTTTGTTAGCCCTTGCATAAGTAAAAGTTCTTTCTTTTTACGTATGAATAATAGCTGAATTAAAAGCATATGAAAAAAATGCAATATAAATATTTTCCATGGTACTATTCATTTGAAAAACATTTTTTCATTTGAAATAAAATGTTTTAATAATTTAATAGAATATTTATTTTTATATATAAAAACATCAAAATTAAAAGCAAGACGATCAGAATTTCCTACAAGCGGCTTTATCGTAAAATATTAATAAAAAAAATTTAAATTAACTTTAGGAAAGAGAAAAGCGTGCAAGAAAAAAAAATATTTTCCATTTAAATTATAAAGAAAAAAAAAATTATTTTAAATAAAATATTTTATTTGAAAATATATCATTTTATATTTTTTAATTAAATTTAATACATATCCCCCTAAATTATTCATTTATTTTAATATTTTGTTTTATTTCATTCATTTATATTTAAAAAAGAAAGAAAGAAAAACTGAGTAGTCATTGGGGTTCGATCTCACAACTTTCCTCACTCTAACCACTGTGCTATGCCATCTCAATAAAAAAAATTCTGTTGCGTTGGAAACAGCTAAAACTTTTTGGATCGTTTTCTTGCTTCATGGGGGGGGGGGGGGGGATTGTTGCAGCAAATTTGCACTCTACCCTATGTTTTCGATCATGATCTTTAATTTAAGCTTGGTTTGGTTTCAACAGGATTTTTACTGATTCATATTTCCCTTGTTAGAGTGCTTATTTTCGTTTGAAAACAAAATTAAATAGTAAAATATATATTTCTGACCTCTTTCTAGGATCAGATGATTGATACTGCATCAATCGCTGAAATTGACATATCAGTGACACAAACCGAACAAGAAAAACAAGTTTCACTCGAAGATAGTTAAAAAAAAAAAATGTGATCTCTTGAGAAACAATTATTGCGGTAATGCATTAAAGCCATATAATTTATTTTTATTGCTATTAAATTTTTTAAAGAAAACTTTTTTAAATCTTGAAAATTGTGGTACATTTTAATTTAAAAAAAATATCTGTATATATGTATATACCTGTCTTAATTCCATAAATTGTTTATATGTGTATTAGTAAAAGAAAGTGTTTGAGTCTGTCTGCAATAAAATTAGGCATGTAGGTCCATTTTAGCCCACATAAAAAATTTCTTCATTTGAATGGTAATTACTCTTAATAGTAATTATAAATCCAACGATTACTTCTTTTAAACTATTACATGACCTATCAGTCAAAGAGAAAATTAACAATCACTCTATATATTATTAGCATATAATTAAAGAAGCTGTAATTAATAAAAAATAACATCAGGATTTTTTCAAAGTTTTGGAAATTGAACTGAATTCAGCATATTAGCATGGGCTGCCAAAATTAAGAAATTTAATTGAAAATTACAGATTTTAGAAAATATTTAATTGAACTTTCTTTTCTTTTTTCTTCTCCTTAGAATAAATTCCATAATTATAGCAGGGGAAAACCATGCAGGTCTGCTGATATTAAATAATACTGTAATGTGTATATATAAATGCCAATATATTAATTGCTTCAAAAATATTTAATCTTATTTTTCTCTGTCAATATTTTATGTATAATTTCTAGAAAATGAGCTTAAATGTGTAAAATGCTGTTCTTATTAATTTAACTGAAATATAAAACATTCCATTTGGTCAAAAATATAATGTATTGTGTATTAAATTGTGTAACAAGTCTTCTGCAATGTTTTATTTAAAGTCTTATTTTGGCCTTAGAATTTTATTTTTGTAAAAATGTGGGAACCCTGTTAATGTATATTTTAGAAATTGCTTATTAAAATGTTTTTCTTACAATTTTTAGCCTAGGGTTGAACCTGAAGTGCAAAATGAAAGAGTTGAAAATCCACAAGGTCCAGAAGCAGATTCACCTAGTCTTGAAGAAATGGAAGGTCAGTTTCTTACAATGATGCCTAGTCCACCTATAAGACGTAATGTCATTCATTCAAAATTTGTTGCATAAATTATGTAAAATTCCAGTTTTTAATTACTGTAATGCTGTATGTTTTTTGCATTTCAACCATGCTGTTTTGTACTCATTTATCTTCCTTGTATAATAAAATCTTTTCATAAAGAAGCTTATTCATTTTTCTTTTAATTCAATATAACATTGTAAAATTATTTTATGGTTATTTATTCTGTATTTCCACGATTAACAATTGTCTTTTAAATCATATTTGATTATTTTTAATCAAAATGTGTGTGTTTTGTTTTTATAAGATAGTCTTAGCACACAATAAACAGATTTTTATCCCCATCTAATCATCTTTATTAATGTATCCACTCGTCAGAGAGAAACAATGTTTAGAGTACACCAGACTTTGATGCAAGATTGCTTGAACTCACATGGAAATAGTTAATACTCCAAGATTTAAGTACTATAGCTCCCAGTGGCAGAAACACCGCGACAGGGCAGCATAGTCACGGACACAGAAAAACGGCTTGCGGACAGTTTTTATCTGCACTAATAGAAAACATTTTCCGTAATTCTGAGACGGTCTTTGTCTGCACTAGTAAAAAAAAAAATTGTCTGCAATTTACAGAGATTTTTCACCCGCAATAATGTGCTACTGATGTATGACGTATGCTTCAAAAGTGCTAATTTCATTTAAAACTGCTCCAAAACTTCTCTTGCACTTTGAAATTCACTTATGAAAATTTCTGTATCAAAACTAAAACTAACACTTCTATTATTTATAATTATTTATATTGTGTTGTCAAACATTGCTATAAAATATTTAATTGAATGAGTTCAACTTATTTTTGTATAATTGTTTATACATTGTTCTGTAGAAAATTTTATTCGTGTATTGTTGCACAAGATCACCACTTTTGTTAAGCTCCCCCCATCCCAAGATTGCCGCTATTAGCTTGCAGCCTTTTTGAGTGCCATTTCACCCCTGATTATATGCAAATTTTGCAGACAGATTATGAAATTTTAAAAGCCTGTCGCTGACAGCTACAAAACTTTCTGCCACTGGGCTATAGCTTATATCGAATTGCTGTGGTACCTGGAATTCAGAGAAAGCCTGAAATTCTCAGGTAATTTGAAAAACTATTAAAGATCAGGGGGGGAAATCAGGGATTTTCAAAATTTATTGCAAAAACAGGGAAAGTTCAGGGAATTTTTAAATCTTTTGGGAAAAAACATCGGAAAAATTTTTCACAATCAAAAAAAAAATTTTTTTTTTTTTTATTAGTGGTTTATAATGAGGAAGAAAAAGTCAATTATGCTTTTTTCCTCCCAAATTGTAGTAAGTTAATAAAATTAATATACCCTAAACATATTCAAATGACTTGTAAACATGTTAGATTCTAATGCTGTATGATTACATGCCATCTATTTTACTTTTTAAAAAGACAGGAAAAACTCAGGGAATTTTTTCTCCCGATATGTGTAGCAACCCTATTCTACTTCTATTATCATAATTGAATAAGTTTGCATATTTAGATGGATCAAGTTATGAATAACTGTTGCTTATTTGTTAGATCTTCAATTTTACCAGTTCTTATGATTCTTGCCAACAGTGTTTGATAGTATAGTAGAAACAATTGTGAGATGAGAAGAACTTTTACATATAAAAATACTGTTGAGTAATTCCAGAAGAGACTCGAATACAACAAAGAGTTAAAGAGAGCAGTGTTGCCAGATGGCTGAAGATAGATTCTGCCAAAAACAGGCTAATAAAAAAGCCAGATTAAATTTGAAAATGAGCCAGGTTTCCCGCCAAACTTAATTTGGGAATTTTACACACATACTTATGAAAATTACACTGTGAATATGTTAAAAAAGTACATTTTAGAAAAGTTCTGAGAAGTAAATATTTATTTAAAATAAATATTGAACATACTTCAATATATCCCCCCCCCCTGGTGTCGCAGTAAAAACAGTAAAAGTGAACCTACATTTTAAGAAAGAATGGTACCGATATGTCAATCTCATTAGGCCCGTAATTTCTGTCATCGAGATTGACTTAAGCATTTATTAAGAAAAAATATAAAATATTACTCTTCTGTAATTATACTACATAAAGTCTACTATTATAAGTAGTAAATTTAAGAAGATTGGAAGAAAAAATGAATCCCAACTGACTTTTAGAAAATAAATTCCAATTTTATATTGTTTTACGAAAATGTCGACTTTCTTTTGTGAAGAAAGTAGTTTCGGGAGAAACAAGTAGGTTCTAGCCAATGAGTGCATTTTATTCAACGTAACTTTTTAAAACAGTTCAACAAAACTGATTTCACAAATATTCTACAAACAACCTAATAAAACTGTTAATTTAATGAGTATTCTCGAAGCTGTCCAATAAAACCCTCACTAGTAACAGAAAAGCCACTATTCCCACTTTTATTGAAGTGAATAAACTGTCCCTTTGTTTCCAATTTGATTGTGAACATATTTTTACTGCAACAGCTCATTTAAGGCAGGAATGTTGTGCATGCATGTTTATTGTAAAAATATGTTGCTTGGGAAACGTAGTGATTGAATAGCGAGTTCTATTTTAAACATCTGACTTTCTCTCTTTCTGACACACTGTGAGTTCAGGCCTTTTTCTCCTGGTTGCTGAAATTGAAAAAAATGTTTGATTTTTTACTGTTTCTGTGCATTTCTAAGCATTTTGATCTTTATGTCACCTGAAAAAATTTGTAATGACATTACTTACTGCAGTGGGACCCATATTATCTGATTCCTGAGGACCCACTAGCCATTATATAAAAAAATAAATTACTTTTTCGTAACTTGATGTACTTTTATTAACATTTTAAGAAGCATTTCATATTATAATAAATATCTGCAAAAGTAATTTGGACTAATGTGTTTTACAGAATTCAACAATATAAAACTTAAATAAAATTATAAATAACTATCAGGCTTTGCAAGCTTCGCTGGTCATTACATTGAAATGAATTCTCAAAACACCATATCATTAATAAAAAATCTTAAAAAAAAAAAAAAAAATCAGTCAAAATCTAAGTTTAAGTTCCCGCTACTTTCAGTGGCGGTATTCCCGCTCGCCACAGTCGAGTCTAGAGCCCCAATGCCTTCGGTGGCCTCTTACCTTCTCTTTACTTCCCCTCCTTCGTGGTTAAAGTCAAAATTTTTTCAAAATCTCATCAAAGTACATATTGCATATACATAATCAACACCCACACCCACTGAAATTCTCCATTCTTAGTTTTGTACTCTGACCACAGAGCCAACCAGTCTCTGCTGAACATTTCCTGATTACTTAGACTAGAGTTTTCAGATTTTTTTTTTTTATTATTGTGTTAAAATACAAATATAAGTAGTCCTGTCGTAGTAAATTAAATTCTGTCATAGACGGAATTTCATCCATAGTTTTAATGCTCGCTTTGGCAGTGTAGGTAATTTGGACGGATTTAAACTTAAAAATGTGTTTTTTGCCCCACCCGTCCCAAAGGGGGGTAAATTCGCAAACTTTATATTGCATGTTGCATACACATACCTAACCGACATATAAAAAAATCGAGATCCTGAAGTTATTTAAAGCAGAGCTATGTTTTAAAACGTGTTTTTCATCTCCTTCCGCTCTTAAAGGAGGGAATTTCACAAAATCTCTTTATACTATGAGTTAGATATCTATATAATCGACCCACACATCAAAAGTCTCCAACCTAGTGCAGAGTTACACATGGATACATGTTTTGTCCCCCATCCTCCAAAGGGCGGTAGGGTAGAATTTCACAAAATCCCTTTGTAGTGTGTGTTGAGTATGTATAATCAACCCATACATAAAAAATTACCATTCTAAGATAACCTGGGACAGAGTTACGCGTGGAAACATGTCTTTTGCCCTCTTTGACCCCTAAGGGAGATGAGAAGGAATTTCAAAAAAATCCCTTTATAGTGTGTGTGTTGAGTATGCATAACCAATCATCGCTTTTATGAGATAATTTAAAACACAGTTACTTGTCCCCGTCCTTAAAGGAAAAAAAGGGGGGGGGGGATTCCATAAAATCCCTTCATAGTGCGTGTTGGGAACCCATAAACATCCCCCACAAAAAAAAGTCTTTTTAAGATTGTTCAGAGTCACACATGGAAGCATATTTTTTGTCCCACTCTCCACCCGTAATGGGTGTAGGGTGGAATTTCACAAAATCCCATTGTAGTGTGTGTCGTGAGTATGCATAGCCAATCGAAATATAAAAAAAAACACTATCTTGATATAATTTTAAGCAGCGTTACTCTTAGAAACATGTTTTGGGCCCCCCTCCTTTGCCCTTAAATGAGGGGGGGCAGGGGCAAATTTGTAAAATCTCTCTATTTGGTTATGCGTGTTGGGAACGCATGACCAAACTATACATGAAAATTAATCTTACTGAGATAGCTTGAAGTTAAGTTATGCATGGAAACATGTTAATTGCCCTCCCTCTGCCCCCAAGGGTAAGGGGGGAATTTCACAAAATCCCGTTACAATTGGTGTTGGATACACGCAAATAGCCACACTCTAAAATTTGTGATCTCAGCTCCTATTGATTTTCAGGGACGAATTTGCCCCCTTGTAACTCTTCCCCCACTCCCTTAAAAAAATTGCAGAAAAATAATAACGATTTTTTGAAAATATTCTCACAAAGACGCTTGGCGTATTTTTATTTGTTTGTGCTATTATTGGTGGAAATTTACTCGAAAACTCGTATTTTGCTAAATTTCCTCCGAAAATCGTTTTACCCCCTTTCCCCTTAAAAATCTAAAATCGCATAAATTATTATTATTATTTTTTTTTTTTTTTGTACTCAAGTTTGGTCTTCCCATCTGCGATTTCTTCACATGAAGTAATTTGGAGCCGAGTTATGCTCATAAAGGTGTTTGTGTCTTCTGCCCCCCAGTGAGGAAAGAGGGAGGGTATTTCGCAAAATCCCGTCTTAATGGGGGTCAGGATTCTAAAACCAACTTTGTCACCAAAATTTGTGACTCTCCCATAGAATTGCCATGGCCGTGTTGAGTCGGTGAATCAATGAGTTTACTCTTTTATATATACAGATTTGTTTATATTTTTTAAAGACTACTTGGCTTAAGGTGGCTGTCACGAAAATAGAGTCCTTAGCGAAAAATGTCCAATCTACTTCAGCATCAAAAGTTAAAAACATACCCAGGATTATCAATAAATAATGCTCTTTAATATGGATCTGAATTATCTTTCATTTTATTATTTGATTTTGATAATGATGTCATTTTGTCATGTGCCTAAGCAAATTTAATATTTAATTTTTTTATTAATATTCTTGTGAAAATATATTTTATTATATGTCGAAAAAAAAAATTACTCGTAAACTTCTTTGGCAACAGTTAAAAATTAAAGTAAATTAAGCTTTATTATAGAAGAAATAGATAAGGTTTTGCTTCCTCCCCCTACCCTTGTAAACTGAATTTCTAAAATTCCAAAAATTGGTTTTCAGGTATTTGTGTTAGCTATACATTTTAAAGCAAAAATTTTTTGGATATCTGTTTTTATCTTTGAGATATAAAGGTTTTTGTGAAATCACGTTTTCTTCCCTGCCTCCCTTTAAGGGCCGAATTTCTAAAATTCCAGAAATTGGTTTTTAGGTATTTTAATTAGCTATATTTTGAATAAAAAATCTCACGTATATCTGTTTTTTTCTTTGAGATATGAAGCTTTTTTGTGAAATCACTTTTTGCACATGTGGAGTTACATTTTGTCACTCACCCCCTCTTGTGTACCGAATTTCCAAAATTCCAGAAATTGATTTTTAGGAATTTGTATTAGCTATGTTTTAAAGCAAAAATTTTACGGATATCTGTTTTTTTGTTTGAGATATGAAAATTTTGTGAAATCACGTTTTGCCCTCCCTCCCCCTCTTGAGGGGTGAATTTTGTAAAATCATTTCTTAGTGGATGTCTACGTAACAGAAGGAACATTGTCACAAAATTTCATGCTTCTAGGTTCAGGGGTTTGAGCTGGGCGATGATGAGTCACTCACTCACTCAGGACAAACGATTTTGTATATATAGATTATAATAATTATAAAAACAGATACTGTAAAAGCACTTATTTTCGCGAGCCCATCGTAATCGCGAAAATTTAAGCCTCGCAAAATACTTTTTTTTTTTTTCTTAAATAATAAAAAATCAGGAAATTTTCACTTGCCAAAGTTCACAGGCATGGACGGTCTGAATCCGAGAAAAGCGAAGGGGGGTGGGGTGATTACATTTTCGGTGCAAAAGGTAGGTTCAGAAGTCCCTAGTTTGATAAAGAGCGATGGAAAAAAGAGATTGAGAAAAGAAACTTGTTTGAGTTGGAATGCGTGCATTGAGCAGAGGACAAAGTTGATGTATAAGCAACGTTGTAAGCATGAATTGTTTTGAGAGCGATGGGGAGGTGTGAACTTTTCGGACAAAAAGAAGTTTCTTAAAATGCCTTATGCAAAACGGGTTCTGTATTTAGGTACTTTTTAACTTTAGGATTTTTCAACTTTCGGTTCTGTTCATATAAAATTCGCAAAATCACCGATATCTTCATTTTCGCGAAAATTATGGCTCGCGAAAATAAGTGCTTCTACAGTAATTAAAGTTTAAAATTTTGTAATTTTTTTCTACCTCATCACTGTTACATTTCAATGATTATTCTTTACTGATGTGTTAACAAAGCGTGAAACTGAAAATAAGGAAACAAAACTGGAAATGTAAAAAGTAGGGATGGACCGGATATCCGGTATCCGGCTGATTTTTGATAAAGACCATTAGTAAATGGTCAATCTGTTAAGTTTAATATTAAGCTAAGTCTTTCACAATAGAAACGTTAAATTTTAAGTTTTGAAAATGTAATATGACTAGTGATTAGAAAAATTGATCTCAGTAAAAACAAGAAAATTTAAAACTCAACAAAATTTATTAATATCAAAAAAACATATGTAAATTTTTATATAACAAGAAACATTTAATCAAATACATTAACATAAAGTAACAGTATGAGCTGGATAGTTACCTTTGAAGAACATTAACTTGACATCATATAAAAGCATTCAGCTTTCGATGAAAACACTTAATACATTAAGTTTGAAGAAAACTTCTTGTCCCGAAGTCCCCTTTTAAACAAAATTTTATAGCACAATTAACATAAATCTCAAGGTCGTCAAGTTGACCATTGAGAAAAATAAAATGATACTAACTGAAGAAAACCTAACTAATGCAGATAAACACAAATAGAACTCATAGATAATTTTATATCATAGCAATGGTCGCCAAGTTGACCATCGGGGGAAATAACCATGAAGCTATGTTAACTTCCAAACGGTCGCCTGGTTGACCACTGAGAAAATAAAACTATATCATTTGAAGAAAAACGTAACTAATGCAGATAAACACAAATAACATTAATAGATGATTTCATATCATACCAATGGTCGCCAAGTTGATCATTTGGGGAAATAACTGAAGATACTCTAACTTCCTAACGGTCGCCAGGTTGACCACTGAGATGAAATGACAATCAAAACTTTTGAACTTCATAAAAGAAGAAACTTATTATCATCTTTAAAAAAACAGGAGACAAGGATAAATGTTCAAAGAACTGTTACTTCATACATGATCAGTCATTGAATATTCTAACTTCAAGAAAAACCAGCATCAACTTTTAATTAAAAAAAACTTAACATCATAAATAAACTTCATCTTTTAAACTTTTATTTTAATAAAAAAACTTTTAACTCCACATACGTCATATCTAAAACAGGAGACCAGCTCACTGCAAACACATCAGAATATCTTGTTGCTGTTGCACTGCTGCTATTGCACCTTACTACGATGGAATCAATCTTTTATATCATTACCAAATGTAATATTTGCATAAAACCATCAGAAAACTATCGATAATAATGCCACCCTGTGGTCAAAGCCAAAACAGTTAAAATAACGATGATGCAACCTTATGGCCAAAGTTGAAACATTTCACAATTAAATTAATGAATTAAGATACGATGGCAACAAGGAGAAAAAGTTAAATTAGCAATGCAAAAAATGGCAACAGCAATAAAGTAAACAAACCGCAATGATTGCCGCGAAGCAGCATGCAATAAACAAGAGATTTAAAAGAGTGAGTTAAACTTTAAATAATAGTAAGTAAAAGATATTTTAAGTTGTATATATATATAAAAAATTAAGAAATGTTTTTTTATTAAATGTGAGGACCAAGAGATAACTGAAGTTATCAATTTTTCAATATCCAAAATACCATCGGATATCTGGATCAAAACCACCGGATATCCGGTTTTTGAGTATCTGTTTTTTGTTTTTTTGTTTTTTTGTTTTCTTTAATTGAGAAATGGTGGGAAATGCAAGAAACACCTTTTGCCTCTCCGTTTGGGGGGACACTTAAAAAAATATCTTCTTAAATCATGCCACTAAAGAAATAATCTCATAAAATTCCACATCTGTATTTCCATTAGTTTGACTGGGCATTTCTGAGTGAGCATGCAAGTCAGTCAGGACAGGAGATCTTCCTTCATAAGTGTAGATTCCTGCAATTTATTTCTTTTAATTAAAATACTAATATATTGTGGCCACCACAAGACTTTCTCCTATATTTTCCTATACAAATTCACTGAGGGCAAATAATTTATTAAAACTATTATTTATTAAAATTATCTAACATAATGAATGAAAATTATTTTTATCTTAGAGAAAACTAACACTAAATAACCAAAGAAAGACAGTTTTATTGTCTAAAAATAACCTTAAAAAATGCGTTTTTGTAATGGTTATTTCACATATCAAGTTTCGTAAAGTTATATGCCCTACAAGTTGAGATATAGCATTCCCATTATCGAGAAAATTTCCAGTATAGCAGCGCCATCTATTGGTGTATAAGCATCAAACTTGAATTAGCATAATTCCTCATAATGGCCTTCTCACATATCGAGTTTTGTTTGATTATACACAATAGAACCTAAAATATAAGTCTTTCCTTAAATTGCAGAAATCGCTGTGTAGTATCACCACCTGTTGAGCAGTTGAAACTAAAAGTTCACAGGTACTAATTTATGTCAAGGTGCATCTACATATAAATTTATATGCAATTCTGTGCAGTAGTTCCTGAGGTATAGCCTTCCCTTTATTTGCAGAAATCTGTAACAGCGCCACCTGTCGGCCGATAAGCATTCAAATTGAATCAGCATAATGACTTATAATGACCTTGTAATATATCAATTTCTGTTCGATAGTACACAATAGAAAATGATATATAGCTTCCCCATAAATTGTGGAAATTTCTGTACCTGTTGAGTATTTGACACCAAAAGTTGATAGGCACTAGTTTAGGTCAAGGTGCATCTATATATAAATTTTTATACAATTCTGAGCCGGAAGTCGAAAATTTTTACGAATCCAATACTTTCTTTTATTGAATTATAGAAGAAAGTAAAAAAAAAAAATATATAATGACTTTTCAGCAGTTTTCTTTTGCATAACTTTTCTTATTTACTTTCTTCTGTATTCAATAGAAGAAAGTACTTTCTTCTGTATTCAATAGAAGAAAGTACTTTCTTATGTATTCAATAAAAGAAAGTATTGGATATGTAAATATTTTCGTCTTCCGGTTTTTGGAGAATTTATACGTTTTGAGAGGTCCAGAACATGATTTGACCGTTTTTAGAAAATGTCTGTCTGTGTGTGCATGACAAACATTTTGTGGCGATTGTATCTCTGGAACTATTGTACAGAATTGCATATAATTTTATTTGTAAATGCACCTTGACCTAAATTAGTGCCTATCAACAGTTGATGTTAACCGATCAACATGTGGTGCTGCAATGCAGCGATATCCACAATTTGAGGGTAGGCTATACCTCAGGAACTACTGCACAAAATTGCATATAAAGTCATATATAGATGCAACTTGATATAAATTAGAATGCCTATCAACTTTTGGTGTTAACAGCTCCATAGGTGGGGGCTACTATCTAGTGATTTCTACAATTTAAAATAGGCTATATCTCAGGAACTACTGGACAAAAATACATATAAATTCATATATAGATGCAACATGATATAAGTTAAAACAATTGTTGCGAGTTTATTGCATTTTATAAGTTAGTGCCTATAAACTGGTGGCAACCATACAACAGGTGGCTCTGCTATGCAGCGATTTCCACAGTTTGAAAAAAAGGCTATATCTTAGGAACTACTGCAAATAAATGTAGATGTAGATATATCTTGACATATGTTAGTGCTAACAAATTTTTTGGGTCAACTACTCAACAGGTGGTGCTTCTGTGCAGCGATTTTCAGAGTTTAAGGAAGGGTTATATCTCAGGAACTACTGCTCAAAATTGTATAAACATTTATATGTGGATGCACCTTGGTATAAGTTATTGCGAATCAACTTTTGGTACTAATTGCTCAACAGGTGGCGTTTCTATACTGCGATTTCCTCAACTTAAGGGAAGATTATATTTCAGGTTCTAATACGTATAATCAAACAATACTTGTATACTTGATATGTGAGAAAGCCGTTATGAGACATTATGCTGATTCAATCTGGATGTATATCTGCCAATAGGTTGCGCTGCTATAGTGCAGTTTTTCCTTAGAACGTAAATGCTATATTTCAACTTCTATGACATTTAACTGTACGAAACTTGATACATGAGATAACCATTATGAAAACACATTTTTTTAAGATGTTAGTTAAACTGTGTTTCTTTGGATATTTACTGTTAGTTTTCTCTAAGATGAAAATCGCCTGCGTTCATCATGGTAGATGATTTAATAAATAATAGTTTTTGTAATTTATTTGAACTGAGTGAATTTATATAGGAAAAAAATAGAAGAAAGTCTTGTGGTGGTCACAACATACTAGTTTTACTTTCTCTTACCCATGTAAATGGTAGAGAAGTATTCTTTGTGGGTCAATTTTTTGAAATCAAGTTTTTGTTATGTTTACTCGATTTGACGTCCCCTGAATCCAAAAATAATATGTTTAGCAGTTGGTCTGTGTGTCTGTTATCACATCTCAAGAAAAAAAAATAATAGCAGAAAGTTCAAACTTAGTATTCTAAATCTGTATCATATAGGGATGCTACACTAAACTTTTCCTGGAGATCAAGCAAATGATTCGTGTACAGGGACACCCAAGAGAATTCAAATATATTACATCTATGGGGAAAATCGAGGTAAGTAGAGTTTAACAACTATAAACTGCACTAAACCAAATGAAACGAATTTATATTTTTTATATGCGTAAAAACATGTTTCATACTGAATATGGTATGGAAATTATTCACTGTTCGTTTACAGAGCTACACAAAAGAACTAGATTATACTACGACAATACTTGAAAATAGATGGAAGTGTATTTCAGGTTGCGCTGCCTGTTATTAATATCGAATTATATTTATGTGCACCATGTGGCGTTTATATAATCTTCAGAAGATATACAGGGTTGCCAATATTTAAATGTTAATAGTAAACCTATAGTTTGCCGTTTTTTCCTTATCGTTATGCTAATTAAATATATTAAAAATTAATCACTCTTAAAATAAAGCTTAAAGAAAAAAAAAAAACGTTAGTTGAAAAAAATTAAACATTTATTAAAAATCCTAATTTCCTTTTAATATATTTTCTACTTACCAGGAAAATAAATATATCGTTCAATGAAATGCTATATTAAAGAGCTTTCAAATTTAAATCATCCATTTGAATTTTTCAAACGCGAAACGTAAACAATCGCTAACCTTCCAGAAGTTCCGACTGAGCCAAGTTTCAAAAATTTGCATAAAACATCTCTAAGAACGATAGCCGAAGTCTACGCACGCGCCGCGTCGGCACATGCCCCGACGTACGTCCGGAAGATCACTTCGTTTCTCCCGCGAAGCTATAAATAGCGAACGCCGATGGTAGTGGGTGTTCGTGGTTGCCTTTGCAGTTGCTCTTGCCCTTGCCTCTGTTCATTTTTCGCCGATGCCGGCTTCATAAGATATCGCCGTAATATGTGGCGTTTATTTTTTATATTCAAATAAAATCTTTTCATTTTTAGTTAGTTATAACTCACGTTAATCCTTTTTGTGAGTTCGAAATTTAAATGAAAGTCATAGGTGTTAATATCGCGACAATAACAAGTGGAACGTCACGCCGTCAACATAAGTTTCACCAGCTCTTTGAAAAAGGAACTTAATTGTCTTTTTCTGCAACCTACATTGGGAAATAAAAATATGTCAAATATTGTCTTCTTACTCACCTTGTTTGTCATCCAGCATCTGCTTTGGTATGTTTGTTCATAAAAATATTTGTCTACTTCAATTATCTTATTGTTATTCATATAAACTTATTGTTATATTTATATAAACTTTTTGTTGAATTTATTGTTTCAATTAAAACACAAATTAAATTAAAATTTGTTATGGTCATTTATTTAACAACTTCTACATATTTATCTTTCAGCATATTTACTTACTCTAGCTTCCATTTTATCAAATTCATTTAATTAACTTTAAATGTTGTTAAGCTGGTGTTTATGTCTAGAGTAGGCTCCTCTGCTAATTCACTTAGCCTTGGATCTACTTCACACCAGCTAACAAGAGAAATAAAAAGTGGTTATGGGCTTTTCCTTTTTCAGCATGTAAATATGCTGGCCCTTTCATAAATTAATGTTTTTCTGTTTTGTTTGAAAAATAAATTGAAAGTTAAATTTTTTTTGCATTTATAGTAAATATTTGAAACAAGAAATTGTTTGAATTTAGATTAAATGTTGTTTAATGTTAATAAATGAAAATCTTGAATGTTTTGTTTAATTTAAGTAATGATGACCATTTTGTTGCATAGTGTTGAGGGAATATTGTAAAATTTTTTTTTCAGTAAAGTAGAAAAAAAACTTTTTGAAATTTTCATATATATATATTTGAATAAATTTTCAAGTAATAAATGAATTTACCGAATGTTTAATTCGGGGGGGCAAAGGTTTTTATAAGAAAAATTGTGATATTTTTGATATATTATATTTTTAAATTGTTTGAACCATAATTATACAATTTTTTTTACTCAAAAATGGCTGTCAACAATTTACATTCTATTCCCAAACTGAATGCGATTAATTTCGAGGAATGGAGGAGTGACATTAAATTTGTTCTTCTTGACCGGGGACTCTGGGACATAGTTGTTGGTACGGAAACAGCCCCAGTTTTGGCTGATGACAGAAGCAATGCTTCTGCTGTTAATAAATTTAAGTCTAGAGCTAATGCTGCTTTGGCTGTCTTATACTTAAATATAGAAACTGAGTATAGGAAAATTGTAGAAAACGAGGATGACCCCGTAAAGGCATGGAATTTAATTAACAAAAGTTTTGTTCCAGATACTCGTGCACAGCACATGAGTTTATTTTCTGAGCTGTGTGATTGCAAAATATTGCCTGGTGAGGGTGTAAATGTCTTTGCGTCCCGGGTCATGAGGATATTTAAACAAATAGAAAATTCTAAGGGGGGACTGACGGAAATTTTTGCATCTTATCAATTGTTACGTTATCTCCCATCATATTTCGACGGTATCGTTCAAAACATACTGAGATGGGAAGATGATAAATTTACATTCAATGAAATTGTAACTTGCTTGGTAGCCGAGGAAACTAGGCTAAATTTAAGAAATAAAGATAATGAATTAAGTAAAGCTAAAATTTCTGCTCAGTTTTCTCATCTAAATGATACAGGTAAAAATAAGCTTCTAAAACAAAAATTAATTTGTACATTTTGTCATAAGAATGGCCATGCTAGACAAAATTGTTTTTCTCTCAATAGAAGTAAAAATGTTGACTTTAAACCCTCTTTTCAAAACCAAAACTTACCTTCTCAGAATTTCAGTCCTAAGAAATCCTTCCAATCAAGAGGTAGGCAGAGTCGAAAAAAATCTTCATATCAATCTAGATCAAATTCTAAGACCCGTAATAGTAGTAGGGATTCAAATTCATCTTACTACATTACTGAGGCCAGTTTAGCTCAGCAAACAAATGAATCAGATTGGGTATTCGATTCTGCCGCGTCTCATCATTTTAGTAAAGACCGTGAACTTTTCACATCATTTAAACCTCAACAAAATGAAGAAATGGCTGTAGCCATGGAAGGCATCACTTTGCCAATCGAAGGAAAAGGAGACATTAAATTGCGTTTTGGCCAAAGAAATTTTACTTTAAAGGGAGTGATGTATTCATCAAAGCTTAGGAGAAACCTTATATCAGGGCCACAACTTGACAAAGAAGGTCTACAGTTTATTGGGGGAAGAGGCGAAGTCAAAATTACATCTAATGATAATATAATGTTCAGAGCAAAATTAAAAAGTGGTGTTTATCGTGTCCAAGCAAAAATCCCAAAATCTATAAAACAACATGTAACTTTCGAAGCCTCCACAACATCTTCAAAAGAACAGGAAGTTCTAAACCTGTGGCATAAGAGATGCGCTCATGTAAATCCTCAAACTGTGACGCATACAAGTAATAAGAGGGGTGCAAAGGGATTACCATTCTTAAAGGGACATACAGAATTTTTTTGTGAAGATTGCAGGTTGAATAAATTTAAACGCACTTCATTTAAATACAGAAACTTTGTTCGATCCAAGAGACCCTTAGAACTGTTATATACAGATGTTTGGGGACCATGTCAAGTAAGAGGCAAACATGGAGAACGTTATTTTCTATCAATCATGGACGATTATTCCCGTAAAGTATTCATTTATCCTATAGTCCAAAAATCTGAAGTAGCTGAAACCTTAATTAATCACATCAAAAGGGCAGAAAGATTTATAGGTAAACCTTTAATAGCTATCCGCTCAGATAATGGAACAGAGTTTGTCAACAAAGAATTTTCAACATTTTGTCAGGAAAAAGGCATCAAACATGAACTAACAAACACGTTCACTCCAGAACAAAATGGTGCTATTGAACGTTATAACCAAACTGTTATTAATGGAGCCCGTACATCATTATATGAAAGTGGTTTAGACTTTTGTTTTTGGCCAGAAGCCGTTTCACATTTCAATTATGCCTGGAACAGACTATGCCATAAAGATTTTGAAAAATCACCATTCGAATTGTACGGTGGAAGAAAACCATCAATCAGACATCTTAAACCATTTGGATGTGTAGCTTATGTAGGACTGGCAAAACAAAGGAGACAGAAACTGGATCCAAAAGCTGTGAAAGGTTATCTAGTTGGATATGCACACCATACAAGAGGATACCGTATTTGGATCCCAGAACAAAATAAAATAGTAGAATCTTTAAATGTGACCTTTAAAGAAGATCGTTTGTTCAAAACAGAAGCAAGTGGAGCAGTGCTGGGCACCATCAACCAGCATTACACAATTCAAGATGTATTTCCAAAGGATAGTGACGATGATTCTGATGAAGAGGCTGTTGACGAAACTCCTGAAATAGAGTCCAGCATACCGTCTGAATTATCTGACACTGAGGAATCCTCAGATGATGAAAAACCTGCTCAATCATTAAAGAACATAAAGTTTGAAAGAAAACAAGTTTTAAGAAGTGATAAATCCAGAACAGGCGTATACTACTATCCCGAAAATACAAGAACAAGATTAAGATCCCATAGAGACGTTAGAAAATATTGCCAAGAAAACAAAATCAAGTATGACCCCACTAAATTTTCATTCACTCCAATAGAAGAATCTGACTCAGACACAAGTGCCAATTTTTGTCATAATTCCTCTTGACTAGAATTAATTATACCAAGAACTTTCAAACAAGCCCAAAAATCAGACCAGTTTCAAGAATGGCTAGAAGCAATGAAAACCGAAATAAAAACCATCCAAGAACGAAAGGTTTGGCATCTTGTAAAACCTCCTCAAAATAAGCAAATAATTGGATGTCGCTGGGTATATGCAATAAAACGAGATGAAGAAGGTCGAATTGCTAAATTCAAGGCAAGGCTTGTAGCTCAAGGTTACGCTCAAGTAAAAGGCGAGAGTTACGAAGAAACTTTTAGTCCTGTTATAAACTTCGATCTAATTCGTTTTTTCTTTTCACTTTTGGTAGTGCAGCACAAGTGGAATCACGTACAATGTGATGTCACAGGCGCATACCTATATGCTCCGCTAGAAGATGAAATATACATGCAGCAACCACCTGGTTTTATTAAACAAGGAGAAGAGAAGTTAGTTTGCAAGCTCGACAAAGCTCTCTATGGCCTTCACCAAAGTGGACGAGCATGGTTTTACGAAATTGACAGAGTTTTATCAAATATCGGTTTTATTAAATTTACTTCTTGCAACTGTGTTTATACATTCAAATTTCAAGTTATCCTATTATTATATGTTGATGACATGGTTTTATTTGGTAAAAGTAAAATGTTTTTAGAGGAAGCCATTAATGTTTTAAAACAAAAATTCAAATTAAAAATTTTGGGAAGGACAAAGAAACTACTTGGAGTAGAATTTGTTGAAATTGACTCAAAGCTATTCATTCATCAAGAAAGCTATATTCAAGAAATATGCAGTCGTTTTAATAGTTTTAATCCTCCAATTTCATCCTTACCAATCAGCAAAGGCTGTATTTACTCAAAATCAAGCTGTCCTCAAACCGAAGAAGAAACCAAAGAAATGACAAAGTATCCATATCGCAATATTCTAGGATGTTTATCATATTTATCTAACAGAACAAGACCTGATATAGCATATGCCGTCAATATCTATAGCCAATTCCAATCGAATCCAGGAATTCATCACTGGAATGGGTTGATCAAACTACTGGGATATGTAAAGAAAACCAGCCAATTAAAATTAAAACTTTCATGTGCTGATTCACAGATCGTAGCCTACACAGACGCCGACTTTGCTTCAAATCGTGATGATCGGACATCCATAGGTGGACAAATAGTATTTCTAGATAGTAGCCCCATCAGTTGGAGGACCTTTAAAGAGAAGGCTGTTAGTTTATCCACTATGGAATCCGAGTTCATTGCCGCTACAGAAGCAGCAAAAGAAATTGTCTGGCTAGATCGAATTTTAGAAGAATGCCAAAACATGAAGATTATAAAAAATAAGAAAATCTCAAAATTACTAATTGACAATATGGCTGCTATAGACTTTATTAAATCTCCTATAGAAAACAATAGAAGCAAACATATAGAGGTCAAACTATATTTTATTAGAGATCTTGTTATCAAAAATATTTTTGAATTAGTTTTCATTCGTAGCAAATTAAATTTGGCTGACATATTTACTAAGCCACAAACTAAATTTGAATTACAAAAATTTGTGAAAAATCTTTTCTTCGAAAACGTTTCAAAAGTTAATCTTAAATTTTCAATTTCAAATTTTTCTATGAATTTATAAAATTTAAAAATGTAAATTTTCTAAAAATTTTTTTTATGAATTCAAATCCTTAATGAATTCAAACTTTTTTTTAAGAATTCAAAATTTATGAATTCAAAAATTTAAACTTTTCTATGAATTCAAATGTTTCCTTGAATTCGAGAAAAAAAAAATTCAAATTTTGCAAGTTAAGCAAAATCTTTCCAGGTTTAGGCTGGAAGTTTTTTTTTTGAGAATTTCAATTCTCATTCTCTTTTGACAGTAAGTCAATTTTTTTTTTCAATTGCTCACAGCAATTTTTCTCTCTCTCTCTCTCCTCTCCATTCCCGAAATAATCCATTCTGTTCTTTTTGTTAAATATTTGTATGTAATTTATACTTTTATATTGTAAGAAAGAATTGTGTTTATACATATATTTATAATATTGAATGTGATTATACTCATGTTATATTTGTTGTTAAACTTATTATACAAATAATTCATTGTATGAATTTCTTTTCTACAGTTTTTTTAAAAGAGCATGTTAAAATCTTTTCAAAACTGGAGGAGAGGTTTGAGTAAACAGGTATATGTTATTTGTGTTTCAAAAACAAATTGTTTTGTAGATCACCTCTATCCAGATATTGATCTCTGTTGCTGTGCAGCTGAAGATTAAACCTAATTGTTTTTTTTAGTTCTGAAGAAACTGTTAAACTGATTAGTCACAGTAGTATGATTATGTAATTTGTGCAAAGTTTTGCTGGATGTTTTTTTTATTAACTTTCTTAAGCTTAAAAGTGCAAACGATAAGAGGGGGGGCCTTGTTAATAGTAAACCTATAGTTTGCCGTTTTTTCCTTATCGTTATGCTAATTAAATATATTAAAAATTAATCACTCTTAAAATAAAGCTTAAAGAAAAAAAAAAAACGTTAGTTGAAAAAAATTAAACATTTATTAAAAATCCTAATTTCCTTTTAATATATTTTCTACTTACCAGGAAAATAAATATATCGTTCAATGAAATGCTATATTAAAGAGCTTTCAAATTTAAATCATCCATTTGAATTTTTCAAACGCGAAACGTAAACAATCGCTAACCTTCCGGAAGTTCCGACTGAGCCAAGTTTAAAAAATTTGCATAAAACATCTCTAAGAACGATAGCCGAAGTCTACGCACGCGCCGCGTCGGCACATGCCCCGACGTACGTCCGGAAGATCACTTCGTTTCTCCCGCGAAGCTATAAATAGCGAACGCCGATGGTAGTGGGTGTTCGTGGTTGCCTTTGCAGTTGCTCTTGCCCTTGCCTCTGTTCATTTTTCGCCGATGCCCGGCTTCATAAGATATCGCCGTAATATGTGGCGTTTATTTTTTATATTCAAATAAAATCTTTTCATTTTTAGTTAGTTATAACTCACGTTAATCCTTTTTGTGAGTTCGAAATTTAAATGAAAGTTATAGGTGTTAATATCGCGACAATAACAAGTGGAACGTCACGCCGTCAACATAAGTTTCACCAGCTCTTTGAAAAAGGAACTTAATTGTCTTTTTCTGCAACCTACATTGGGAAATAAAAATATGTCAAATATTGTCTTCTTACTCACCTTGTTTGTCATCCAGCATCTGCTTTGGTATGTTTGTTCATAAAAATATTTGTCTACTTCAATTATCTTATTGTTATTCATATAAACTTATTGTTATATTTATATAAACTTTTTGTTGAATTTATTGTTTCAATTAAAACACAAATTAAATTAAAATTTGTTATGGTCATTTATTTAACAACTTCTACATATTTATCTTTCAGCATATTTACTTACTCTAGCTTCCATTTTATCAAATTCATTTAATTAACTTTAAATGTTGTTAAGCTGGTGTTTATGTCTAGAGTAGGCTCCTCTGCTAATTCACTTAGCCTTGGATCTACTTCACACCAGCTAACATTAAACCATAATATTGTTACATTCTTCTATATTCAATGGAAGAAAGTACTGGATTTGTAAAAATTTTTGACCTCGTGTTTTTGATGGATTTACACGTTTTGAGAGCTGTAGAACACGATTTGACCATTTTTAGAAAATGTCTGTCTCTCAGCCTGTGTGTGAAAAAATTTTGTGGCAACTGTATTTCAGGAACTACTGCACAGAATTTCATAAAAATTGATATGTAGTTGCACCTTGACATAAGTTAGTTCCTATCAACTTTTGGTAAAAATTGTCTTACAGGTTGCGGTACCATTCCGCTTTTTCTAAATTTTTAACATGGTGGTATAGGACAAAATTTTGTATAAATATGCATAAAGAGAATTATTTTTTAATAAGCATTATGAAATTTACAAGAATTATTTATAATAGAGATAATCAACAGGGAAATTTTTTTTGTATGTGTAGGAGCTTCGCCTCCTTTCCTGAGGGTGGGGGGGGGGCTCGAGGGGAGTAAATTTTCATGATGGGTATCTTTCAAAAGAATGGGTATCTTCCAATAAATTTAAAACGAATGTTTGAACCATCGATCTGCGATAATTTAAAATAAAGTTATAGATTTTTTTTTTTTTTTTTTTTTCAAGTAATATTGATTTTTTTTTTTTTTTATTTATTTAGTGTTATACTTCTTCTCTAATATGGAAATCGTCTGTATTATCATGGAAGATAATTTCTTTAAATAATAATTTTAATAAATTATTTTTACTGAGTGAATTTGTATAGGAAAATATAGAAGAAAGTCATGTGTTGGCCACAGCATACTAGTTTTTTATTGTTATTGTTACCTGCATTGAAAGCTGCATAGGAATTGAAATTAATTCTACATGGCCATATGGTTAATAATGTATTTTTTTAAGCTAAATATTCATTGCTTAGGTTTTTTTATATTTAAATGTTTTGAGGCTTCCTGAATACCGAAGTCAAGTTTTAATGCTTGATCTTTGCTTGTGTCGCTTAAATTAAAAGTCGCTTACATTTTAGGTAAGTAATTTTTAATAAACAAATAATTTTTAAACAACAAATTTTAATAAACAAGTAACAACAATTTTTAATAAGCAAGTAATTTTTTTTTTTTTTGAAGTTAATATGTTTGTTAGTAGAAAAAATTGATAAGTTTTAAGAAATGTTGTGTGTGAAAGTTGTCTGAATAATTTTAAATGAACTTTTGAACTTAATAACAGACTTGAAATTTATATAAATGTATAATAACGTAACGGGGGGTTTCAGGGCGGGGCCCCCTCACATATTATTTGTCAAATAAATCTGTTCCGAAACCTAATTTGAATTGTTTTAACATAGGTTTACAGAACAGTACTCGTTTTCTTACTCCCTAATCTCCAATCTGTATTTATAATATTAAAATTCAGCGTAAGAGAAAATCGTGTGAGTGACACACAAGATTATTTAAGTAAGTTTTGTCAATTATATCCATAGCAAGGCAGACAAAGCACGTAGTTCAGACAACATTGCACGTTATATTCTGCTAACCTAACTATCAAAAGTGACACAATTATGATATGGTTTAGCAAACATGGTGATTTATTTACATTTGACAATTACTTAAAATAGTTTATATGGTTTTTTACATTAAATTATTATTTCTCATTTTTGTATTAAATACGTTAATTTTTTAAACATTTTATTTTCAGATTTTTTTTTTTTTTTAACTTGAGAAAGGCTGCGAAAAACTATAATTTTTTTTAGAACGGAGGACTATTAGTCTCAATCTACGGATAAAACATTGTCGCCAGTTTTACGATGATTGGACATTTATTGAAAATATAATTGAATAATTTGAAAGCAATGTTATAATTTGAAAGAAAAAAAAAAGCTAGTAGTCCAGCACTAAACTAAATTCTGCTTTTGCCAAGATTTCACCAAAATCTTTTTTTTTTTAAGAAAAAGAAAATTAAAAATATAACAAAAAGTTTTAAATCAATTTTAATATTTATGCGTGAATTTCTTTTCATTTCAAAAAAAATTTAAAATCAACTCATAAACTTTTTTGGCAACAATTAAAAATTAAAATGAATTACGTATTTTGTCTGAAAAAGGGCTTCTTCAACTTTATCGATATTGTCTGTTTCAATCGGCGATTGTAATGAAATGCTCGCACTCTGGTGGGCTAAGGTGAAATTACAATTAACCTGCCCTTTATTCGGCTTTCGTTGAGACGCCATTGCTTGCCGATGTTTAGTTTCACATATATTTATTGAATAAAAATTAATAAATCCGGTAAAAAAGATAACACTTACTGTTGTATGCCACAGTGTAACTCCAAGAAATCCAGAATTAAGCTTCCATTTATTTCCAAATAACAAATTTAAAATTTCAGTTGCTTCGGCTAATGGTAGTAAAGAATTAATCAGATGATTTGAAACTAATATTTGTTCAGCTTGGGTTAAATATCTACTTCCGATCGAACTTTGAATAAACTGAAATATTTTTTCCAAAAGCAATCAATTTTCCATGATGTAATGGCGGAGAAATTATAGCACGAATATTAAGTAGTAACACAAAAAGAACAATAATAAATACACGTGGCTATTATATTTACTAACAACAAAAGCTGAAAAAGCGCCACCTATCGATCATTACAAACGCGGATACTGATTCTTATTAATTTTCTTCCTTTTTCCTTAAAAAAAAAAAAAAAAGATTTTGATGAAATTTTCGCAAAAGCAGAATTTAGTTTAGTACAGAGGACTATTAGTTTTTTTTTTTTTTTTTTTTTTTTTCCCCAAATTATAACATTGTTTTCAAATTATTCAATTATATATATTTCGATTTCAATAAATGCCCAGCCATCATAAAATTGGCGACAAAGTTTTATCCGTAGATTGAGACTAATAGTCCTCCATACTAATAATCAGTATCGAAAAAGTTGGAGAAGCCCTTTTTTAGATAAAAATACATAATTTATTTTAATTTTTAATTGCTGCCAAAACAGTTTACGAGTTGATTTTATTTATTTTTTAATGAAAAGAAATTCATGCATAAATATTAAAATTGATATAAAACTTCGTGAAAAATTAAACGTGCAGGGTAAAGTTGACGTCATTATAGCTGTATAGGTATTTTTTCATTTTTATTTTTCTTATCTTGATGCAGCAACAAATTCAGTTGAGAGGTTCAAACAGACCAAAATCATAAATAATGTTTTCGGATGCCTCCTAATGATTATGAGTCACCAAATAAAACTTCCAAAGCGATTTTGAAACTCAGTAGAAGATTAGAATCTCTACTCACACTGAGACTCTTAGGATGTTGAATTAAGTAAGAAATTTAGCAACTCCAATAAAAGTGTTGTTGAGAATTCCTGTGCCTGTGGCCAGTTTAGAACGCAGTTTAACAAAATTAAAATAAATACAAACTTACCTGTGTTCTACAATAACGCAAGAAAGGTTTGTAGAATTGTAAACATTATCAACAGAGCAAGATGTAGTTAAACTAGTGATTTGAAGGACATTGTTATTTATTTATTTTTTTTAACTTTAATTTGCTTAAATATACCAACAGTTCTCGGTGATATTTATTACATATTTTAATAATTTGCACTTGAGAAGTGACTCTTGGTGACCACTTGATTTGATATGGTAATGTTTTATATGTTTAACAAATGTCTTTCTTTGAAGTGTAAGTCATACAAAATGGTAAAATAAAAAAATTTAATCATTCAATTATGTGTTAAATCATTTTATATTAATGATAAGTAATTCACCAAATATGTGGAAAATCATCTCAAGCTGTTGGTTCACCAGAGTGCAAAAGTCCTTGTGTGCAAAGGGTTAAAACTTTTATGCTGTTTTTATTCTTGAAATGTAAATGTTTTTAGGTTTAATGTGACAAACTACATTTGTATAAAAGGCAATGCCTTTAGACAGCATAGAGCAAAGACAATAGCTCCGACAGTCATATGATTTGACACAAAGATCATGTAATTTGGCACTTGCATGCTGGAAGGCACATTTGATTAATTCAAATTAATATTTAAATAAATTTCAGAGTTCTACTGAGTCTTTGTCTGTTAAACACATTCTTTAGCCCAAGAAAGGACACTTCTGCATCATTATTTTTTGTAAGTGTAAAGGCTTTTTCTTGGAGTGATATGCCAACTCATTTTACAAGGCATCTTCGGATAGTTTGTATGCTTAAATTACCACCATACCCTTTCAAGTTCAACTTTTAAGTCAGGAGAACTTATATGATGATTTTGAAGAGACATTTCATGTTAGATATAGATCATGAGATTTGTAGTTATCCTCTTTCAATCAGATCTAGTTCTAGTCCCTTCCTCAAAATCACCAGTTTTACTCTTCATACATGTATGTACTACATATGTGTACTCACTATATACATATATGTTCTATCAAAATTCACTAAATAAATGAAAAAAAGAACTGTAGCTCTTTATAAATGAATTTGATAATCTAGCTGCTGTAGAAAGATTGTAAATAAATATTGAGAAAACCCCTTATCATTTTCTTTATTTTTGAGAAGAACTGCGAAATTCAGTTCATTCTATCGCATATAACTTTTTAAATTGATATGATATTCATTCCGGGTTTTCATATAAGTAGCCCAATACTATCAGCTATTATACTATGCATGCACAGTTAAAAATTATTTAGTAAAAATGCTCATATTTCATTAGATATTTAATATTTTTGCATTCCGATTGTCATATGCTGTGTCTAATATTATATGCCAAGTTTCCTGAAAATAGCTTTGCACGGGATTTAATGCTGTTAGTGTTATAGTTAAAAAAGTGAAAGCATTTGTTATTATTATTATTTTTTTTTTAAGAAACCATTATATCTCCATGGATAAATGTGTTAGTCTCGTAAAAATTTATACTAATAATAAGAAAGAGCATCGTAATCATATATTACAGCCAGATTTCATTTCAAGCATTACTTTTTACTGGGTGATCCCAAGTATTTTCATTTTTATTTAATTTTTTACTGGTCTCCCTTTTATTTTCGGGGCATAACTTTCACTGAAGTATATGAGGTGTAACATGTTATTTACACTCCTGAAGTTTCAAGATGATTCTTCAAGGACTTTTTGAGATACTTGAAAAAACGTCTGAAAACGAAAGTGTCCGGTCATTTATGGAAAGGACTTTGGAGGAAGGGGGGAGGCTATGGATGGCAGAAAAGGAAAATGATTGATTAGATATCACAATGATACCAGTTATAATTAAAATTTGAACAAATATCACCTATTTTGTGAAAATTTACAGTGAGTGTTACATATACAAATGGGGATGCAAGGGAGGTAGATAGAAAGAAAATGATTGATTTTATATCCCATCGCTTCATATTTATAGGAAATTTTATCACTTATTGTTAATGAAAAATTATGGAGAGGGCTACGTATCACAATTTCTTTCTGTTCCTAAGTTAGTACACAAAAATTCAGTATTTGATTAATATCTGTAAAAGATCATTCTGAAACAGAATTTTTTCGTTTAATCTGTCTAGTCCTCCCTTGTAGAAACAAAAAGAATTACGCCATCGTTCAGGTTTAGAATGTATTTTACAAGTAGCAATTAACCCTTTGCGGTGCAATGTAATTGGGATCATTTAAATTATATTGCCACCGGGATTCATGAACAAAATTAAAAGAAAAGAAATTGACAGCCTTTTCTGCTATGTTATAAAAGTAAAATTTTGCTAAAAAATTTCAGGGAGGAGTTTTTGCAGTTGAAAATTAAAGTTAGGTGATGCTGTAGTTAGTGATGTAAAATACCCGGGTATTTATTTTTAAGGGTAAATACCCAAGGTATATACCCAGGTAAATACCCAAAATGGGTATTTACCTGGGTATTTATTTTTCAATGAACTTTATTCGAATAAAATGTCTGTATTTATGCATAATATGGCATTTATATATAGAGAGAGAAAGGAAGAGAGAGACAGAGTGTGTAAAGAAAAGTTAGAAACATTTGAGACTTATATAAATTTTTAAATTTTCATGAAACTAAAAAAATTAATCAGAAAAACAAATGCAATACGACATCATGCATTTTGTATAAAATATTTGATTTAAATATTAGCTCTTTTTTAGCTATAAAGTATTTTCAGATTTTTAATAGCAATATTAATTAATTTAAACTGAAAGAAACTGTTGAGTTTGGTTTTAAATGAAAAAGGAAACTGATAATGGAAAGAAAAAAAAAAAAAAAAGATAGCTAGATACAATTGCAAAGGGAATTGTGATGCTATTTTAAAAAGTCCTGAGAATTATTGCAGGGTTTTTTGCAACCATATTAAAATTATCCTAAAATGACATTAAAAAAAAAAAAAAAAAAAAAAAAAAAAACCCGAGAGATTGAGAGAGAGAGAGTGGGGTTTAAACTTGAAATATATATATAACAATAGACTTTTTAAGTTCTGTAATAAGATCAAAAATAAAATACAGTAACCGCCACTTAACAAATTCATTGGTTAATAAAATCAGCTGGTTAATCTGATCAAATTACCAGAACTGTAATCAAATCAATACAAACTACTTTTTAAAACAATTTTGACAATTTCAAAGAACGTTTTCTTGCGGTAATAAGTTACAAATTTGATTTGGTTCGCAAGTGATTTTTTTTCTTTTTAATTATTAAAAGATAATTTCTAATTCTTATTTTGAAATAACTAAGAAACAAGAGATTTAAACGGAAAGATTTTAAATAAATAAATAAAAAATGCATGAACTTTTGGGAAAGTAATAATGATTTTCTTCGAAAGAAAGAGTATCGAAACTTGGGATGTATTTAATTTATTTATTTTGAATGAACAATCTGTTAATTATCTATCAAAATTTAATTAATATTGTTTATTAATTACATTATTCGTTACCTTTTGAAATTTCTTTCCATATTCAGGAAAGTAATACCTCTTTCTTGAGTACAGCTGCAGGATCTTTCGCCGGATATAAAAATTAGCTGCTTAATAAAATCACTTTGGCTCAGGACGAATGTGATTTTAATAAGCAGCAGGTACTATATATTACAAGCATGTTGCAAATTTTGACTAAGTGATATTTTGAATTTTACAGCTTCAAAATAAAATATTAAAATTTTTTAAAAATCAATTTTTAGATAATAATAATAATCAATTTAACAGTTTTGAATTTCCCGAATGTCAAAACAGAATTTAAAAATATGTATTGGCTAATGATTTATAATTGGGTAAAATACCCCATACAAGCCCCCAATATTGGTTTTAGTTACCGGCTACAATAAGTAGAGAGTTGCCTAACAGTCAAAGCAGTCGCTTAAAGTTCAAAGCAGGTTTTCTTTCTTTCCCTTTTTTTCCCCACTTAAAATTGATTAAATGTATTAACATTTAATAAGTAAAAGTCTCTTAATGAAATTAAAAAAATAAAAAATAAACAAAATCCAGAAAAAATAATTAAAGCAGTAATTAATATTTTTTATGTGCATTAGTAAGTCAAATTATTGTATGCAATAAAGCATATATAATTTTTTTTCCAAAATACCCAGTTTTTGGGTATTTACCCAGGCCTCGGGTAAATACCTGGGTAAATACCCAAAAAATATTTACCTACCCACTGGGTATTTACCCAATCCACATCACTAGCTGTAGTGGCATCACTATCCCTGAAAGGGTTAAGAAAAGTACTTTTTTTTAGATCACAAAAAAAGGCACTTTTCACATTAGGTGCTTGTAAGAGACGTGTTTTCTTGAAATTGTTTTGAGAGCTAAGGGGGGAAGAAAAAAAAAGTTATGATACAAAAAAACTTTACTTTTTGATTGTAATGATAATTTATTATCATACATCGAATTTTTGAGAGACTGTGATACGTAACCTCCTCTGTAATTTTTTATAAACGGTAAGTAATATTTCTGCAAAGCTTCATTAGATCAGCAACGGGGATAATCGATAATAGAGTGATTTTAAAGAAATCAAATTCTTTCCATGTACCTCTTTAGCTCTTCCCGGATACGGTAACTCTCTCCGCAATTTTTGATAAGCAATAAGAAATATTTGTATAAAGTTTCCTATAAACGTGAACCAAGGCGATATAAAAAGAATAATTTTCTTTCCCCCAGCTCCCCCCCCCCCCCCTCCATGGTATATGTGACACTCCTTGTAATTTTTCATTAAAAGTAAGGAATGCTTGTTGAAATTTTAATTAAAATTGGTATTGTTGTGATACTTAAGCAATCATTTTTCTCTTCTGCTATCCCCTCCAAGGTATACATAGCAATCAGCATAAATTTTCCTAAACGTTAAGTAATATACATATTTATAATACATTTTATTAAAATGGAAAATATTGTGATTCAAAACATTAATTTTCTTTCCCTTTGTCCTCCAGCAACCCTCCCCCCCCCCCTACACACACACACACCTTTACCCAGGTATATGTAATCCTCACTATAATTACCATGATTTTATTAACTTCTATTGTTGTTTGTTTGTTTGTCCGGTACAAATCTTGCAATTTGTTTTTAACTAACTTCCCTACTAGCTAGACATTTGAAACTTTCACAGTAGCTCAGAACCCGGTGACAACATAATACTTCAAAGTCAGATTTTCGAATAGTTTTCTTTTAATTAATTAAAACATGAAAATAGTAAGCTCCTAATAGCAATAAAAATAGCCATTAAAATATTAGCTATAATTTAATTGTTGCCAAAATACATTTAATTAAACGTGAGCGTTAAAAAATTGTAAAAAGTTAAATTATGCCTCTGGCAAAAATTGACGTCATTATCACTTTAAAGATTTTCTACACATTGATAAAGTGCTAATGTAGTTCATGATGCAAATATATGTTGTTCTGAAAGGATTAATATTTTATTTTTAAAACCAACTTTTTTTTTTAAATTCAAATTTCCCGTAACTCTTTAACCAATGACATTAGAACGTCCATCTTTGGAATATCGATAATAAGGATTTTCTCACCAAAAAAGTCGCCAAATTTGGCGCCAAATCCATTACCTGTCTATTAGAGCTTTTTAATGCGTTTTAAAGGGAAAATTAAGCTATTTTAACGTGCAAAAGAGCTGGAAATGCAGAAATTGACACTTTATCAACTTACAATATTAAACCTCTTTGAGAGAATTTATACAATATTAAATACAATTATTTACAATTTCGTAACAATGCACATTGATAAAGTGCTAATGTAGTTAGTTCTATAGCTATGATTCAACAGAAAATTTAAAAACATGGTTTATAAAAAGTTTTTTATCTTATAATTATTTTTCATTAATAGTAAATGATATTGACACAAAATGTCAACAAAAAAATCAACAATGGGGATTGTTTAAAAAAAATATTTTACTTCCATTTGCTCCCTTTTTACTTTCTCTTACCCATAAGGCAGAGAAAGTATTGTTTTGGGGTCAAATTTTCGAAATTGAGTTTTTGTTATATTTGCACGTTTTGAGGTCCCCTGAATCTAAAAATCATGTTTTAGCGGTTGGTCTGTGTGTGTGTCTGTTTATTATCAACATATCTTAAAAACAAATTATAGCAGAAAGTTCAAACTTTGTATTTACTTGTGTATCATATAGGGATACTACACTAATCTTTTCGTTGAGATAAAGCGAATGGTTCGTGTACAGGGACACCAAGAGAATTCAAATACTTTGCGTCTTTGGGAAATTGCATGTAAGTAGAGTTTAACATTTATAGACTGCAATAAACCAGATGAAACGAATATATATATTTTATATGCGTAAAAACATGTTTCATGTCGAATATGGTATAGAAATCATTCACAGTTTGTTTACAGGGCTACACAAAAGAAGTAGATTATAATGCGACAATACTTGAAAATTGATGGAAGTGTATTTCAGGTTGTGCCGTGTGTTATTAATATAGGATTATACTTATGTGCACCATGTGATGTGTAAATAGCTTTCAGAAGGTATACAGGGCTGCTAATATTTAAGTCATAACATTCTTTTTTATTTGTTAGTGGAAGTGCTTTACTATAATATACTATCATATAATATTTTACCATGTCCAGGAAAGCAAAGCTGCTCAGGAATTGAAATTTATTCCTCAAATCCATATGGTAAATAATGTATCTTTTTAAGTTAAATATTCATCGATTGGTTTCTTGCATATTTACATGTTTCGAGGCTTCTTGAATACCGAAGTCAAGTTTTATAATCTGATCTTTGCCTCAGTGACGGATCCAGAACTTGACTTTTGGAGGGGGGGGGGGAGAGGGCTAAGATTTTTCAAAGTGTTATTCTAGACCAATAAAAAATTTACAATTGCAATATTCAATTGCGAATGTCAGTGTTTTGGGGGGCTTCAGCCCCCTAGCCCCCCCCCCCCTTAAATCCGCCACTGCTTTGCCTGTGTCTGTCAGAGTAAATTAAAGAAAAAAAAACTTCAGGTGATCCAAATGATGTATTTTGAAGTGAATACGTTCGTTACTAGAAAAAAGTTTGTTCAAGATTGATAAGTTTTAAGGAATGATGCGTGTGAAAGTTGTCTGAATAATTTTAAATGAACTTTTGAACTTAATAATAGATTTGAATTCTCTATAAATGTAGGTGCAATAATGAAACAGGGGATTGAGGGGGGGGGGGGGCTAGCGGTAAAAAACTAAGAAAAATTATGGATAAAAATATTCTAACAATAAATTAACAATAAAATTTTTTGAAAACATATTTAATATAAGAAACAAAGAGATACTGTTCAAAAGAATTCCTATTTTGAATAGTAATCCCCGCCTTTACAAGTTTCTCTAAAATGTCAAATTATTTGACAAATTCGTGATTAAATAACTGGAATTTTGTTGTCATCAATCGATACGGTAAATACCATTGGCGTTTATATATGCTGGCGTTGTATAAAGAGTCAAATACTAATACATAAAATCATTTTTTTAAAGTAAAGTATTGTTCAGAAGAAGCCAGAGGGCGGAAATAATTCTTTTGGATCAAAATCTCCCGCCTACAATGAGTTAATATTACAAAAATAAATTAATTTGTATAGTAACCATCGGAACGAAAAGAAACAATGAGAATATCTAATAAGAAATAAACTGTAAAACTTTTCCAGTTAGATTGAACTTGCATAAATTGGTCTTATAATGTATGTCCCGTATAACGCGATTTTCTATTACACGAAACGTATTACTCTCGCTGTAGGGGAATCTTGTATTTATTATTATACTTTAATTTTATTAAAAAATATAAATGAATTAAGGGATATGTAATCTTCATCGACAATCCTTTATTTATCTAGTTGGTATAAGCTCGTTATTATTCTTACTTTCGGAACATACATATGTAAGGAAATAACTGTAATCATGATAAAAAATTCGACTTTGAGGTTTTAGATGTATCTATACGTTTTGAGGTCTTTTGATTTCATTTTTGCTATTTTTACGGTGATATATGTATATGTGTGGTTGAAGACGCTAGCGTCTAAACACTTTGTTGAAATGAGCTGAAATTTGGTAGGTATATTAAAGGTCAACATACTATTGACCTCCGAACCCTATTGATTCTAGTGAATCTAGCACTTACATTTTTACAGGGACATAAAGAAAAAATCTTTGTTATTATGACTTATGGGCTCAAAATCTTTAAAGTGCGATAACGTCTAAATGCCTTTGTTGATTGAGCTGAAAAATTATACACATGATTTAGGTAACCGTAGTAGGAACCCTATTGGTTTTAGTGTATCTAGCACTTATAGTTTTTTTTCTGAGTCAGAGGTACCATCAGATTCAGATAAACTGTCCGTATAGATATGGAGCCATTTGACGCTGGAATAGACATTATGTATGATATCCAAGGAATGGTCTTTTAAAGCATCAGATAGAGCTTCATACTTTTTTTCGACTGTACCAATCGAGAGGTTATAAGAAGGAACGGCGAAAGCTTAAAGCAAACATTTTAATTTATAGAAGGGTTGACGAACAAGAATATTAATGTTGTAATTTGTTCAGAGTTCTGCTGCGGCAGTGAGGAAATTTCTACGTGTTTTTAACCTGGGTCGACTAGAAAGGTAATTTGTGCAATGGGCCTGGGATAGTCCCCGACCTTTCAGATGGTTTCAAGAATTGTTTGTCTCTTCTAAAAGTTAAACAACTTTTGAAACTACCCGCAAATATAATATGAAATAAAATAGAAAACACTGTCTCGCCAGTTTCTGTAACATTTTGGATATCTTACATGTCTACCAGAATGTGTAATCTTTTCTTAAACAATTTTATCATGCAAAGCTGATTGTTTATTTTTAATTATTAATTGCACAGGCAGATTGTTGTCGAGCAGAAATAATTGTTTATCCTGAACTTTGCGATCAGGAACGTTTACATCTGTTATTAATAAATATGCAGGTTTTAATCTATCAATAGATATGTATATATCTTTTATTTTTACTATGAAATATTTTACAAATCTTTTGACAGCTGGAAAAGGTCTACAGGGATGGAACACGGGCGCAGAATTCATACCGGAATCTGTTTAAGAAATTGCTCTACCTGTAGTATTGTTGATTTAAGAAATAGAAAATTTTCTTACATTGATAGTGGTATGAATTCTGCGCCCGTGTTCCATCCCTGGGTCTATCATATGCAGGTTTGTATGTTTTTTTATTCGATCAATGCATATGATGAAAACATGGGCAGAGATGTGTGAGTCTTCATGAACAAAATTTTTTGCGAAGGTTACCGGTGAATTTTAAAAGATTTTAACTGTAACATTTTGTGTTCATTTTATAAGTTTTTGTGTCCATTTTGTACGTTTTTGTGTCCATAATAATTTTCGGTTCTGCAAAAAATTCTCCCGACAGCTTGATAGATTTGTCATCCATTTGGTCAATGATAAAATCTGTATCTCCACGCAAAGTTCATCTTAATACTAACAGTGTTACTGCTAATGGTCCATCTAATCTAATAGTGCACTCCATATCGCGTAATCACTGATCAATTTAGATCGGAACTTTAGTATTATTTGTAGTTTTTTAATATATACAATGATGGACTATTATCCACAGTATAATGGAAAAATTGAATGTATTCATTGCCCTTTAAAATCTCCAATTAGAGTGCACAATTCGATTAATTGGGCACTGTCACTCTAAGCATTACGATCAGCTTTGCGTGGGGATACAAATTTTACCATTGCACAAATGGATGACAAATCTATCAAACCGGGAGAATTTTTCGCAGAACCGAAAATTATCATGGGCACAAAAACTTTTCTTAAAACATTGCAGAAACAAATGGAATAATTATAATCTTTTAAAACTAACCGGCAAGCTTCCCCAAAATTTTTTTTCATGAAGACTTGCACATTTCTGCCCATGTTTTCATACGCGTTGGTCGAAGGAAAAAAAAAAAAAAAAACACTTGAACCTGCATATGATGAATCTTTTCCAGTTGTCAAAAGATTTGTAAAATATTTCACAGTAAAAATTGAGGATAAAGATACATATCAATTGATATATTAAAGCCTGCATTATTAATGATGGGTATAAACGTTCTTGATCACAACGTTCCGGATAAACAATTATCTCTACCCGACAACAATTTGTCTGTGAAATCAGTGATCAAAAATGAAAAGTCAGGTTTGCCTGATAAAAATGTTTAAGAAATGATTACACATTCTGGTAAACATGCAAGTTTCATGTAAGATTTCCAAAATATTACAGAGACCAACGAGACAATATTTTTAATTCAATTTATTTCATAATTATATTTCACATTATATTTACGGGCAGTTTCAAAGTTGTTTAACTTTTAGAAGATATAAACAAGTCTTGAAACTGTCTGAAAGGTCTAAGACTATCCCTGGCTCATTGGACAAATTACCTTTCTAGTCAACGCAGGTTAAAACACATAGAACTTTCCTCACTGCCGCAGCAGAACTTAGAGCAAATTACAACATTAATATCTTTGTTCGTGAAACCTCCTATAAAATAAGCTTTTTGTCTTCAGATTTCGTCATTATTTCTTATAGCCTCTCGATTAGTACAGTCGAAAAAAATTATAAAGCCCTATCTAGGGGGTGTTTGTGTCCCCGGAATTTGCTACCAGAATTTTTTTATAGTGATATTATTGGTAGTTTTTTAGTAAAGTTTAGCAATTAAATATTATCAAAAATACAATTCGCAATTACTGGTGGGAAATAAAATAAAAAACCCGGAACGGAAACATCCTTGCCTATCAGATGCTTTAAAAGAACATTTCTTCGAGACTATACATACTGTTTGGTCTATTCCATCGGCAACTGGCTCTATATTTATACGGACGGTTCATCTGAATTTGATGGTGCCTCTGGCTTCTAAAGAAACTATTTGCCATTATGTGCTATTGTTGGAATTCTACCTGTATGCTCTGAAAAGTACGTGCGACATGTTTGATGTTGTCTGTTGACTTTTGGATAAAAAAATATAGGACGTTATAAATATAAAGCTTCCTGAGATGTTTTTCTGAAGTTTCAATTGTAGTTAGTTTGTTGCTTCTTTCTTTTCATTAGAGTCATTTAGATTTTGACAACCGATAAAACCAAGACAAAGCAATAACAAAATATTGAGAATATTAAAAAAGACATAAAATAAATTGTGTTGCCATACGTTATATCTATTTTCCTTATTTATTTTTTTGCTAAATTTTGAATAATTTTTTTCTTCATTATTAGAGAAAGCATGATAATTATTCGACTCTGAAAGATAGAGGTGATAGTGTAAAACTTTGGAGTAAGGAAGTTTGCTTTAACTTTAGATATATGTGACTGTCTGTACTTAAATTAAAAATCAGTTCTGCTAAGTCACAAACTCAATGGACCAGGTGGTATAAGTATTGAAATTCGTCTATGCGAAATTCTTGTATGAAGATCTAAACGAAGAAAGTGTAAAATTACAAATGTCGGTTTTTATCGATTTCTCTGTTCTAACTGTATCAGAGTATAACGGCAAAGCACATTGTTTATGCTTCGGTGCCTACTTATTGACCCTCTATGCACCACTTTCGCGCTTTGTAATTGCTCACCCATCCTTACAATAGTTATCATTCTGTAGAACAAAGAATTGGCATTTTCTTCATGGCTTTCGAAGGTCGACGGCCGAAACTTCGCATTGGTTACTACCTACGTGACGTTTAGCAACGTCATGTAAAACCAGCTAACCCAGTTTTTGATCATGCCGGTATCTAAGACGTTCTACTCTTAACTTCTAGTTCTCGCTTTCAAAGGGACAACACCGGAGGTAAAGGAGAGGAAGTAACGTTTATGAAGGAAGTGGAGTAATTTTTGTGTCATTATTTCTGTAAGGAGATTCAGTCTCGTGGACAGGTAAGACTTAGTGATTTGTTTTGGTCTGGGGGTAAAAACGTCTTAGGTATCAGAGGCCAATCCATTTTTAAATTTGTGAGCCCATTTTCTTGAAATTTATATTTACTTATGCAAATATATGCATATATATATATATATATATATATATATGTATGGTTTAAAACGCTCAATTTTAATTGTCTTTTTATTCTATATTTAATATCAAGATGTACAGACGTGGGAAAATTGTTAGAATAATTGTAATTTTTAATTTTCTTTTTTTTTTCTGTTATTATTATATTTTTAATGCACGCAATAAATCCAGATTAATAATTTCATTTGTTTATATAATTTATCTTTCATTCTTTAATAACATTTTGAGGATAAACATTTTATAACAAAGTTTAAAAATGTTAAAGATTTTGGTTCGCCTGCCAGTCCACGTTTTCATTTCCATAAATATTTTTAGAATTCCATAAAACTGATGATGTTATTTAGATTTTTCAGATTTAGTGTAGGATGCTTCCTATTAAAAGTCGTACATTTAGCATAGGTGGTTTGTGTTCTAAGGGCTCTGAGAATAATTCGGATATATTACGGTCTATTTTTTTTTTACAAACACAATATCTTTATACTACGAAGTTTAACCTCTTCAGACCCGAAGCTATAATAACAATATAAATAACATTTCAAGGATTTTAGACACATACGTTTAAATTATACATTACAAAAATGTGCATTTTTCTTAAATATATAAGTCTGGGGGCTAGTAATATATGGTGTAAGTATACGGACTTTAAACAACTAAACTCTAAATTACTAAGTTAGTAAAATCCGCCTAACTGTAACACATTTTAAAAATTGATGCCCTTAAATAAACCATTCTATGTCAATTTTTTATTTGATTCTGGTAAAGTGTCTAAGTACATTAAGTAATTATGAAAATTACGTACTTTTCTTCGACCACAGTGTTTTGAAGTCGTTTTACGAAAGTCGACAAAATAACATTATATTTCAAAAATAAATTTAGTTTCATGCTGCCATATATCGGTATCTTTTTAAAACCAATTTATTCATATTTTTATTAGTTTAGTCAAAATATAAAAATGTTAAATGGTATAGATTTTATAAAGGAAAGAATAGAGGTCTACATATGTGGACCTCTGGAGCGAAGAGGATAAAAATATTAAGCCATACTGTATGCAAAATGGGCATACATTTCTCAAATTCCATAAAGGATGTTTTCCACAGAAAATAATGTAATCAACATTAATTATCCCTTTACTGGGGAAAACAAAAGTATTCGAATTTCTTACGGGAAAATGATCAAAATACATTTTCAGTTGTGTTATGACTTCTCTACATTTTCCAATGATGTTGGAAAGAAATTACTATTTAGTATATATCATATGGCTGATAACTACATTAAAAAAAAATCTTCTATTGAATTTTAGATATACTTATGGTAGTGAAAACGTGGACAGACAGACTAACTGAAATGACAGACATTTTAAAAAATTATTGGAATGCGTTAAAATATCCTATAAACTATTCTTCAATAATGAGAGATAATTTATACCTACAAGTGAAATAATTTTCTTTGAATTATTACATGCATTGAAAAAAAAAAAAAGTTAATGAAAAGCAAGTATAAACTTATTCTAATAATTTTCACTCTTCTGTATATTTAATATGTTAATAACGTTTCATTGAAACAAATACACTGAGAAAAAAAATATGCCGCCTTCGTCTAGAATGAATAAATGGTCATTTTCTAAATCCTTAAACTAGAAATATTGATTTCCCAGCTATGCGCATAAGGCACGCCAATAAACTGAATAGACGAAATGGTCGAGAATTTCAAATCTACACATTTCTAGATGGTGAAACAATATTTTGAATATTCTGAATTTTTTGTATTACGAGATATTCTCGCTTAAATTTCTAGAATTGGATCATGAACCAAGATTATAGCTGCTGACACCTGCCTGTTGTATTCACATTTATTTGGAGATATTTTCAAATAGGTTTGTCCTCGATAGTATAGGCAAACGCTCAAGAATTCTAATAGAGGTCTCTAGAATTCGCTTTTGAGGGAACTATAAGAAATTTATAAGGATGACATGGAACTATTTTTTCTAGAGCCACAATTTATATTCGAGATGTCAGTAATTTTTTCTCAGTGTACTGGCGTGCCTTATACTCATAGCTCGGAAATCTATATTTCTAGTTTAGGAATTTAGAAAAGCACCACCTATTCGTTCTAGATGAAAGCGGTATATTTTTTTCTCAGTGTACATACACTAGTTTAATATAATGTTGGAAATGGAGTCCTCTCCTGTCAATATATTATGAATGGGTATTTTATTTCATTTTTTAAACAAAATTCGTGAAAAATCCATTTTAATGAATTCAATCGTACACTGTATATGGAGCAGAATTTTATGAAAGATCTCCTTTCATAAATTTAAATTTTATCAAAAGCCTTAAAAAAAAAAAAAAAAAAAAATGAAATTTTATGGAAAGGCATCAAAAGCGGACCTTTTTTTCTTATGAGAAATATTTATCTATGAGTCTATCTGGCATGTTCCTCCAATAATGGCCTGCTTCACTCACCGCCGCCAGAAGTCGAAGCTAATGTTATTCTATGGGAAATTTTTCTTTACAAATAACTTATTAACTAATGCATATTTTTAAATTCTGCTTTCACATTCTGAAAATTCCCAGCTGTTAAATTGACGGACCTTTTTTTTAAAAATATATTATTTTTATTTTTTATATTTTATTTTGAAGATGCAAAATACGAATTTTCAATATGTGAATTTTTTTCATATTGCAATTTCAAAATAAAGTATTAAAAATTAAAAATATGCATTTTTAATAAAGGTCCGTCAATTTAACAGTTGGGAATTTTCTGAATGTGAAAACAGAATTTAAAAATATGTATTAGTTAATAAGTTATTTGAAAAGAAAATTTCCCCATAGAATAATATTGGCTCGGGCTTCCGGCGACGGTGAGTGAAGAGGGCCGTTAAACAATGTCAAATTAAATATGTATATTTATAATATGTCAAATTTGATATCGTAATATTGAAAGAGTTTTTCGCGCGAAAAATAAAATTAATCAAGAATATGAAAATATTTTTTTATTCAACAAGAAGCAAAAATTTTATTCATGTTATGAGTTTGAAACACACAAGCTTAATATGTACAGATTTTTACATACATGCAATTTTTATTTTGATGATTTTATTTTGTTCTCTCCATATTTTTCCTTTTTCACAAAAAGAAAATTTTCTTCCATTGTCACGTGAAGAGTCACATGATTGACGTATATATATATAAAGTACAATATACTTTATATATATATATACAAAGTATATATATAAAGTATATACATATACTTTATATATATATATGTATATATATATATATATATATATATACATATAAAGTATATGAAAGATTAAAGAAAATAAAAAAAATAGATACAAATCAGAATTTAACAGGAGTAAATATACCTCGTTCCTGCGATTCAATTAATCATAAAATAAAAATATTCAGCAAATTATGCTTAAAAAATTTATTTATTTATTTATTTATTACGTTAATTTACTAAAATTATGTAAAACCAAAATATTATATTTTATTTTAAAAAATGATTACGTTATATTGGGAAATTCCATTTTTAAAATTTACTTCTAAAATAAAAAGAAGTAGTAGGAAGCATGTCCTGACAGTTAAAAATAAAATATTACATTTTATTTAACAGGGAAAAAAAATGATTATGTTGAATTTTGAAATTTTACCAGATTTCCTGAAAATATTTATCTCCAAAATAAAATGTGTGCACATATTTTCGGAAAATTAATTTATTAAATAACAAGTAAAACTGATATGTTAGATTTTATATTCAGGATCATAAAGAAAAATTCTTTATTTGTGTAATGCCTATGGACTTAAATTATTAAAAATGTGATAGCGCCTAAACGCCGACTGAGCTGAAAATTAGTGAGTATGTTATAGGTCACCGCCAAAAGATTTCTATAGATTTTGATAAGTGCATGACTTAAATTTCTTTTACAGGGACACAAAGAAAAATTCTTTCCCATTATGGCCAATTGACACAAATTATTCGAATTACGATAGCGTCAAAATGCCTTATACGGTTGAGTTAAAAATTGGTATGCATATTATTGGTCTCCATCGCATGATTTGTATAGATTTTTATGAGTGTAGAATATATAGTTCATCTACAGAGAAACGAAGAGAAATTCTTTATCATTTCGGACTAAAGACTGGAATTACATATTCGTCAGAACAATTCAAAGTTTTCTTTACCGGTGTGCAAAGTAGAATTTTCATACATTGCGGTCTATAGGATCAATTTATTTAAAGTTCGCTTTAATAATGTTAAATTTTTCAAAACATGAAAGAATAGACAAATCTTTGATATTACGATATTACCATTTATAAAACTTTTACAGGGACGCACAAAAGAATTTGGATAGAATACGATCCATTAAATGCCAAACAACTTAGGAGGAAATACTCAAATTTGTCATTAGGATTTCCCTTTTGTATATTTAATGCATTCTCGCATTTAAATTTATTCAAACAATCGTAAATTACTAAACGTTCGGAAAGTCGGGTGGAATTACTTCAAATTCTTTATTTATGATTTATATTTAAAGGGGAAAAAAAGTACTTACGTATATTCTAAAACTTAATCTATCATTACTATTATATACAATTTCATTTTAAAAGAAAAAATATATTTTGTTATATTTTAAAATTTCGTCAACCTTTTCTTTAAAATTTGTCATTAAAATAAATAGAAGAAGGGTAAGTGTACCAGTGATTGACACTTTTAGAGCAATCTCTGATGTTTTTAATGAGAAATCTTAAGTTAGTACATATGGCATGAAAGACATTCAGAACCACATATTAAGATATTAAACATATTAAAATATATACATTTGAGAACAATTTTTTTTAATGAATTTTTATTTGACACCCACTCAATGTTCCAGTAATTGACACTGCTAGTTTTCATTTTATCAGTAATTGGCCCCCTATGTTCCTCCAGTGTTTGACACTGCTAGTAATTAATTTTACCAGTTATTAGCACCCTATGCTCCAGTGTTTGACATAAAATGTTAAAATTTTTATATGTAAAATATAAGATTTTATTATTTTTCTTATTTATTAATTATTTCGGGATAGTTATCAATTACTGGAGCATGCCAATCACTGGAGCACCATACCCTACATATGAGTATTCTGAAAAATAATTTATGAATTAGCTAGTAACACTGCAAGATTAAATTTTATTAAAACGAATTACAATAATAATTACTACATTACCTTTTGAAATTTCACCATTTTTTTCTTTAAGATTTAATTCTAAAATAAAAAGAAATACGTATGGACATTCTAAAAATTAATTTATTAAATAACATGTAAAACTAACATGTTAGATAAAAAAAAAAAAAAAAAAAAAAAAGATGTTATGTTTCAAAATTTTGCAGGCTTTTTCAAGATTTATCTTCCAAGTAAAATTACGTATATATATATGTATATATATTTTGATATAAAAATAAATTATTAAGAGATAAAATTATTATTCGTGTAGCACTGGATGATTTTAAGCTGTTAAAAACTTATTGTTCATCTGTAATATGTTTTGTAAATTTATATACATACATATATATATATATATACATATAAATTAGCTTAGAGTTGTTTATCAATTTAATTATTTAGAATCTTTCATTGGGGAAAAAAAAAACAATGATTTGATAGTGTAAATAAAATTGCATTATTTATCTATTTTATTTTTATTTATTTCACTTTTATATAAAAAAGGAAAAATTTCTAATTTTAAACTTTCAGTAGTTTTTAATTTTAATTATTTCACTTTTATTTAATTTTATTTTGTAAGGATATACATATGTTAAAAGAACTTTATATATATCAATAATTTAAATTATTAAAAAAAAAAATATCATATCAAAATTCATTTTTTTCGACATTAGTAATTTTTTATCCTTATTTTAGGATTTTGCGAAAAAAGTTATATGATTTTCACAAAAATTATAACTTCTTGTAAATTTGATTGTTGAGTGAATATTATAAAAACATTTTTGCTCTTATGCCTTTTAAAATGTTCCTAATTTTCGTCCTTTTTTTTTTTAAGATATATATATTTATTTTATATTTATTAATACACGTTACTTTTTTAAAGATTTGTTTCTCAATAAATATTAAAAAGAAATATTTCTACTTCAGAAAAATGTTTCATAGGTCACTGATGTACCTCCGCCGATACATTAATTAAAGGAATATTTACTCTTAAAATGTACATTAAAATAGATTTTTCAACAAATTTACAATTAATTTTCTTTGTAATTTTGCATAAGACTTTAAATAATTAACTTTTAATAGTTTTCTTATTGTAGTTTTTAACAGTATGCCTCAAATCTTAAAAAATAAGTATTCTTATACATTTTTAATAATTATATAATTACTACCACTAATAATAAAAATATTTCATTATCATAATTTTAATAAGCCAGGCAGCAAAACTACGATAAAAAATCTTATAAGAATTTTTTTTTTTCCTTAAAACCTTAAAGATTACATGCTAAAGAAAGCATGATAAAATTAAGATATAATGGAAAAAGGAAAGTTGAAATCATAACTGAAAAAAATTAAAAAAAGAAAAAAAAAAAAAAGCAATAAAGTCACCAGGGGCACTTACAGCTATAGGGAAAAATATGAAGTTGTTTCTGTAGTGGCGAGAAATTTTTATACATTTTGTCAACAGCGCCCGGCAACCTCACAATATTATCAAGAAAGGATGTAATAAACTACTAAGAATTGAAATATGAAACTTCAAAAATGGAAACATGAAAAATTAAAACGACATTCCCTGCAGTATCATGTGCAAATCACATATAAACCCTAAAAATAACAGTTGAGTTGAAAAGCAATTTATGATCAAAGTTGTAAAAATTTTAAAAGAAAACTAATAGATTTAAATTAAAAGATAAAAATAAGACATTTTTTAAATCCGTACATTAAAGGAAAATTTACATTAATAAATTTATATAATTAACTCTTACATAGTGTGAAAATAAATATATGAAAATTTGAACTCCTTTTTTACTGTAATAATTTTAATATCTGATCTCCTTTTTAATAAAACATTTTTAAAGATAAATCATCGTAGCAATATCTGATTCATTCAGCGTATCAACGTAATATGTTTTGCTTGCGTGATTGGGCTTCATTAATGCCTGTTACACCTGATGTTTGTGAAGGCCATGACTTAATTGCCATTTTCTTTACTATGTCATATTGTTAAAGTGTTCATAATAGTTTTTCACTTTCTTCATTTTTTATTGTGCTTATATTTAAAAGTTTTAAACTTATTTTATGATTTTATATACATATATATAATGTATTGGAAATATTTATTTATTAAGTATTTATTAATACTACATTTAATATATAAAAAAAAAAAAAAAAAAAAAAAAAAAAAAATTGAATAAATTCTAATATTATCTTTAGTAAAAATACTGCTGTTTATTTCAAGAACAGTTTTTAAGATGATTATGGTGATCTATTTTTTCTTTCAATATAGCGAACAGAAAAGTTGTTCGACAGCCAGACATAAAATAATAAAAAATATTCATTGAAAAGTTACCCAGGAGTAAACATTTTCATATAATACACGGGACATGCATCCACTGTTAAAAATTTGGTGTTAGTTTAAACCGAAACTTGATACTGAAGTTAGCTGTAACCATCCAGTGGTTTAACCTTTTACCATGATTTGACAATTTTATGTTGAACCAAATATCGGTATTATGTTTTAAATAAAAAATAACTCAACATTTGACCGAGGTGGGGATCGAACTGAAAACCTTCTTGTCTCAAGTCTAACACTCTGGCAGTGTGCCACGCTAGTAGTAAGATAATGGGGTTTCACCCGCAGAGGATGTGGAGGATGTGTGATGTGCTGATGTGTTGATGTGCTAACGCGCACATCGATCGCACCACCCCCACTTACTACTACCATTTCGACAGATATAAGCTTGAAATTAACCTTCTATAGTATTGAACATAGAGCTTTAGATACTGTATTATCTTATTAAAAGTTTTTGAATAATGCAAAAATAATCATGATTTCTCAAAACCTACATTTAAGGTTAGTTAGAAAAGTTTATAATATTAAAATTAAGTTGTGAAATTACTTTTCATACTTAGAATATGTAATCTTAGAAAAATTGTAAAACAATTTTCCTTTGAATACATTCCTGTGTTTTTTTAATAACATAAATTTATAAAAAATTTCATTTTTTCTTTTTAATAATTTAATTTTTGTAATAATCATGCTTTTCTTAAAATGTGTATTTAGAATTAGTGTTAAAGTTAGTAATGTTTAAAGTAAGTCATCAAATTACTTTATATTATATTTTCTTTTAATAAAACAGTTTTCTTTTCTTCTTAACCTTTTTTCTTTTAACCTATTAATAAAATTCACAAACATTCTAAACAATAACAATTCTGAAATAAAACAGACACGGTTTACAGTTAATTAAAAACTTTATTACAACATTATTTCCACATAGTGTTTCCAAAATTCTTTAAACTTGCATCACAAAATTAGTACACACATATAATTTATCAAATACAACAAAGTTTGCAACATCCATTTTTTTTACAAGTATTCATCTAGTAAGTTGTCCTTACAATAATTAATATATACAATTTCGTCAACAATAACGAAGGTTACAATATAAAATCTTGAACAATTTTTACACTATTTACAAATATTTTCAAAGTTTCTATGTATTAAGTTAACATCATAATTATTATGTACATATAATTACAACACTTATAACGATGTTTACAGTAGAGTTAATTACAGTATAGTTTACACTATCTTGATCAATTTTTACAAAATTTAAGCTTAAAGTTCTACATTTAGATCAATTTCGCAATGTCCATACGCCAAGGAGCTAACACCGTCCTCTAAGATATATCTTTTATCATCGAAGGGACTTAAACTTATTTTATTTTGGTGGATTGTGTACAGTTTATGATTTTCTTGGCCTATTTTTATTTGTTTTTCAATACTTGTTTTTTGTTGTTGTAAACATTGTAAATAGTCTTCATGACTAATTTTATGTCGCACAACCTGAGTGGATACGCCTTTCGCTCTCTTTTTCTCATCTTTGCACGACTTTATAGAATACATTTTTGCCTTCAACCCTACAAACTCTAGAGCTATATCACCACTCAATTCGTCTTTAAATTTCCCAATGACTTTTTTGTTTTCATTCGAATAAAGAGGATGATCTATAGGATAATCAGAAAAATCAAAGATAGATGAATTATTTTTCATATCTTGATAAATGTCATCTGTTGTAATATGATACGTTAGTGAATCAGTATCAGTAAATAAGAGCGTCGCTCGGTCGTTATATAATGGCTTTATGTAATTATAGTGAAAATTATACATTAATAATTTAGAAAGTTCAAGAATGCAAAACCCAACATAAATAGGACGATTCATTAAAATACTTGTTTTAAGTCTTTCGACAGCAGTTAGATCTTCGTCATAAGTTTTAAATGATTTAAAGGTGGGAGATGCTACTAATTTTACTGCTCTTTTAGAGGTGTTACTACAAAGTTGAATATTACGTCTTTTTCGTAAGTTTTCCATGGTTTTTCCGTAAACGCTGTTATTTAAAAGCTTAAAAAAGTCCTTTTCAAAGGAAGAAGTTGCATTTTTTCGTTTTTCAGTATTGAACATTATATATTTTTCCAACCAAGGAGCTTGGTTAAATTGAAGAGCTTTATGCACTGCTGTAACTTTCAATCCTAATTGAAGATAGAGTTTTAAATTTCTATAATGCACCACATAATTTTTCTTGTTTTGAAGGTTAGGTATTAATTTTGGTGTTCCAACATATTTTCTATTGTGAAGTAAACTTTTAGCATAAGGTGACAGCATTTCTTCGGTTAAGGTTAATCTTTCAGGTGCAAGTGGATAATCGTTATGGGTATGATGGAGGTGCTGAGGGTAATCAAGATCAACTTCAAAAATATAGCCGATATCAGAATCATCTCGAAGAGATAGAATCCAATCTTCAGTTATACCATTTATATCGATCCATTTAAAGTTTCCGTAGGGTAAGTACTGGGACATAGCCCAACCGTAAAGGTTATTGGCATCCCAGTACATTATATAACTATTGGGTTCATCTGGATTATAATCACTCATATAAGGGTTGTTTGCTCTGGTCAATCTTCTGCTAATCATGCTAACACCGCCTCGTATACCTTTTTCTATTAACAACAACATATTAATGTCTGTTAAGAGCTCTAGAGGTGTTTCAGTCATTTTTAGGCATGCTTGCCATGCAAGTCCAGGAGTGGTAAAAAGGTGAGCACAATCAATTTCATAATAACGCATACAAAGTTCTCTGAAATTCTGAAATACATCGGCGAGTAATAAAACATCAGTTTTTACATATAAATCATGATAATCACCAAGATTTTTCATGTTGAATGTATTCCAAATTTTTTGAACATTTTCATAATCATCCTCAGAAATAGACTCTTCTGTCAAAGAATTATAAAATGCAGATGGAGGAGGGAGTGATGGTTCTTCGAATTTATTAAAGCAGTTAAAATAGTCGTAGGGATAGACTCCTTTCCTCGTTAGCATATTCAGAGGTGTATTAGCAGGGAAATTCTCTTTCAAAATCTTAAACTGAGAAGAGTTGAGGTTTTTCACAAGTTTTTCGAGTGATGTAGGTAGGAATTGAAAGCTGTCTAAAAAGACTAATTGTACAGGGTCCTTAGGTTTCTTCAATCTGAATGTAAGATAATTTTCTAGGGTTGTGGCAATAACTTGTATTTGATGATCTTTATATTTTCCAAGTTTTGTCATAATATGATGACCATCATAATTTTTCAAATTGTGAAATATAACAGGAATATTTTTTAATTGTTTAAAGTTAAGATTACACGAAGCATGTAATGCTCCTCTATAAGCTCCCGAAATATGACAATGATCTCTGACACGATCATTATGTAAAGGTTTTTCACACAAAGTGCAAAATTTAGCTTCTTGAAAAGCTTTTTCCTCCTCTACAGTTAATTTCATTGGTTTTATTTTCATCAATTTTTGACCAAGCATCTCTTTTTCTTGCATAATTTGGTCTAAAAAGTGCTCAACAGCATTTTCACCACGATAAATTACAATAGGTTTAATAGAATGTCCATCAGGACCGATAATAACATATGCATATCCACAAGGCATATGATATGCAATTTTTTCACTATGTGAAATATCAGATGACGGGGAAGCCGAAGTAACAGGAACAAGAAGACTTTCAAAATCGGCATATATTGTATAAGCAACAGGATGTTGTAAATGTATACCTGAAAATTTTAAAATGTTATTTTCCTCAGAGGGCATTTTAATAACTTGCACTTCATGTTCTTGACAGTACTGGATATGTGATTTTAATAAGTCCTCTCTTGAAAATCGGTGCAGACATCTTAAACAGTAATATGCAGCAGTCTTATGTTTGGTTAAATCACCAAGAAGACGTGAAAAGTTTCGAATCAGACAATAATGTTGCCTTTCATCATCAGAAATTAGTAATAAGTTGATTGTATCAGTGTCTTCTCGGGGAGAAATGTACAGGGGACACACTTCATCATCTTCATAACCGAAGACATTAATCCGTAAATCATTCATCTTTTCAATGATAGGTATCTTTGTTAGAGGTACAGGACATGTTATATTACCTAGTTTAATCGTATTTTCATAGGGTGTATAGTGAGATACACGCTGTGGATCCTTACTAAAATGCAAATTTAAACGATATGCAATTAAACACCAAACGAGGCATTTTTGATCTTCATTTTGAATGTTTAACACAGCTTTTTTTGCAGCAAGCTTTGAAGGTAGCTTAATATAGCTGCTAGCAGCTAGAGGGTGATATTTAGCTATTTTCAGTTCTAGATAATGAATTTTTTTAAAAACCCATCCAGATCCTCGCTGGATGAATTCTTCAAGTGACTTATTAATTTTTACATATCCTTCGCTAATATGCTGTTCAATGGTATCTTCAACAAGTTCGATAATACAGGAACTTCTAAAATATGTATATGTCTCTTCCATATCATCATCAGGTTTTTTGCGTTCTAGTGAAACTTTCATCACTATATACCACTTCAGGGCATGCTTTTCCTTTAACTCACTTTGAAGTTTTTCATGTACTTGAGGCTGTATATATGATTGAAATACTTCTAAATCACACTCATTATTCTCATTGGGATAAAAAATCACTGTATTAAACACGCTAGAAGTGTTAATCTGTTTTTTAACCCTTTTAGACTTTACAGCAGGTGCAGTTCTCTTCCGTTTTTCAGTAACAAGTTCGTGCTCTTGGCGCTTATGAGATATTAATTCAGATTTAAGATCAAACACTTTATTACAGTCACTGCATGCATATCGTGAACTTTCGTGAAATTTTAAATGTCTTTGAAAATTGTCTAGACGTGAAAAAACTAGATCACATTGTTGACATTTTATCAAAGATACTTCATCTTTACTTTTATGAAGTACCATGTGACGAATCAAGTTTGACTTCACGCTGAACATCTTTTCACATTCATCGCACTTAAACAACTTTTCTTTCAGATGACTTTTCTCATGCCGATTCAGCAACCATCTCTGAGAAAATTCTTTTTCACAAAAAGAACAATTTAAACTTGGCAACGCTTTCAAAACATTCTTGTCAGCAGGTAGAGATTGGTTTTTATGTATCAACGTATGACGAATCAAGTTTGATTTTAGGCTGAATCCTTTTCCACAGTCATCACACTTGAATAACTTTTCATCTGAATGACTCATCAAATGTCGACTAAGTAACCATGTTCTTGAAAATGTCTTCTTACATATTGGACAACTCTGAAAAAATAATTAAAATTTTAAAAAATAATTATAAAAAGTTTTCTTAACATAGTTTTATTGTACTTGATTCTATTTTTACTAATGCAATGTAAAAAATACAATTGCATAAAAATATTTACCATCTTAACCAATTTTCCTAACATAGTTTTACATATTTGCACTAATGTAATGTAAAAAATACATTTGCATAAAAATATTTACCATCTTAAGCAATTTCCCTAACATAGTTTTACAAATTTTTACTAATGTAATGTAAAAAAAATACATTTGCATAAAAATACTTGTTACCTTAAACAATTATTCTTAACATAATGTTGTAAATTTTCACTCACGCATTGTTTAATTCTATTTTTAGAAAGGTTTCTTTACAAACGTGAAAAATTTTCCTATCATGAATATGTGCTAACATAAAATATATTGCATTTCTAAGAAAAAATACTCAACTCACCTTATTTTTATCACTCAATGAGCTTAAGAGCAGCGGATTATCAACTGTAGGAGGCTTGTCACTAATCATCTGAAAGGAATAAAAAACTTTGGTTAGAATAAAAGTCTCTAAAAAATCTTTAAAATATAATAAAAAAAATCTTTTAAAATGGAAAAATGTAAAAGAATTAAGATTGAATTATTATTAAATTAATACAAGTTTAAAAATAGATATTGTTTCATTAAAAAAAAAAAAAAAAAAAAAAAAAAAACTTACAAAGGATGGTTGAGGTTCTTCATGTACATTCTTTGCACACGATTCTTCAATCTTCAACATTTCTTCTCTTGGCAAACCATAGTTGATGAAAAACTAAAAAAGTAAATGGTATTCATTTAAAATATATTAAAAATTCACTGTTGCAAAATAATTTTTAAGTTATTAGAGTCCTTTTAAAGAAAATTAATTCTTTGAATCAATCAAATGCTAACTATTAATCCTACCAAAATACTATTTCTAAAAAATTCTTCATTACAATGTGTAAACATCAACAAAATGTAAAACCATGTTGAAAGATCTTTATAAAGTTAAAGTGAAATGCATACAAACACACTCGTTGAATCAGCAGGGTTTACCAAACTTGTATAAAAAAGTGAAAAAATTAACCATAGATAACGTATAACATAAAAATTAAAGCATAAGCTTAATAAAAAATTTCTGAAAAATACATTGCCAATTTTAAAACATTCATAAAAGAAAAAATATATTTATGATTTCAAAAATGCATATATATTATGGAAAAAAATTCTTTTAATTGATTAAACAAATATTTTATCAAGATTTTTAATATAACACTGATTAATAATTTTCATATGAATTAAAATGAAACTAGAACAATTTCAAAGAATCACTAAATGATCAACTTACTTTGTCATCAACAGGCAACAAAGATGAGTTCTGGTTAATTTCCATGTCGAAATAAAAAAATCTTAAACTTTCACTCTCAATAAACAAACACGCAAGGTTAATGCAAGGTCGAACCGAACGCAGGTTTAAACAAGTCTGAAAGACGCTACAGCAAAGCCGATGTTGAAACAACAGAGAGAATAAATATACGTCCGTTCAGATCTAAAGCAGGTAAGCGAATGACAAATTAGATTCAATTTCTTAATTACTAATGGAGAAAATATAGGCTATCCCATTTCTAAGCGTAGGGGTGTCAGGTTTAATGGACTATTCCACTATGTTGAAGAGGGACGACAGGTTTTGTGAAATAAACTAACAGTGAGATTAAATAATCATTATACATCACATTTTGATTAATTATTATACTATGTCAATCTATTTTTCATACAGAGGGAAAAAAATGTATTAAATGAAAACTTTCACAAACACTTCTTATTAATGATACATAAAAATATTTTTTAAATTATAAAAAACTTACAAGTTTTAATCATGTAGAACTTGGATTAAAATTTTAGAGAATAAATACAAGAATTTCTCTTAATTAAACATGAAAACAACGCATAATCACTCTAAAGATACTTAATTAATCACGTTTTAATTAACAATTAACATTCAATGTATACAATTTATTCATTAACGAACTTGTATTACATACTAACACACTTATATTTTCATTAAAACTGTAAAATCGCTACTTAAACATCCGAAACACAGTTAATTACTTTAATTAATTACTTTAATCATCAATTATCAATCATTGCATTAAACATTTGACACACTGGAGTTGCATTTAACCACAATTTTTCATTGAAATATAAATAAAACTGTAAAACATCTCTTAATTGCCCAAAAATCACTTAATTACTTTAATTAATTACTTTAATCAACAATTATCAATCATTGCATTAAACATTTGATACACTAGAGTTGTATTTAAACAAAATTTTTAATTGAAATATAAAAAAAACTGTAAAAACATCATTTAAGTGCCTAAAAACTACTTAATTACTTAATTAATTACTTTAATTAACCATTCGTTATCTTAAACACGCATGACATTAAACATTTTACATATCTAAATTATATTATAACACCATTTTTCATAAAAAATACTAATAAAACATCAAAAAGTGTCTTATTTCCCTGAAAATTCATTAATTTCCTTAATTATCATTAATTAAAGCTAATAAACAACACTTAAACACCTGAAAAATACTTAAGTACCTTAATTTAGCATAACTGACATCAAAAAACTCAAAAAACAAAACAACATTTAGTAGATAAGAAACACCGGTTCTAGCGCAGACGGGGGGTGCAAGGGTGCAAGGAAAGTCGTGCGGGTGTCGCGCCACCCCCTGAGGGGTCTAGAGGGGTTGACATTGACCTTGAGACATCCTCTAACTTAATCGTGAAACGTGACGAGGGTATTAATGAAGAAAATTAATTTAAAAAATTAATTATTGATTTTTAAGTTAGAGTAGAACCTTGGCCTTTCTTACCTACTAAATGTTGTTTTGTTTTTTGAGTTTTTTGATGTCAGTTATGCTAAATTAAGGTACTTAAGTATTTTTCAGGTGTTTAAGTGTTGTTTATTAGCTTTAATTAATGATAATTAAGGAAATTAATGAATTTTCAGGGAAATAAGACACTTTTTGATGTTTTATTAGTATTTTTTATGAAAAATGGTGTTATAATATAATTTAGATATGTAAAATGTTTAATGTCATGCGTGTTTAAGATAACGAATGGTTAATTAAAGTAATTAATTAAGTAATTAAGTAGTTTTTAGGCACTTAAATGATGTTTTTACAGTTTTTTTTATATTTCAATTAAAAATTTTGTTTAAATACAACTCTAGTGTATCAAATGTTTAATGCAATGATTGATAATTGTTGATTAAAGTAATTAATTAAAGTAATTAAGTGATTTTTGGGCAATTAAGAGATGTTTTACAGTTTTATTTATATTTCAATGAAAAATTGTGGTTAAATGCAACTCCAGTGTGTCAAATGTTTAATGCAATGATTGATAATTGATGATTAAAGTAATTAATTAAAGTAATTAACTGTGTTTCGGATGTTTAAGTAGCGATTTTACAGTTTTAATGAAAATATAAGTGTGTTAGTATGTAATACAAGTTCGTTAATGAATAAATTGTATACATTGAATGTTAATTGTTAATTAAAACGTGATTAATTAAGTATCTTTAGAGTGATTATGCGTTGTTTTCATGTTTAATTAAGAGAAATTCTTGTATTTATTCTCTAAAATTTTAATCCAAGTTCTACATGATTAAAACTTGTAAGTTTTTTATAATTTAAAAAATATTTTTATGTATCATTAATAAGAAGTGTTTGTGAAAGTTTTCATTTAATACATTTTTTTCCCTCTGTATGAAAAATAGATTGACATAGTATAATAATTAATCAAAATGTGATGTATAATGATTATTTAATCTCACTGTTAGTTTATTTCACAAAACCTGTCGTCCCTCTTCAACATAGTGGAATAGTCCATTAAACCTGACACCCCTACGCTTAGAAATGGGATAGCCTATATTTTCTCCATTAGTAATTAAGAAATTGAATCTAATTTGTCATTCGCTTACCTGCTTTAGATCTGAACGGACGTATATTTATTCTCTCTGTTGTTTCAACATCGGCTTTGCTGTAGCGTCTTTCAGACTTGTTTAAACCTGCGTTCGGTTCGACCTTGCATTAACCTTGCGTGTTTGTTTATTGAGAGTGAAAGTTTAAGATTTTTTTATTTCGACATGGAAATTAACCAGAACTCATCTTTGTTGCCTGTTGATGACAAAGTAAGTTGATCATTTAGTGATTCTTTGAAATTGTTCTAGTTTCATTTTAATTCATATGAAAATTATTAATCAGTGTTATATTAAAAATCTTGATAAAATATTTGTTTAATCAATTAAAAGAATTTTTTTCCATAATATATATGCATTTTTGAAATCATAAATATATTTTTTCTTTTATGAATGTTTTAAAATTGGCAATGTATTTTTCAGAAATTTTTTATTAAGCTTATGCTTTAATTTTTATGTTATACGTTATCTATGGTTAATTTTTTCACTTTTTTATACAAGTTTGGTAAACCCTGCTGATTCAACGAGTGTGTTTGTATGCATTTCACTTTAACTTTATAAAGATCTTTCAACATGGTTTTACATTTTGTTGATGTTTACACATTGTAATGAAGAATTTTTTAGAAATAGTATTTTGGTAGGATTAATAGTTAGCATTTGATTGATTCAAAGAATTAATTTTCTTTAAAAGGACTCTAATAACTTAAAAATTATTTTGCAACAGTGAATTTTTAATATATTTTAAATGAATACCATTTACTTTTTTAGTTTTTCATCAACTATGGTTTGCCAAGAGAAGAAATGTTGAAGATTGAAGAATCGTGTGCAAAGAATGTACATGAAGAACCTCAACCATCCTTTGTAAGTTTTTTTTTTTTTTTTTTTTTTTTTTTTAATGAAACAATATCTATTTTTAAACTTGTATTAATTTAATAATAATTCAATCTTAATTCTTTTACATTTTTCCATTTTAAAAGATTTTTTTTATTATATTTTAAAGATTTTTTAGAGACTTTTATTCTAACCAAAGTTTTTTATTCCTTTCAGATGATTAGTGACAAGCCTCCTACAGTTGATAATCCGCTGCTCTTAAGCTCATTGAGTGATAAAAATAAGGTGAGTTGAGTATTTTTTCTTAGAAATGCAATATATTTTATGTTAGCACATATTCATGATAGGAAAATTTTTCACGTTTGTAAAGAAACCTTTCTAAAAATAGAATTAAACAATGCGTGAGTGAAAATTTACAACATTATGTTAAGAATAATTGTTTAAGGTAACAAGTATTTTTATGCAAATGTATTTTTTTTACATTACATTAGTAAAAATTTGTAAAACTATGTTAGGGAAATTGCTTAAGATGGTAAATATTTTTATGCAAATGTATTTTTTACATTACATTAGTGCAAATATGTAAAACTATGTTAGGAAAATTGGTTAAGATGGTAAATATTTTTATGCAATTGTATTTTTTACATTGCATTAGTAAAAATAGAATCAAGTACAATAAAACTATGTTAAGAAAACTTTTTATAATTATTTTTTAAAATTTTAATTATTTTTTCAGAGTTGTCCAATATGTAAGAAGACATTTTCAAGAACATGGTTACTTAGTCGACATTTGATGAGTCATTCAGATGAAAAGTTATTCAAGTGTGATGACTGTGGAAAAGGATTCAGCCTAAAATCAAACTTGATTCGTCATACGTTGATACATAAAAACCAATCTCTACCTGCTGACAAGAATGTTTTGAAAGCGTTGCCAAGTTTAAATTGTTCTTTTTGTGAAAAAGAATTTTCTCAGAGATGGTTGCTGAATCGGCATGAGAAAAGTCATCTGAAAGAAAAGTTGTTTAAGTGCGATGAATGTGAAAAGATGTTCAGCGTGAAGTCAAACTTGATTCGTCACATGGTACTTCATAAAAGTAAAGATGAAGTATCTTTGATAAAATGTCAACAATGTGATCTAGTTTTTTCACGTCTAGACAATTTTCAAAGACATTTAAAATTTCACGAAAGTTCACGATATGCATGCAGTGACTGTAATAAAGTGTTTGATCTTAAATCTGAATTAATATCTCATAAGCGTCAAGAGCATGAACTTGTTACTAGAAAACGGAAGAGAACTGAACCTGCTGTAAAGTCTAAAAGGGCTAAAAGACAAGCTGAAGCTTCTAGCGTGTTTAATACAGTGCTTTTTTATCCAAACGAAAGCAGTGAATGTGATTTAGAAATATTTCAGTTATATATACAGTCTGAAGTACTTGAAAAACTAAAATGTGAGTTAAAGGAACAAAATGCCTTGAAGTGGTATATGATCATGAAAGTTTCACTAGAACGCAAAAAACCTAATGAAGATATGGAGGAAATTCAAACATATTTTAGAAGTTCCTGTTTTACAGAACTTATTGAAGATTCAATTGAACAGCATATTCTCGAAGGATATGCAAAAATCCTTAAGTCACTAGATGAATTCATCCAGCGAGGATCCGGATGGGTTTTTAAAAAAATTCATCATCTGGAACTGAAAATGGCTAAATACCATCCTCTAGCCGCTAGCAGCTATATTAAGTTACCTTCAAAGCTTGCTGCAAAAAAAGCTGTGTTAAACATTCAAAATGAAGATCAAAAATGCCTCGTTTGGTGTTTAATTGCATATCGTTTAAATTTGCATTTTAGTAAGGATCCACAGCGTGTATCTCACTATACACCCTATGAAAATACGATTAAACTAGGTAATATAACATGTCCTGTACCTCTAACAAAGATACCTATCATTGAAAAGATGAATGATTTACGGATTAATGTCTTCGGTTATGAAGATGATGAAGTGTGTCCTCTGTACATTTCACCAAAAAATGATACTGATACAATTAACTTGTTACTAATTTCTGATGATGAAAGGCAACATTATTGTCTCATCCGAAACTTTTCACGCCTTCTTGGTGATTTAACCAAACATAAGACTGCTGCATATTACTGTTTTAGGTGTTTGCATCGATTCTCAAGAGAAGATTTGTTGAAATCACACATGCAGTACTGTCAAGAACATGAAGTGCAAGTTATTAAAATGCCCTCTGAGGAAAATAACATTTTAAAATTTTCTGGTACACACTTGCAACATCCTGTTGGTTACTGTATTTATGCAGATTTCGAAAGCCTTCTTGTTCCTGTTACTTCGGCTTCCCCGTCATCTGATATTTCACATAGTGAAAAAATTGCATATCATATGCCTTGTGGATATGCATATGTTATTATCGGGCCAGATGGACACTCCGTTAAACCGATTCAAGTATATAGAGGAGAAGACGCTGTGGAACATTTTTTAGGAAAGATGATGACTGAAAAGGAAAAACTCACCCAGATTTTATCACAAGTCAAGCCTATAGTCTTAACGGAAGCTCAGGAAAAGGAGTTTCAAGATGCTGAAGTATGTCATATATGCCATAAACAGTTAGCTGAGGATCGTCGAAGAGATCATTGTCACATTTCGGGAGAATTTAGGGGTGCAGCCCATAACGCCTGCAACTTGAATTTCAAATTATCTAAAAAAATACCGATTATCTTTCACAATTTGAAAAACTATGATGGACATCACATCATGACGAAACTAGGCAAGTATAACAATCATCAGATAGAGGTTATTGCTACAAGTTTGGAAAACTATATTACATTCAGATTGAAGAAACCTAAGGACCCTGTACAATTAGTCTTTTTAGACAGCTTTCAATTCCTACCTACATCGCTCGAAAAACTTGTAAAAAATCTCGATTCTTCTCAATTTAAGATTTTGAAAGAGAATTTCCCTGCTAATACACCGTTGAATATACTAACGAGGAAAGGAGTCTATCCCTACGAATACTTTACCTCTTTCAATAAGTTTGAAGAAACCGAACTACCTCCCGCATGCGCCTTTTATAATTCATTGGCTGGTGAAATTATCGATGATGAGGATTATCAACACGCTAAAACTATTTGGAATACATTCAACATGAAAAATCTTGGTGATTATCATGATTTATATGTAAAAACTGATGTTTTATTACTCGCGGATGTATTTCAAAATTTCAGAGAACTTTGTATGCGTTATTATGAAATTGATTGTGCTCACCTTTTTACCACTCCTGGACTTGCATGGCAAGCATGCCTAAAAATGACTGAAACACCTCTAGAGCTTCTAACAGATATTAACATGTTGTTGTTAATAGAAAAAGGTATACGAGGCGGTGTTAGCATGATTAGCAGAAGATTGACCAGAGCAAACAACCCTTATATGAGTGATTATAATCCAGATGAACCCAATAGTTATATAATGTACTGGGATGCCAATAACCTTTACGGTTGGGCTATGTCCCAGTACTTACCCTACGGAAACTTTAAATGGATCGATATAAATGGTATAACTGAAGAATGGATTTTATCCCTTGATGATGAAACAGATATAGGGTATATATTTGAAATTGATCTTGATTACCCTCAGCACCTCCATCATACCCATAACGATTATCCACTTGCACCTGAAAGATTAACCTTAACCGAAGAAATGCTGTCACCTTATGCTAAAAGTATGCTCCAAAACAGAAAATATGTTGGTACACCCAAGTTAATACCCAACTTATCTAACAAAAAGAATTATGTGGTGCATTATAGAATTTTAAAACTTTATCTGCAACTGGGATTAAAAGTTACAGCAGTGCATAAAGTCATTCAATTTAAGCAAGCACCATGGTTAAAAAAGTATATACTATTTAACACCGAAAAACGTAAACAAGCTACATCATCATTTGAAAAAGACTTTTTTAAACTTCTTAACAATAGCGTATATGGCAAGACTATGGAAAACTTGCGAAAAAGACGTAATATAGAACTTTGTAGTAATACCTCTAAGAGAGCGTTAAAATTAGTAGCATCTCCCACCTTTAAATCATTTAAAACTTATGACGAAGATCTAACTGCTGTCGAAAGACTTAAAACAAGCATTCTGATGAATCGACCTATTTATGTTGGGTTTACAATACTCGAATTATCGAAACTTCTAATGTATAATTTTCATTATAATTACATAAAGCCATTATATAACGACCGAGCGACGCTCTTATTTACTGATACTGATTCACTAACGTATCATATTACAACAGATGACATTTATCAAGATATGAAAAATAATTCATCTGAATTTGACTTTTCTGATTATCCTACAGATCATCCTCTTTATTCGGATGAAAACAAAAAGGTCATAGGAAAGTTTAAAGATGAACTGAGTGGTGATATAGCTCTAGAGTTTGTAGGGTTGAAGGCAAAAATGTATTCTATAAAGTCGTGCAAAGATGAAAAAAAGAGAGCGAAAGGCGTATCCACTCAGGTTGTGCAACATAAAATTAGTCATGAAGACTATTTACAATGTTTACAACAACAAAAGACAAGCATTGAAAAACAAATAAAAATAGGGCAAGAAAATCATAAACTGTACACAATCCACCAAAATAAAATAAGTTTAAGTCCCTTTGATGATAAAAGATTCATCTTAGATGATGGAATAACAAGTTTAGCTTATGGACATTGCGAAATTGATCTAAATGTAGAACTTTAAGCTTAAATATTGTAAAAATTGATGAAGATAGTGTAAACTATATTGTAATTAACTCTACTGTAAACTTCGTTATAACTGTTGTAATTATATGTATATATTTATTGTAATGTTAACTTAATACATAGAAACTTTGAAAATATTTGTAAATAGTGTAAAAATTGTTCAAGATTTTATATTGTAACCTTCGTTATTGTTGACGAAATTGAATATACTAATTATTGTAATGTCAACTTACAAGATGAATAGTTGTAAAAAATGAATGTAGTAAACTTCGTTATATTTGATAAATTATATGCGTATACTAATTTTGTGATGCAAGCATTTTTAAAGAATTTTGGAAACACTATGTGGAAATATTGCTGTAATAAAGTTTTTAATTAACTGTAAACCGTGTCTGTTTTATTTCAGAATTGTTATTTTTTAGAATGTTTGTGAATCTTACTAATAGGATAAAAGCAAAAAGGTGAAGAAGAAAAGAAAACTGTTTTATTAAAAGAAAATATAATATAAAGTAATTTGATGATTTACTTTAAACATTACTAACTTTAACACTAATACTAAATACAAATTTTAAGAAAAGCATGATTATTATAAAATTAATTATGAAAATATATATATATATATATGTTATTAAAAACACAGGAATGTATTAAAGGGAAAATTGTTTTACAATTTTTCTAAAGATTGTATATTTTAAGTACGAAAAGTAATTTCACAACTTAATTTTAATATTATAAACTTTTCTAACTAACCTTAAATGTAGGTTTTGAGAAAACATGATTATTTTGTATTATTCAAAAACTTTTAATAAGATAATACAGTATCTAAAGCTCTATGTTCAATACTATAGAAGGTTAATTTCAAGCTTATATCTGTCGAAACGGTAGTAGTGATTGAGGGTGGTGCGATTGATGTGCGCGTTAGCACATCAACACATCAGCACATCACACATCCTCCACATCCTCTGCGGGTGAAACCCCATTATCTCACTACTCACGCTTTCTTGCCCGTTAATTCTGTGTCTCGTTGATTTTGATAAAAGGGGCTAAATTTTCTAGGATCTTATCTTAACCCATGGGTGAGTTGTACAAAATTTGCACTTTACCCTATGTTTTCGACCATGCTGTTTAATTTAAGCTTGGTTTGGTTTCAAACTAACTTTTACTGATTCGTACTTCCTGGACTGTATAATAGATTATTCTCTCTTCTTAGAAGAATATACTTCAATAAACTTCCTTATAGTAATATCTGGTTCAGTGATCAACTGAAAAAAATAACTCTTTTTTTTTTTTTTTTTTCTTGTAATAAATATTGGTTTTGAATGACATAATGACACGCAATTTCACGTCACAGATTTTATTTTCACTCTCCTCCGGCTTACAGCCGGTGATTTTCAGCGCGCTAGTGATGCCATCTCCTGAATACAAAAGGAATTACAATTGCATGTACGCCGAGACACTTCCCTTGTAAGTGGATGTATGGTAGCTCCAAGTTTTGGTGCAACTGAAATTCAATCGCAAGAAGTAGAAAACTAAAAAGTGAGGTTGAACCTTTTTATGGTATTACTTATAACTTTACTCCTTGTAGTGGTTGATGTCTGAACTGAAATTTTTAACAGTGTGGGCTAGTTGAAAATTGGTTCATGAATTAAACTCTTTTCCGTTAAAGGTTACAGTCGGTAAAAAAAGTAGAGTTAATACTGTTTTGTTAAATAAATCCTTGTCAAATCCTGTATTTAGACTAAGGACATGATTCGACAAGGATTTATTTAACAAAACAGTATTAACTCTATTTTTTTTTACATAGGAAATTTTGCTAGTGTTCGGATACTTTTGTTACCGACTGTACGTTCATCTAAATCTTCAGCTGTAATCTGATTCAATTTTAAACAATGTGTAGTTTACTTAATGTTCTTAAGAAACAAGATATACATTTACTAATTATGCGCAGCGATGTAACGTGCATTTATGGTAGTACAAAGAAGGTGGATTTTAATGTCCCTCTTAAGAATTTTCTAATTATACAGGGTGTCTGAAAATTACAGCGACAAACTTTAAGAGGTGAAAGAGCATATCATAAGGATTCACCATTGCATAGGAATCTATATCCGCAAATGATATCTTAATCCTTTAAGAACCGGATGTTTTAAGGGTATTTTTTAACAGATATGGGCGTGCCTTTTAAATTTTAAACAACCATATTTTTCGGTCAAATAATTAAATTTACTGATATACATAGTAATACTGTTGTTTTTCTAATCGATGTACTTAAAGCACTGATTGTATTAATACGAATACTGTGCATGATTTTTGTGAAATGATGGATTGTTCAAGATTTTAAAATTTACAATGTAGGCAGAATTACAAATAATCAAAAGCTACACTACACATGAGCAGTCGATAATTCTACTCATACATGGCGGTGAGTATTAAAAAACACAAGAATGTATCCGTTCTCTAAAGAGTTAAAATGATATTAGCGGTCATGAATTGCTATGTGTCCCCCATTCCTTCAGCTTTTATTTACATCAATTTAAAGCCTGTAGTTCTACGTTTGTACCACCCTCCATCTGTTAAAAATTACCCCAAAACACCAGGTTATTAAATGATTAAGATGACTTTTGTGGACATGTGTTCCTGAGCAATTCTAATTTTTTTATGGTGTGTCCTATGTCCTCTTAAAGTTTGTCGCTGTAATTATGTGACACCCTGTATATATATATATATATATAATATTAAAGCTATTCAAATATTAATTAAAGTTAACTTATTAATTTTATTAATAATTTAAAAAATAAATTGTGCGGTACTTCTGAATATCTGCCACATCAAAATACACGTGTTAACAATTACGATCAAACTTTAAGTCTACTTTGTTTTTGTACTTGACAGTTCTTTCCCTCTACTGGCACTTCTAAAAAAAAAAAAAAAAAAAAAATCCTGAAATATAGTACTTTGTACGGGAGGATGAGATAGCTGCGATAATTCGCGATAATTCGTTTATTCTTTAAATTCGTCCTTAATTATTCAGAGCATCAATTAAAAAAAAATTACCTTGACAAATTCAGAAGATAACTATTTTTGCCTTGGGTTTAGGTAATGAAAAGAGCTTCAAAATGTATAGAGTTCTGTCAATCCCAAAATATTAATATTAAAATCTCAACATATTATATTATTTATAAATTATAAAAAATACCACCCACTCACACAGGACGCATTCTTGCAGTGCACAAAGTAAAGAAATTTCTTAGACTGTAATAGCGAAAATTTTTTTTATGAAGAATGTTATTTTAAAAATGTATATTTAAAAGAACTGCATACACCAGTAAACATATTAAAATGTATGAATACTCAAGTTACAACAACATATCGCAATTATTGATTCCAAAGTTTAAAATAGCCTGATTTCATTTAAAAACGCATATTTCATTAATAATTTTAAATATTACGAATAATTATATTATATTGATTAAAAATTATTAAATAAAAATTATTAAATAAAAATTTGCATATGTATTGTACTTCGGAAATAAATGGGCAATAAAAAAAAAAAAAAAAGTACAAATCACGTATTTAACCCTTTGTGGCGCGCTGTCCTGGCTGCGAGGACGCAATTATTAAGCTCCAGTTGCAAAAACTCATCCCGGAAATTTTTTAGCAGAAATAACGTAGCAGAAAAGACCGTGTTTTTACTCGTAAAATTTAAAATTTCTTTTATTTTAATTTTGTTCGTGAATTCCGGTGGCTGTGTAATTTAAATGATTTGAATTACGTTGCGCCGCAAAGGGTTAAACTATTTTATGTCTATGCCCATGTTGATGAACTATTTTATGTCTATGCCCATTAATGCTGATTGGTTCCATTCCAATATTTTCTATTTTACTAACCACATATTTGTTATTATGCAATAATTATTATACGGAGAAAGCAAGTATTGTAAATTGAGAAGCTAACAAAGCAAGCGTAAAAATTTCTCTATGAAGAGGTTTTGTCAAATAGAAACACAATTTGCTATTTTTAATATTACAAATGAACAAATTAGATTCAACTATCTGGTGGCCTAATTAGATCCTAAATATATCGAGAATATATGGGATATTATAAAGAGTGATCAAAAGAAAAAGTGTATTAAAAAACTACTCACAGAAATTATTGGGTTGTTCGATAAATAATGTCGTTTTTTATAACCTTCGCTTCTAAAAACCAAGGTTTCTTCGAACGTGGAATTTTTCAACTTACCGAAAGATGGCTAAAGGTCATCCAACAAAATGGTCACTATATCATTGATTACTGTTTGTTGTTTAATATAAATAAATTCACTTTGAAAAACATGAAAAAAAAAAAAAAAAAAAAAAAAAAAACATTATTTATAGAACAACCCAATATAATGCAACAATAATTATTTTTATTTGCTAAGTAAACTGTAGTTGAATTTTAAATTTCTTTTCGATTCAAAAAGTAATAGGTCTTTTGTCCGATGACAAAATTAGTTATTTATAAATAATCGTTAAACCTTTCATGAATCAATACGATAATATTCTTTCATTGAATTTACTTTCAGATTTAAAATCAAAAGTAGCGATTAAACATTTTTTTAAATGGACTGATTAAAATATGTACTTTTAAAAGCTACAAAAAGTCGATATTTTCCCTTGTGGTTTACAAAACGAGACATTTTTGTGTTTCAATACCTTTAAATGAAATTCATAAGGAGATTCTAACAAAATAAAAAATTAATGATAAAATGCAGCATATGGTATCGTGGCATAAAGTTTCGACGATATTCATAGTGAACTTTAGTACATTAAAATTCCGGATTTTCAGTTTGTTAAAATTAAATAAGGTTTGATATGTTTTGATTCATAATATCTCTGAGTAGAAGATTTTGATATTTTACATACGGAACAGAGATATATTTCATAACTATTGTGGGTGGTAGCGTAAGTGCAAGGGGTTAAGCCCCATTGATTTACTGAAAGGTCTAAGCCTGAGAATAAATACCCTCTTTGGGGATCTTTCTAAGGGGTAAAAAAAAAAAAAAAAGGCCATAACGTACTAGTTTTTATATCTGGACACGTATTCTCAGTAATATTATAGGACACCCTTGGAAATATTCTAGAGCGCACCAGTGTGCTTTAGCACACCATACAAGAACCGTTATTCCAGACATTAAAAATCAGTGGATTTGTTTGTTAAAGTGAAACAATAATAGTTAAGAAAAACTCTCGAATCATTCTAGAAAAAAGGGTTAGTTTGTTTATCTTAAACGAGTCTATCCACAATTCATTTTGAGTTCAGTTAGCAGTTGCAGGATTTGTGTCTTATTATTTTATTTTCAATACCCTATCTAGGAACTGGTTTTCATGCAAAACGGGTTGAAAGATATTTTACTTTCTTTAAAGAAAAAAAAAAATAGTAAGAAGGAAATCTTGAAATATTTTAAAACTGCAAGCACTTTAAATTTGTGAGGTTAATGGTTGTAGTTTGTAACTTCGGAAAATTAACATCAATATTATCACCAATTTACAAGAGTAAAATAGCCTTAGCTGTGTATAAAAACAAAATGAAAATCGAATAGCGTGAATACTAATTTAAATACACAATAGGTATAAATAAATCTACTTAATAAATAAATAGACAAAGTGAAATGAATTTTAACGCCAATTTAATTGTTGAAACGCTTATATTACATTCAATGAAAATAATTGCATATCGTTAATGTATTTTCAGTTTTTTGATATATTTTTCAATTAATATTTAATAAATTAATAAAAACTTTAATAATAAAAACTTATTAATAAAAACTTTACAAATTGTAGTTTTTAAAATGTAATGTTGCTCTTAGAATTATAATATAACTATATATATATAGCCGGTAATTTTAATAATGTATTTCCATGTTAACAATCGTCTTTAGAGAAAATAACTAATTATTCTCAATAAAAATAAAAGTTTTTTAAAACCAATGTTTAGAAATACGTATAATGTGAGAGCTATAAAATGTATATGTTAATAGTACATTTATAAATTCTGAAAAATAATTAGTTTCATTTAGTGCAAAAGATGTATTTGGAAAATTGAACATTTAATTGCAGGGAAAAATTGTGATCACAAAAATAATGACAATAAAAGTTAACTATGATGTTGTGGTTATTAAAAATATTTCTTCTATATTTCTCTTCTATATTCTTAAAATTCACACAATGCAAATAATTTGTTAAATTTCATTACATGTAAAAAAGAAAAAAAAAAAAAAAATACCGTGATTGACTATAAAACTGTAATTTTTTTTTTTTCTGTGATTGGTTAAAATAATCCTTGTTGTATACATTTATACAAACTTTTTTGCTATGCTGCCATATTAAAATTTATATATATATATACAAACATATATAGTGGGGAATGACAGCGCCACATATCGAAAGATATGCATCAGAATTTGATAGATACCAATTTATATTAAAGTGAAAATGAATACTGTAATTTTACGAAAATTCTGTGGATCAGTTCTGAGAACTGCCTCAAAATTTTGTCTCATACACATAAAGTGACACATATCTGAAAATTCTGATTTGAACCCCTCAAAACCAGAAAATTCATTAAAAACGGAAAGCCGAAAAGTTTTACGAATCAAACACTTTCTTCTTATGAATATAGAAGAAAGTAAAAAATAGTCACCGATAAAATGATCTGTGTTTCCATATAACAATATGCATGAAATTAAAATTTTTGTATTGAAGTAAAGTGGATAATGCCTTATATATTTACATATATATATATATTTTTTTTTTCAATAATATTTTCTATAAAATTTGTTACTTCTTAACAATATACTTTGGGGAAACACATGTGAATGTTTTTCCTTTCTTAGGTTAATTTCATTCTCGATTCAAGGTCTCGTTGCTTGTGCATTCCTAACTTAAGCAGCATTTGTTGAGGGAAAATGGAGCAGAACGAAATGAATTTTCAGAAACTTGGTCAATACGATATGAAATTCTATTAATTTTTCATCAATTTTATTGAGAAAAACATGCTGGATTTTTTTTTTTTCTGATTGAAAATACAGCTTTAGCCCTTTAACGTTCACTACATATTTTAATTTTATTTTGAACATTGCTGTTATAATTTCAAGAACAGCTGTTATATACATAGGTTATCATAAATATTTAAAAAGAAAAAAGTTACATTTTTAATTCTCGAGAAATTTTTGGTATGAAATATCTGTTTGTTAACTTGATGAAAATGCAACTAATAAATAATTTAATAAATAACTTTGTAAGTAAGCACTATAAATAGCAAAAAATCACAACAGTTGTTTCAGGTCAAAATAATTACACGGCTTTTCATCAGGGAAAAACTAGGCATGAGTGCATCATTAGAGCAACAACTAAGCACTCGTGCTTACTGATAAATCTAAAGTGACTTCTACATTTGATTTCATCTGAAATATCGTTTTTTAGAATATCATTTTTTTAATCGTTTCAGAGTAGTGCTGCTATTTACAAGAAACAGAGAACAATCAAAAGTTTAAAAATCAGTTACAACAGGAAAAAAAAAATATTGAAAAATTGGTGCATGAAAAAAGTGAAATGGTTGGTTTCAGTGCAAAATCAGTAACATTAAAGGGTTAAAAAAAGCATTTTGATTGGTGAACATAAAGTGGTTTGAAACGTATTACAAAAAAAAAAAAAAAAAAAAATTGAACAGAGTGACGTCAATATGCTACCCTTTACTATAGAAAGTAGAGGATTTGTAAATTTCTATTTTAAATTACTATTATTATTTTAAAGTAATTACTATTTTAGAAAAAAAAAATTCGCTTATTAATTAATGCAAGTAAGTTTATTGCCGAAACGTCAGTGGAGGCTTCCCTATTGTGAATCAAAAAGATTTTGGGTTCCGGATGTGTGACTGTCTGTTTGTCGCGTGATAGCGGCCGAAAAAACCACGCTACGGACTTGTAATTTGGTACACATATTCATGAGCCTCACAGAAGTAGCTGTATGATTTTGAGTGTGTATTCCATTTGTAGTTCGTATACAGGGACACGCCAAAGTTTTTCTTATCATTACGGATTACGGCCTATGGAAAGAATTTGTAAGTACCGCGATAGCGACAGCAAAAATCATGCTATTGACATGCAATTTGGTATACATGTTTATGAGCCACACAGAATTAGCTGTTTAGTTTTGAATGTGTATTCCATTTGTAGTTCGTGTACAGAGACACGCCAAAAATTTTCTTGTTATTACGGCCTATGGGCAGAATTTGTATGTACCGCAATAGCGGCCGCAAAAATCGTCCGATTGACTTGCAAATTGGCACACACGTTCAGGCTCTGTATAGAAATAGCTGTATAATTTTTTATGTATTAAAATTGGTAATTAATTTAACAGGGTTACACAAAATAATTCCGATATGTTATGCAATCATTTTGCATGGAATTTGGTAGAACTATTTAGAATTACAGGGAATTAATACAAGACAATCAGTTATTAGGAATACATATATATATATATATATATATACAGATAGAAAGAGAGATAATACAGCGGGGGGGGGGGGTTGAGGGGGCTGCCTATCAGAAACGTTTCTGTTTATGTAGGAAGTCAATCGAATCAATATATATACATATATATATTATATAATAAGGAATAAATAAAAATGATCTGTTAAGTAATGTGTGATGCAAATGAGACGTTGAGGCTCCTGATCTGCAGATCCATATTTTACTTAAAAACCGTTAATACGGGAAAGTGGTGGCTTAACCATAATTTTAAATTTTTTTTTTCTAACGTTTGTATTGACATTTGTATAAAAAAAAAGTGTAATATTAAAATTTTACACACACTAAATAAAAAACTGTTACAAAGAAAGTAATTTCTTAATATTGTTAATTTGAAGCAAAAACAATAATAATAATTGTAATAACAACAATAAAAACAACAAGTGTAAAGTTAGTTAAAAAAAAATACTTTGAATATTTGAATTTAATTATTACTTTCTTCTATATTCAAAACAAGAAAGTATTGGATTAGCAAAAATTTTCAACCTCGAGTTTATGATGAATTTACACGTTTTGAGAGCTGCAGAACACGATTTAACCATTTTTAGAAAATGCCTGTCTCTGTGTGTGCGTGACAAAATTTTGTGGCAACTGTATCTCAGGAACTACTGCACAGAATTTCATACAAATTGGTATGCAGTTACACCCTGACATAAATTAGTGCCTATGAACTTTTGGTAAAAATTGTCTAACAGGTTGTGTTGCCATCCCGCTTTTTCTAAATTTTTAACATGGTGGTATAGGACAAAATTTTGTATAAATGTGCATAAAGAGAATTATTTTTTAACAATCATTATGAAACTTACAAGAATTATTTATAATAGAGGTAGTCAACTGGGAAATTTTTTTTGTATATGTAGGAGCTTCGCCTCCCCCCCGAGAGGAATAAATTTTCATGATGGGCATCTTTCAAAAGAGCTGGCCAATACCTTTAAAAGAAATGGTTGAACCATGAATTTAAAATAAAGTTATAGTTTTTTTTTTTTCCTTTTAAATGTAACATCGAGAATAAAATGAACTTTTTTGGATATTCAGTGTTATACTACTTCTCTAATATAGAAATCGTACTGCATTATCATGGAAGATAATTTTATTAAATAATGATTCTAATAAATTATTTTTACTGAGTGAATTTGCATAGGAAAATATAGAAGAAAGTCATGTGGTGGCCACAACATTCTAGTTTATCTATACAATTTGTAATTTTCAGTTGGAAAAGTTCTAATTTGAATTGTGAACTCATAGTCTTTATTTAGGTGGTCCGATACCGAGTGTGCTAAAACTAACTAAAATCTAACTAACTAAACCCATTTTTCCATAATCTCTTCTCCTTATCAATTTTTAATATTTGTCAAAATCAGTTAAAATTTTACGATTTGATTTTTTTTTTTCTTTTACTCCACACACACAAAAAAGATACAACTTGAAATGCATTTCAAACAATGCACTAATATATCGCAATTAATTTATGTGGCCTTGCATGCGGAGAAAAAAAAAAATCATACTATTTTGTATGTGAAATATGTTTTTAGTCAATTTTATTTTATTTGGGATAAAGACATGCTTACAAAAAGTAAAGGTCTACTTACAAGAACTTTCTTTCAGATATGTGTTCCATTTAAATAAGTTTTTATGTCCCTGTACAAGGACCATTTGTATTATCTCCATAAAATTTTTTCAGTAGTAACCCTTTAATATCTACAGTATGAACTTCCCTCTAATATTTGTTCTTGCTTTATGCTGATAACAGATTCATGCACAGATAAACACACACGCAAACGGGATAACTATTAAATATTTGATTTTCGAATTTTGGAACTTCAAAACGTATTAATATACAAAAAAAAAAAAAAAAAAAAAAACCCTCAGTTTTGGGAATTGGAACTAAAGAACACTTACATTTTCTACCGTATAAGAGGGTAAGTATCGTGTGAGAGAAAGTAAAAAAAAAAAAAAAAAAAAAAAAAAAGAACCCTCAGTTTTGGAAATTGGAACTAAAGAACACTTACATTTTCTACCGTATAAGAGAGTAAGTATCGTGTGAGAGAAAGTTAAAAAAAAAAAGAACCCTCCGTTTTGGAAATTGGAACTAAAGAACACTTACATTTTCTACCGTATAAGAGAGTAAGTATCGTGTGAGAGAAAGTAAAAAAAAAAAAAAAACAGTTTTTAACATTTCAGAAAGAACTTTAAAAAGATATTTTTTAAAATACATTCCAAAATATTATTTTAAAATCAATTCCATAGAATAATGTTGCTTGAAATCAGCATATATAGTTACACTCATCACTGACTGACTCTGTCGCGCTTAGAAAGGCTAAGAAATTTCCTTGGATTCTGTTTGTGTGAACGCAAGTTGCCACCTAATTTTCATACTTTAGTTAATTTTATAAAATCTAATTGTCCGATTGATAAGCTGTTTAATCCGGCGGATTCAGAAAAATCGCCCCTTTCATTTGGTACCTTATTTGTAACGAATTTTTGATTAGATTTTTTAAAATTAATTAAAATATGAAAATAGACATAGCTTTAAAGTAGACATTTCAATTTTTAATTATTGCCATTTTTTTTTCCCAGCATAAAATGAAATATGCTTTTACGCGAAAAAAACAATATATATATATATATATATATACATATATTAAATTTGCTCATGCATATGAAAAAATGAATTAAATAATAAAAATAATTTTAAATTTTAAAGGTAACGAAGAGATAAATAAAGTGCGAAAAATTCGCACGGGCTTGCTAATAAACTATGAAATCGTAATTAATTATTAGTTATCGCTTCGTATCGTCATTCACTGTTCATTACATTGTTATCCAGTTTATTTTAATTAGAAAAGAGAAAAGCTGCATTTATTTATCATCTGTCATCTTTAGTGGTGAATTTCTCATAGCTTATTAAGGTTAAATGTGAAAGAAAGATTATGAAACTGATTAAAAATGCGACGAAAAATCAATCTTTCCTTCGATGGTGCTTTATTTATTGATACATAAAGCAACTCTTCCGGCTAGTTTACTTATATTATTGTTTTTGCTAGGCAAATGCGGAACAATTTTATGCAAGGATAATTGAGCTATACGCTGCTCCGTTTCAGTTGCCGAACAATTACTTTTGTCAGATTAATCTCTTTGTTAAGGCCAATTAAACGGGTTATCTAGTATTGCATATTCCGTATGTGAAAGTATAAGTCCGAAAGTATATAAGAACATATTAAAAAGATATGGAAAGAGAATAATTTGTTTGTCAGGGCGAAAATCATCGCTACACCTTTGTCCCCGTCTTTTTTAATCTTACTACAAATAAAGCACCATTTATACGCTTTCAAGGGGCTGGCGTAAAAGGACGTACAAATGAAAAGACGTATAATCGAAATTTTAATAATAACATTTTGATTACTACAAATAATGACACTTAAGCAAAATTGATATGAAAATACTAATTAATAAAGTTTCTTAAGTAAATATATATTATACTTTTTTTAAGACAATAATTAAAAAAAAAAAAAAAAAAAGATTTATTATAAAAAGCGAGAAAAATCAAACTATTAATGCATGACTGGGTACCAATTACATATATCGTATACTGAGTATTATATTACATTTCTTAAGAACTATATGAATACATTTTGAATATTAATTATATATATTGCGTATCGTTAATAATAAGCATACGATATATGTCCATACAGATAGTTATTAAATAATATTAAAAATCTTTGCTATTCGTCTGATTTGTTGCTTGTCTATGAGTATAGAAAATTCTACTGTGAATTCAATTGATTCTTTGATCAGTATTCTTCGATATTTCCTGTGCTCCTCCAAGATGCTTTCTAGGAAAAATCCATCTTATTTAGAATGGAAAATAATAACAGGCCAAGAAATTTTGCGAATTTTAGTAAAGTGGAAAAGACGTATAACCGATATTAACGGCATATAAACGAAGAATTTTTGACGATTTTTAAAATGAATAGGAATGAATCGAGACTTCACTAAAAGGACGTATAAATGTAAAAGACGTATAAACGGTGCTTTTCTGTACAACATTTGGCATTATTTTTGCATATTAGATCCCACTATAGAATATTGTAAGCACTGACAGTTTAATTATGGCAACCCTATATATATGTAAATTAACGAGCACTACAAAGTTTTAATTTTGTCTTTCAGGCGTCACATCGAAAAAATATTATAATAATGTAATTTTTAATTCATTGAGTTTCTCATTCTTATTATGAACAATTTCAAAACAAGTATCTCATTCGATATTGAAATTATTCTAAGAGAAAATTAAGTCATTTTACTTTTATTTTGTTCATATAAATGCGATTACTTCAGCCATTGCCTTTATCATTTGAATCCAATTTGTGCAAAGTCTGCATCTATTTAATTTTCAGAAATATGAAACAAAAAATTTTCTACTGGATATTTACCATTGGAAAAAGAGAGAGAGAAAAGAAAATAATAATTCAAACAGTTGTTCTTTAAAATAAATTTTCATTTATTTGAGAAATTCTTAATTTTCTATTTGAAAAATAACGTAAGCTATTATTCGGTTAATTTTAACCGTAAGAATGATAGCTTTCATTCTAAACAATACCGCATAATAATTTTATTTAATTTAACGGAATGTCATTATTAGACTTTCAATATCTTAAAAATTCTCAAAATATAAATAAGAAATCACTAAATGTCCTTTGAAAGACATGATCAACCCCACCCCCCCCAAATATGTATATATAAGAATGTTAATGATGATTTGCCATATTTTCAAAACTATTACTTCTTATTAAGTGTATTTTAGCAAAAATAATTTTTTTTTTAGTAAATTTTTTTTCCCCCTCCTCCTAAGATTAACTAAAACAAACTAAAATTTTCAAAATAATACTTATTTAAACCGTAAGTACGTAGTTAAATTTTTATTGAAATTGAAAATTAAAAAATAGCTAGATTTTCTTTTTCTATTAAAAATTTTCTTCTTTATCACTTTAAAATATTAATTCGTCGGGGAACTCTATGATGGAGATGGTTTTAGTAGAAATGTTTTCGTTTTTCAAAAGGATCACGTTCTGTATGGGTTGGTTGTTGGTTGTAGGATTTAAGGCCGATTGACTCCTGATGTAATTTCTGTATGGGAAAGAGGTGTAAATTCTTAACACAAAGTTTCCATTTTTCCTTTCCTTAGTTGATAGGACTTACGTATTAATTTGGGTACGCTTATATTAACTAGATAGCTATTAAGAAACACAGTGGCACATTTGAAGTTTTGTTACATTTATACAAATAGAAGCTATGATATACTCTACCCGTAACGGAGGAAAATTGCAGCATATCAGTGGTGCAACCTATCGGACGAGAAGCATCCTAATTTAATCACCGTGGTTTTTTTTTAGAATGGTCATCTCACATATCAAGTTTGATGCTATTATGAACTATATACAGTCGGCAGCAAAACTACTGAAGCGCTAGCAATAATTCCTATTTAAAAGATGTGCACGTAATACTATTTTGTTAAGTAAATATTTATCGTTTTATGATCTTAATCTTCATGCTGTTTATAAAAAAGTAATATGATGATAAAAATTATATATATGAAAAATGTGGATGTGTGCTTCAATAATTTTGATGCCGAATGTAAACTGAAATATAGCTTTCTCACGAATAATAAATATTGCAGCACCACCTACCAGCTGATATGCACTCGAATTCAACCAACATAGTTTTTTATAATAGAAATACCACTTATCAATTTTGGTGCACATATACAATATAGAAGCTGAAATAAAGGCCTCCCCATAATTGAATAAATTCCTGATAGCAAGGCGATACATGTCAAAATCTCTCATAAGCACCAATCTATAGCAAGGTCCAACTAAATTTTAAATTCCATAATGTTAAATATTAAGTCAGCAAATTTTTCTTTTTCTTGTATTTTCTGGGTTTTTTTTTTTTCTTTCTTTCTTTCTTTACACCTCACATTTTTATCTTTATAGCTAAGAATTACTTCCACTTTCGACTCATAAAAATTTCCCCTCTATAAATAATTCTGCACATGGATTTCACAAGTCTTGATTGAAAAATGACTTTGATAACGTGTCTGTTGGTAAGCAGGGAACGAGCTTACTTTCCTCAAAGACTCTCGGGAGCTTCCTGTAAATGTAGGTTAGAATTTACGAAACCAGCTTTTAAAAGTTACAGGCTAGTGCCGACTTAATTGACGCCGTAAGTGGAGACTATAATTACCTTGAAATCGGAAACAAAATGTTCTGGAGGAGAGAAGTGTGAAAAAGAAGTTGTTTACTTCCAGGAAGTTGTGAAATAAGAATTATTGTTAAGTATCTTGTTACTGTGATTGATAAATTGAAGTTCATCAAGATAAAATTGTTAAAATCTGCTTTTACGGAATCAGATTTTTATGTTTCATAGCAACGTATGTCGAAATGTGCATTTCAGTTCTCCATAATACAATAAAAATGAGGAACTTTAGGTTTTCGTAAAAATATTTGACCTCGGTTTTTTGGTGTATTTACACGTTTTGGGGTGTGAAGAATATGAACATAGCAAAATCGATGGTCCTTGGTTTAATCAGTTTGTTTAGCTTGTTAACGTATTAGTTTGTTATGCTATGTTGACAATATCTTAAGAATGGATGGTCATAAATTGGTTAGACCACTTTTAACCCTTTCAGTCGCAGTATTCCCGCTGATGGAACACCTAATTTTAATTCTCAAGTGCAAAAACTCATCCCGGAAATTTTTTAGCAAAAATTTACATTTATAACATAGCAGAAAAGGCCCTTTTTTAACGTGAAAATTAAAAATTTCTTGTATTTCAATTATGTTCGTAAATTCCGGTGGCAGTGTAATTTAAATGATTCGAATTTCCTTGCGCCGCGAAGGGTTAAAATACTCCGGAATAAATTGAAATGTTGGGTTCTATGCAACTTTTACGAGTTTTTGTTGTCGATAATGTTTACTTATAAAGTGATTTATTTATAAAATTAAATATTATTTGAATTTAATAAGGTTTACTTACAGATGTTTCAAACCAAAAATTTCTCGAAAAGGAACAATGCTAATTTTTTATTTTTTAAATATTTATGATCAGCTATGTGTCTAAAAGCCATTTTTAAAATTAGTTTAGTAATTTTTAAAATAAATTAAGTAGTGAACGTTAAAGGGTTAAAGCATTACTTAGCTGATTAATATATTTTTTATTTTTAACATTATAATTTAAAAATTTTGTAAGTTATTAAAAATTTACAGTTTTTTTCTTTTTACTATTGAAGAAAACAGGGCAAATTTCCCCATAATCATGCATTATGAGAATTATTTTCATCTTAAATATGTCGGATCAATTTTACTATATCGTTTATGATGTCAACATCATTAATTACGAATATTTTAATTTAAAATCTTCGTAAATTATTCGAAATTTAAAATATTTTTAACGTAGAAGAATAACTTAAAAATTTGCATGAACGTGCATTATAAGGATTATTGCATTGGTAATAATATGATATTGCCTGAAAATTAAAATACGAAACTAGTACTGAAATAATAATAATAATAACAATAGTAATAACCAGCATATTAGGATAAGGTAAATGTATCGAATCAAAGGAAGATTAACATAGTGGGTGAGGCATTTCAGTCTGAATCATGCTGAGTAATCGGTGGAGTTCATTTCTCTTCATTTCAATGAATATTGTAAGCCCTATTACTAGATTCTGATTACGAGCTCGACAATCTGCCAATCGGGCTACCATTTCACCCAATCACATAGTCTAGAAAATTCTAGCTATAATACCATTAAATAAAAACGACATATAATATTTGTAGCAGTTTCTTTGTGAATTCAGAAACTGCAATATTAAATATTTGTGTTGTGGAAAATAAATTAAATAAATAACAAGTGAAACATTTTGTTTTCTCCGTCTTATCTTCAACCAATAATCGAATATCATTTTCACGATGTTTACTAAAAATATGTAACTAATTATCATTCTTCATTATCAGGTCATTTCTTTATCGTACAAATGTGTGAGCGATCCTTACGTTTTGTGATAAATTATCTTGTTAAAATTTAATCAAATTTTAATAAACGAAATTTCACAACTGTGATAGAAAAAAAAATTTGAAAGTATTAAGTTAAATTCGACTTTTGCATTTTGATCTCCCTATTCTTGCTATCAAATTAGACAAGACTATAAATAAACATAAATACTGATACAACCAAGGGCTTGTAAAAAAGCTTGTTTATAAAACATTGTTTATAAAACATTGATTATAAAAGGATGTTTATGCATTGTTTTGAAATTTACAATTTTACGTTGAAACAACAATCGTGATAAAATTCACGTGTATATTTTATTAGGCTGCTTTTATTTCCTATCCATTTCTCTCCGAAAGTTCATATATAAGATAAATTTTCATGCAATCACAACTGAAATAATTTTTATACATCAACTTTCTTTCCTCTTAAATCATTTTTACTACATTCTGTAATGTATTTTGTAATTCACAGGAAATTTCGATAGACTATATTTTTTCCTTCCATTAAGCAACAGAAATGGTTACTTTCACTAGTTGATAAAGTTGTTTGGAACATAAATGACCGAAAAACATAATATCTTCAGTTTAAATTTAATGTTATTTATTTATTTATAGAAATAGAATAAATTTCATTTTCAATAACCTGTAAGCTAGAAATGTAACATGAAAATATCTGTGGAATTTGTAACCTGAAAAGTGTTCATTTCGCCACACTCGATGAGTGTGAGTGAACAAAATAAAACAGAAATTTAAAAAATGTTAAACAGTTGGCCACATTCCCCCCCCCCCCTTTTTAAACATATATTTTGTTAAAAGACCAAAGAAAATTGTTCATTCTGGCAATCAGTTGCAAAAATATTGTATGTTATGCAAACTTAATATCAACATAGCTGGGATGGTTAGTTAGCTGCGTCGCACTTGTATTGCGCAATGGGTAATTGGCGGCACACCAAAGGATGATCCGATGACATGCCATCACAATTTTGATCCTCTACGGACGGAATGCCTCCTCCGCTTCGGCGAGCCCCAGAGATATAATTTGGATGGGAATATGGAGGACACTGCGGCCACGACGGATTTTACGTGCACCAGCTACCATATAGTGTACACGATGGTCTTTGGCCGGTTACTCGCAATCTTCCAATCACGAGCTCGGCGCTCTACCGATTGGGCTACCGCAGCCCATAGCTGGAATGGATTTGTGGCAAAGCAATGGGAGTCAAGTGTGAAGAAAAAAATACCGATTTTGTCAAACAGTGAGGTTGTAGCTGCATATTTCAAAAATTGACTATGAAGAAAACAAAACTTGTATATCTGAAATTAGTTTTGACTAAACTTAAAATAAGTGAACCACAGTGGCAGAAGGACCCAGAATTTTGGTAAACGAACATTTAAAATATATATATATATAAATACAAATATAAATAAATAAATAAATAAAATAAAATAAAATAAACACCGCACTTTAGAATGTAGGAAACGAGGGGAAAAAAGCTAAAAACCCATAGAAACACGGGGAAAAAAATCAAAATTCCGTAGAAAATGGCATGGGACGAAAAAAAAAAAAAAAAAAACTCACAATGTCAAGTGTGAAAAAAAAAAAAAAAAAAAAAAAACGACTAACACCGGAAAGGATAAAAGGGCAAAATTGACTAGAAAAAGACATGGAGGAGCGGGAGGTTAAGGTTGGGGCGTTCAATATATCGTCGAGGGTTAATAACTTAATACGACTTGCCTAGTATTTTTGGTTGATTTTGAAAAAAAAAAAAAACTTTTCTTTCAATTTTTAATTTGTATAAATTAAGTCTCAAAACTAAGAGGGAAAGGAAAAAAAAAAAAAAAACTCAGTATCATTTACCTTTATTTAAATTATATTTCCTGGGATATGTGAAAATATTTTATGAAAAATAGTAATTAGCATCAAATTTAACAGAAATTAAACGTATAAAAACGTGGCCCTTTAGCTAAAATGATCTACCGATCATTAACCAATCACTAACATTTCAGTTTCCAAAACTACTGTAATGCCAGAAACTGGTTAGGAAATGCTGTCAGAGGTTGATCTAAGCTAAAGTTGAAGCTGTATAGGAGTCAATTTCCAAAATTCAAATATATATATATATATATACACACACACAAAAATTTTATTTAATAAAAATGAAACTTTTAAACTTTTTTTTTTTTTTAAACATTTGAAGCCCATTTTAGTATATATTATATGCTATTAAAATATTAAACATAAATCTTAATATTAAACATGAAATATACTATCTGCTAAAATTTAAGATAATACACCATGATTTTCTATTTCATGCAAATAAGTAGAATCTTCAGAAACGTCTTATATTTTCGAAAAGTAGATCCAAAAATTTAAACTTGGACCGACCCCTGATTACTTAAAGTTTATAACAAAATTATCTTGATTATAGAATTGGCACAAGTAGCGTGATAAGTATTTCATATTTTTATATACTTATTTTACCAATTTTGAACGGATCAAATACATTTGAGTAAATTTTTATAAGGGATTCAGAGAGTGCTCTTAAGTTTTTCCATTGCTTGAATATCTGTTAATATTTTGCAATGCTAAATTTGGTTATTTTGAAATTATTTTATTTGTGTTCGATATTTTGTTTGTTTGTTGAGTGAATAATAACTTCGTAATAGATTTATAAAGATAGCTAAAAAACTAAAACTCTATTTTTAAATTAAACTAAACTAACTGAACTCTATTTTTACTTATTTTATATTATAAATGAAAAAAAAAAAAAAATAAAAAATAAAATAAAATAAATAAAAAGAGCATAATTTTAAGTTTTTAAGTGAAACAATTCTTTTTCTCAAAACAAGACAAAGTAGATATAAGCTGTCTTTTCAGTATTTTAACCGTGCATTATCCATTGTTGTGATGTCGATTATCACATATTCTAGAAAAATATATTTTCATTTATAAATAATAATAATAATAATAAATAAAAATAAAATAAAATTTATAGCGAACACATTTGTATAACCTCTAAATTGCAACTTAAATTCTCATACAGTATGTTCTTTAAATTTTTACATTCTCTCTCTTCCCACATATGTATCTTCTGCTAATTGCAACTCTTTCGAAACCTTTGTTCATGTGTTATTCGTTCTTTAACGTTAATGCAGATCATCTACAATAGCTTGTTATGACTTTTCCTAATTCGGTTTCTTTAAAGTATCCTATGTTACCCTTTGTTAAAACTTATTTCAGTATTTAGGGATTTTTTTTTTCTTTTTTTCAGATATATGAGACTGTGTATGTACGTTAAAGTCCTTTGCGAATTGTCTAAACTTGAACTGAAACCTATCCACAAAATGACTTTCTACCACAACACGAATCCGCAGCTTCTGACCCGTGACTCGAAATAAATAATATTAAATTTATATTATAGGAAACTGAATTAAAATTCTCTTTTACAAAATGGCGCTATGCTATTCAACAGACTTTTCAGAGAATTAAATATTTCATAAAATATTACAATATGCATGTCTCATTATAAATAGAACTTTAGTGTACATTATAACAAAATTTCAAATGAATTAAAACTTGTGGCAGTAATTTGCTTTTGATAACGATATTACAAAAGAAAAGTATTTCAAAATATTTCTTATATTTTCCTACTTACTCTTGATTTATCTTTATTTGATAGGTTATTTCTGTTTTATATATTTGATTTTTGTCAGTGTTACACATTGTTTTTTAGTTCTTATCTATGAGGAGCAAACATTCAAACCGTGTTTCCTCAAAAAAAAAAAAAAAAAAAAAAAAAATGAGTTCGTGATTTTTCTTTGAACTTAACATAAAAATAGTATGTATATCTTCCTAAATGTGCCTGCATATTTTCTTAGTATCTACTATTACATCTAAATAAACTGCAATTAGATTTTAAGTTTAGTTATTTTTTAATTTATTAGTTTTTGTGTTGTCTGAAAAATTGTATCCGAAGGAGAAAACACGGTTTGAATGTTTGCTCGTCATATATATATATATATATTTATATACATATATACACACACACGCTGGTAAACGGATAATTTTCGCATATAAAGTTTTCAACGTCGCTAAATGTTAATATTTGAGCAATTGTTGTTAAACTAATGTTTTGAGGGATGTTGCTTTAAATTACTATGGAAGAAGAGAATATTATTCTAAAAGTTTCACCTGTAAAAAAAAAAAAAAAAGAAAGAAAAAAAAAAAAGTGTAAAATATTGGAAGATGAATTTTTTTGCAGGTAGACTCGCGGGTTAAAAATCATTGCAACCCTGATCCAAAAAATGGGTAACATTCGAGTAGTTGCGGGTACCCTAAAAATCCTTAAAATCCCGGATTTAAGTACCCATAGCGAGACCCTAAGGACTCCAATCCTACGTATTTACGGAAACAGGGCAAGAAATCAATATGAAGACTTTATTTTACTTTTATTTTTATGTTGAAGAGAACCATAGACATACATCAGCTTTTTTAAACATATAACATCTTAATAAAATTAAACATAATTTAATTCGTAATCCATTCTCTCAATAGTGATCATATTCCAGATTTTCAAAAACTTTAAAATTTTAGCTTCTAATGTAAATATATATGAATCCCGTATTTTTCTAGAGGGCGCTTTTACTAAAATGCAACATTCTGCCTTGAACGAGGCTAAAGCTATTCCTTCTGAATATTTAATCTTGCTATGATGTATTATGAATTTTTGTAAATGTTGTGCTCGTATGTTTGACACTGAGGAGGGCTAGTGTTCTAGCCGAAACGTCTGTCTTGTGTTTTAATGTTTTTAATTAAAATGTATTTTTAAAGTTTTAAATTTTTGTATTCTTTATCTCATTTTAAATGTTACATTGGTTTTAATATAACATCTTGTAATCGTTTAGCGTTGCAATGACAGGAAAGAGGATGAAATCGAGAACGGTAACAAATAACTGTAAAAAATTAATTTTCTGACTTCATCCAAAAGTTCACTGTTTATTATCAAAAATTTAATAAATTTACTTTTTCGGACTGGACTGTTTTCAAATTGAACATTCAGGCGTTGTTTTGTTTTTCATAGCGTAATTTCTTGTTTAAAATCGAAATGCCCCCGCAGGTATTTATTACAGATTCTGAAACGTAAACTGGGTCAGTAGTTTAAGCAGTGGGATAAATGGTGCTTAAGGCTGTAATACAGTGCCAGCAGCAACAATTGTTTTCCGTTAATCCCCATTTAGACAGGAAGGTCAACAACGAACTTAAAATAAATGAAATATTTTTGCCTTTTGAGAATTTTAATCATTTTTCATCGATAAAATTTGAAGCTTTCGATAAATAATGGATTTCATGTTTAAATTTATTTTTTAAAGCACGCGTGCTGTGAAAATGATAAATAAATAATAATAATAATTAAAAAAAAAAAAAAAAAAGCTCTATAAACAGATTTTATTGTGGTAGAGATTTTAAGATTATATATATATATATATATAAGATATTAATTTTACTATTTATAAAATATTTGAATTGTACAAATTGATATATTTATTATGCAAAAATTACATTAAATGATACACATGCACAGAAAACAAAACAGTTCTAAATTAAAATTATTTAAACATTTGAGTTTGAAAGACGTCATATATTGATTTAATCTGCTTATCGATTAAAAAGAGATTTGATAACCAGCCTTATATTAATTCATTATAGAAGTTGATGATGCACATTTCCTAGTAAAAATAAATGAATAAATAAATTTAGGCACTGATTTATTTTGCAATCCATATTCTTTCTGTATTTCTTTCTTTATTTTAAATTCTGTTTCTGAAAAAGTTATAAAATTTTAAATTTTTGGAGTGTATTTTTACAAAATAAAAATAATTAGATTAAATAAACTGCTGTATTTGACAGACTGTACTTGGTATCTAAGTGTCTAAAGTTAAAGCCAATTAAATTAATCTGCCTGTAAATAAATTCTATGAGAAATTCAGTCATTACTCATCGCGTAAGACAGTGAGTCTTTTCATATATACAGGATGCCCCAAAAAGACTGAAGCGTGGGTAATGTAAATTAATTGATGAGTGGGTAATGTAAATTAAAAAAAAGTGTTCAAGTTCAACATAAGGCAGGGAAGGATGTTTTGAATGGCGAGTAGAAACAATCCGTTATCACGAAAAGCTCATTCATCTGAGTGACTGTTTAAAATAACTTGGATATGACGACATTTCAACATTCAATTCTATGAATGAGCTTTTCATGATAACAGGCTGTTTCTAGTCGCTGATGTTACTTTTCTGTGTCACTTAAAAGGCTGTTTCTAGGATGAAAATAAGGATCATATACTGACTGACAACGAAAAATTTTAGAATCAAAGGTACGGTAACACGCATAAAAAAATCCGAAATATATTCAAATAAACTCTTAATAGTCAGAGATAAATAGTGGTCTGCTTAGAGGTCTGCACGGGCCGGAATTTCGAGGCCCCGGCCCGGCCCGTTATGAAGTCGAAAAATGCGGCCCGGGCCCGGCCCGTTTATTTTTTCACGGTTTATGGCCCGGCCCGGCCCGGACAAAAAACGATAAAATCAGGCCCGACCCGGCTCGGCCCGATTCAAAAATATGTAAAATAACAAAAAAAAAAAAAAAAAAAAAAATGCCTTTTTATAAAACAGATTTTTAGTATGTGTTTTGCAGAGGTTTTATATAACCAAGCAATAGTACGTTCTTTAACAAAACTGCTGAAATTTTACAAGACAATTATATATAAACAGAAATTCATTATTATAGACAAGGCACAAAGACAAACAGAAAGTCAAATCGAAAATATTAGCATTCATCAAACAATATAGGAAGGTATTTAAAATGGTTAATACTACTGCAAATGCACTTTCAACCATTTTCTCTTATATACAATAATGTATCCGAATCTTTCATGTGCTCCGGTAAACAAAACTTTAATGTTAATCCAACCATATTCAATAGAAAAGTTGCTTTTGCCCATGATAAAAATGATGCTACTTTCCTCCACTGGAGAAAAGGAAAAGGAGCCGTAGAGAAAAAGTTACAGCGGAAAGATTTTTATAGCCTTTATACCACATAAACTCAACAGATCATAAGAAACAAACCCTTATACACAGTAATGTATCTAATTTCTTTTGTTATGTACATGTACGCAAACTGGTAGTGACATGCATGCTATTTTGAATAAGAAAGCATATAATATTACTTTAAATAAAATATATTAATTTAGAGGCATGCTAAAAATATTTGCGAAAAATCAGATTTCGGGCAGACAGACTGATAGACAATTAAATTAATGTAACAGACACTTTTTTAACAAAATAGAACTTTATGTGAAACACAAGCCTGTAAAATTACGTAAAATAAATGACTGAAGAAATATTTTATCATTTTCCTTTTTCGTTGATTAACGAGGAAACCAGAAAAGATTCGGGCCGACACGGCCCGGAGAAAAATTTTTTCAGGCCCGGTCTGGCCCGGAGAAAATTTCATTCAGGCCCGGCCCGGCCCGACTATACACAAAAAAACTGAGCTCGAGCCCGGCCCGGCCCGGCCGAGCCTGAAAAATTTTTTTAAGCCCAAGCCCGGCCCGGCCCGAGAGCAAATTCAAAAATACGGCCCGAACCCGAATACGGGCCGGAAGCCCGGCTCGTGCAGACCTCTAGGTCTGCTATGCAAGCCGCAAGACTCATCCGGCTCTCGATTTCATTTTATGCGGTTTCACACTTGGGACATAAAATTAAAAATGTATCCATACAAGTAGATATTTTATAAATTCATTTTAAAGAAAACTGGTGATTACTTTTATAAACTGATACAATACTGAACAATTTTGCAATTTAGATTGCTCGCTTATCACTAATAGGTAAAGAATTAAACCGTGTTTTAATATTTTTTGGACACCTGTATAGTGTACATGCGCATACATTTACACACACACACACACATATATATATATATATATAATTACATACAACAACTAACACTATATAAAAAGATACACATTGAGTACATTCATACTAAATACCCTACCCTAGTTCTTCGACCGATGTCTGATACTAGTTCAGTGTCAATATTTTTGATAGCTTGTATATATATAAAATACTAGCTGACCCGTCCGGCTTCGCACTGATGAACAAATTTTAGTTAAAGATGGATTGATATGTAAAAAATCAAGAAATATATCAGTTTATATGTTATAGTCAGGCAATATTATTAACTGGAAAGTCAAAATATAATTTTACAATTATTTTTTTTAATTAGTTGTTAAATGTTGGCAATTTTTACTTAATGCTATTTATTTATTTATTTCATAAAAAGAAACATTTCTTTACTCATGAATAAAAAATATTGAAAAATAAACCTATGACATGAAAATGTTTTTGATAAAATTGACGTCATAATAGCTTTAATTATTATTTATTTGTTCATTTCGCAAATATATTTAATTTTTTCCATAATTGATTATTATTTTAATAATGTATATTAAAGGAGAAATCAATAATATGAAACAATATTCGTACAATATATACTATTACAGAATCTGGTGTGAAACAACCACACGACTTCCATTACCCACTATTATACGTAATATATACAATTTTTTGGAGATATTACTTCATTTTTTGAGATTTTCGAGTAAGAGAAACTTGATACACGTATAAAGACACATACAACAGAGTTTGCATAGCGAGTTAAAAAATAAGGGGGAAAAAATAGATAGTTATTTTTTTAAACACGAATTTCCGAGATCTAAAACTGAACTACCTAATCAGGATGACCGTTAATATTCCTGTAATAAGCACGTAATACTTGAGAAAGGTTATCTAAATTGGATTAAAGAAAAAATTTTCAAGAATACGTTAGAGCCGTTTTTGAGATACCAACTTTTACCAAAACTTAACATACTCAATTATTGACCTAAAAACAATAATTACATACAAAAGGATATTTAATAGGAAGTTAACATGGCGAGTTTGAAAAAAATCCGTACAGGCGTTTTTAAAGGAACGCACTTGCGAAGTCTGAAATTGAGCTGTTTATAGAGGACGCCTATCAATTTTTCTGAACTAAGCAACTTTTCAATCGAAAGGGCATCTAATATATTATTTATATAGCAACTTTGAAGAAAATCATTAGAGGTGTTTTTTAATATGGGCTTAGGGTCCCATTTCTGGTTTTCGATGACCCAATTCCGGTTTTTCAATTTTCACGAAAATTTGGAAAATTTATCTGTACACCAGACCTGAATCACTTGTGAAGTTTAGTAGTTCTATTTTTATTAGTTTTGGAGATATGACAGCCAGAAGATTACACACACACATGCACATATACACACACACTGACCAATTGCCAAAACCTATACAATAATTCCACTACCTACGGTAGAAGGGTAATTGAAGTAAACACATACATCTCGTATTTACTACGATAATATACAGATTTTCGTATTACGTTTTCGATCGCCAAATACAAAAATCGCCAATGACGATAGATATCAAATCTATGCTTTGTTTTCAATTAAAATATTGAAAATTTTAATTAAAAATTTATTTTACCAAAATTTATTATAGCTTCTAGCACTTAGAGAGAGACAGTGTAACTTTTGATTATTGAAAGAAAAAAAAAAAAAAAAAAAGCAATCGGCTTTTTAGTTCTAGCGATCGTTCTCTACATATGCATATAAACCTTTCTTCTTTTTATATTAGTATAGCTATAGAGCATAGGTATATTAAATAGGTTTCCAGTCAACATAATGTAACTCAAATAATTAAATGCTATTTACATTTCAGTAATGGCTGTATGCGCTATGTATATTGAGCTACTTGCCATAACTGTTAGTTGCTAAAAATAGTCGCCAAATAAATTTAAACATCTCAATACGCAAGCGAAGTATGACATCACTGACCGCTCGTGGATGCAAGAAAAAGATTTTCCATGTTAATCGCTCATTGGATTTTTTTTTTTTTTTTAAATTAAAATTCTAGAAGAATTATTTCCCGATTTTAATCCTCATATTTGGGTATAGATATGTATTAGTTATTGTATGCATGCTTTAGATTGAGTTATTTTGCTGTCAAATTGACAAAATTTTAATTTTAAATTTCAAAACTGTCACCCTTGGCGTTTTTTGTATTTGGCGATCAAAAACGTAATACGAAAATATACATGCCAGATGTATATTTTCGTAATATGTATTGTACGAAATATTGTTTCATATTATTCGTTACACTCTTAATGTAAGTTTTTAAAATAACCATGATTTTTGAAAGGAATTAAATTATATTCGCCAGATAATTTGGCGATATTTTTTTTTTTTTCTGCCAAGGATGACGGATATCAAATCTATTCCGCTGCAACATATTAGTATATTATATCAGATACTTTATTTAGACATTTGAAAACAAATTTGACTTCAAATTATGATAGAATATTTATCCTTTCCCTTTTAATTAGTTTATTAGTTGGATGTTTATTGTGTAAATATCATCCTTTGAAACGAAATGTTTATGTTTTCAATCGAATATGGAAATTTGCCATTTTTTTTCCTAGAGTTTTGAAATTTAAAATTCCAATTTTATCAATTTTACAACAAAAACAATTTAATCTAACGGATGCACATGATAACTAATACATATCTATATCCAAATATGGGGATTAAAATGGGGAAATAATTTTCCTCGATCTTTATTATTTTTTTACAAAAAATCCAGTTCACTTTTTATATTATTGTTCGCGTGAAAATATATTTTATTATATGTCTAAAAATAAATTAATTCGTAAATCTTTTTGGCAACAATTATAAATTAAAATAAATAATATTATAAAATAGAATTTCTTATTTTATTTTATTTTATTTATTTATTTATTTTTAAATTCCAATTTCGTTTACACACATCAGTTTAAACCACGGAGTAATAAAGACTCCGTGGTTTAAACATTGATGCTTAGATTTTATATCATATCATATCAAATTAAATTATTAGAAAAATAAATACTTTTAATTCTATAATGACGTCAGATTTAACGTGTAAGTTTAACAATTAAAAAAGCTTTATATGAATTTCAATTTAATGCACGTGCAAATATATTTCTTTTCTTTTCACGTCAAGATATTTTAAAAACGAAATGAATATGTAAATGTTTCTTTTATGTTGGCAGCAGCTAATTTTTTTAATATTTCATTATTTCCATTTCTATTACGGCTTCTATGGGGATTTTAATTAAAATGCTCAGATTTTAAACTAAAATTTATTTTATCAAAATTAAATATAGCCTATAACAATATGGCATACTGTATCTTTCGGTCAGTGAAAGAAGTTTTTAAATCGGTTCAGTAGTTTCAGAGATTACCCTCCACAAACAAACAATTTTTTGCGCTTTATATAATGATATAGATATAGATAGAGCTCTTACATATTTAAAGTAAAAGTCTATGACAGGGAGAGTGTCGGGAAGCATTTTATAGGATGAATGTACAAGCTTATTCCACCCAAATAAGAGAAGATTTGTTGATGCATTGTCTCGAAATTAAAATAATAGCTACTCTATTACTAATAATAATGATTAGTGTCTACAGGGTTTTGACAAACGCAATTTTTAGGATGGTCATATCAAAAAACTTTTTTTTTCCAACTTTAGTAACATAAAAAAAAAAAAGTTTTTTTTATAGGCATATACATATTCTATTCAATTATTTGTTACGTAATATATATACATACCTGGTAATATTTATAATTTATTCCGGAGTAATGTTAGCCCCGCCCTTTTTTCACACCAATATATTTTAAAAGCATTTTTCTTCTTGTTTCATCGTGATTATATATTGAAGAAAAATTCTTTTAAATCATTCTGGTGTGATAAAAGGGCGGGCCTAACAGTACTCTGGAATAAATTGTAAAAGTTACCAGGTATGTATTACATATATAAACTCTCATATTGTATTCTTACATTTTACTCATGTCAGAGTTAAAATGTTTCGTGGTCGATAAAAGAAAGCAAGTTTAAATTTCAGAAGACTTTTATCTATATATATATTAATGTATGATGCACTAAATTTAACTTTTATTTTAACTGTCTTTTCTTATTAACTTGGGTAAATATTTTTTTTTTTTTCTTTTGTCCGAAGTTTGAATTTTTAAAAAAGAAAAGAATCTTTTTCCTCAAAGTTTACTTTTTTATAGAACACTTGTCTGGTTTGTTACGAAAATATTTCCCGTTAGGTATAAGTTGTACTTTTTGATTTAAGTGCTACTATTTAAAGCTGGGTACCGAGACGTTTACATTGCAAGATACGATTTCTCAACGATATGCAAGACAAAAGTTTGTCTGTAAAGCCGAAGAATTGAAACCACGAGGGGGAAAAAATAACATCATTTTTCTTTCTTACTAACCTGAATTTTAACACATAACTTTGATATTTAGAACAGTAATTTTTCTTTTTGATTTCTTTTGTTTTTCAAAAGACTTTTGGAACGTTGACTCTTAAATGTACTGTGTAATGCATATACAAATTACAGTCAACAGACAGTGCTACCCGAAATTAATGGAATAAATTTCAACGAACGATCTGAGTGAAAAATATAAAATTAAAAAAAATATATATAAATTTAATTAAAATCTTAAATATTTTATAAATGTAACTATAATATTTAAAAAGAGGGTTGCGAGGGGTAATAGCCTCCTCGCGCTCCGCAAACAGTTGTGTATATACCAGAACTTAACTTTTTTTGGGGGGTGGGGGGAGGGGGCTAAGCGTTTTCAAGATGTTATTCTAGATCAATGAAAAATTTACAATTGTAACATCCAATTGTGGAAATGTTAGTGCTTTTTAGCCCCCTAGCACCCCCCGCCTAAATCCGCCACTGGTGTATACTGAGTAAAAGGATTTCTAAAACTAACTTTTTCAGTGTACTTCAAATACAGTAAAATGCGATTTAAACTGTAATAATCTGTTAAAAAAAGCGTGGGGTAAACGAAAGTAGTGTGCATACCACAGCAAATTATTATATTAGCTCAAGGAAAAAGTTTTTCCTTTACCTAAAATTTCATTCGTAGAAAAAGAAGTAAAACTTTTTCCCCGAAATCTTATTTTTGTATATAAGTAATGTCTGATTTGTTTCGAAAAAATTTCCTGGGAGATATAAATTGGGATTTTAAGTTTATTTATAACTAGGAAGAGAGACACTTTATATTGAAAAACACAATTTATCAAATGGATGCAAGACAAAAATGTGTCACAAAAACCGAAGAATTAATCTTAAAATCTTGAACTGAGGTTTCACTTATGAAACCACGAGAAAAAAAAATGTGCTTTTTTTCTTCTTTTTTTCCCTAACCTAAATTTTGACACATAACTTTGATATTTAGAACAGCAATTTTTCACTTTTTCTCTCTTCAATTCGTTTTGCTCTTTAAAAGACCTCCCAGACATAGATTCTTAGACATTGTGAAATTGATGTTTTTATACTTCCCTGTGAAATTTCGTAAGAAAAAGAAATAATAATATCGCATTCAAGATACGATTTCCCATTAAAGTTGCAGAAACAGCATTAAACGGCTTTCAGGCCGTTGTAACAATATAAACGTTAATTCCAATACATTGAATACTTTACAAATAATGAAACAAATGCTTTTACGTACCAAAAATATTGAGTCTGAATACTTTTATTTAGATAGATGTTACTTCCAACACACTAGGTATTTTTCAAATAATGAAACAAACATTAAGAAATAATAAGGTACACCACAACAAACATTCTATTTATTTATTTATTTATTTGCATAAAAATGCTGTGTCTGAATATTTTTAATTTAAAGAGGTATTAATTACAATATGCTGGGTAATTTTCAAATAATGGAACAAACATTAAAAAATAATAAGGCGCGTCTAAACAAGTTTTTTTTTATCATTAAAAACTGGGTCAGAATATTTTTTATTTAGACGGATGTTAATTTTATTACATTGGATAATTTTCAAATAATGGAACAAACATCAAGAATTCACAAAACACACCTCATCAAATTGTTTATTTACCTATTTATATACATCAAAACACTGCGTTTGAATATATTTTTAATTTAGACGGATGTTAATTACAATATGCTGGGTAATTTTCAAATAATGTAAGAAACATTAAGAAATGATAAGCCATATCAAAACAAATATTTTTTCTATCAAATACTGAGTCCTTTTTATTATTATTATTATTATTATTATTTAGAAGGATGTTAATTCCAATAAATCGGATAATTTTCAAATAATAGAACGAACATAAAGAAATTAAAAGACATAGAAAAACAAATATGTTTTGTATCAAAATACTGAGTTGGAATATTTTTTATTTAAATTAAGGTTAATTTCAGTACACTGAGTAATTTTCAAGTAATGGATCAAACATTAAGAAATGATAAGACACACTAAAGAAAATATTTTTAAATATAAAAAATTACTGAATTAGAATATTTTTTTATTTAGGTAGTAGTGGGTTATCTCAATCGAAATCGGATGAAAATTTTTATTCATTACTGTAACGTCAATAAAGATAACGATAATTTTATTTATTTATTTTTTAAAGCAAGCACCATAAATTTCAAATACACGCAAAAATTGCATCGGCTCGAAATATTTAAGCACGAACTTACACGAGAAGAAAAAATAGCATGTTATAGCCATTACAAAACTTTCATCTACATTTTCCTGTACAAATTCATAGTAAAAAAGTATTCATTAAAATTATCATTTATTATATCTAAAGAATTCTCTTTTTTTTTGTCCTATAAACAACTGTATATATATATATATAATAATTATTATTATTATTATTTAAATGAAAAATATCGATAACGTTATTTAAAAATCATCACAGATCTACAGTTCAACCATTCAATTTATTGGTATTAACGACTTCTTTTCAAAAATATTCATAATAAAAATTTGATTCTAAAAATACTCAAATCGTGTAAATACATCAAAAACCGGAAGTGATTTTTTTTTTTTTTTTTTTTTTTTTTTTTTTTTTTTAATGAATCAACACTTTTTTTCTATTGAATTATAGTGGAAAGTAAAAATGTAATATCGAGTGCACCATAAAAGCAACAACACACCTTACCACAGTATTGTGTTTATATATCATATTTCAACTTGAAAATTTTTTGCGCGCTTTTTAGTCTAAGAGTTTTATTACAATTGTTTTATTCTTCAGCTATTAGTATTTCGTTGCATTTTCTGCTAAATGAAGGTGCTTTAGTGATAATTTTAAAAGATTTACTTTACTTTGGGTGAAATGTGACGACATCACATGTACTTAAATGGTACCGTCTTTTGATTAGGGACTTCTTAAGTACTGCCAACATATTCCGGAACATCGGTCGTTTAACTCAGTATTACCCGGTACCCATGCTACCCATTTCGAATACTTCTCTTTATATTACCATATTTTACACAAAGCACTGTAAATTCGATGAAAATTTCGTTACATTTTTATTATTAATGTTATGCAAAAAAAAATTCCTTTCGGCTTAGAGTTATTCAAACTTTCAATCTGTATAGTTATACCAAAGCGATTTGGATATTAAAAATACTTCTTTATTTGTGTTAAATAGCAGTTTAACACTTGTTAAAGAGACACCTAATTATGTGTGTGCATTTATATGTACTTTGATTATGAGGTTAAGTTTTATAATATTTAAAGTTTGTTTGCATTGTCATAAGTAAATTATTGTTTACTAGCAAACCCGTGAGAAATTTTCGCACTTATTATTTCTTTTCTTATTTACCTTTAAAATTTCAAACTTTTAAATATGATACCGATTTCCCAACCTAATTAAAATTTTAATTTACCGTAAGACAAATTTATAATCGAATAAATATTGTGCAATAGTGAAACCAGAATCCTTCAAAGAAAAGTTTCAAAATAAAATTCGTGGTTGACGACTCAGTTTTCATACTTCCGCAGGCAGTAGAGTTTTATTAAAGGACCCCCATGACGCATTTAAATTTTTATCGTCAAGAATGCAATGACATTTTATTTAATTTGGCGTAATTTTATGTTAAAAAAAAAAAAAAAAAAAAAAAAAAAAAATCCTATTTTGATTGTACTTTTTTTATGATTGCGATTTTTAGTCAATTTATGATAATAATTCATATTTTTTTTATATCGTTAAAATATTGCTAGGTTTAAAATGACGCCTGCAAAGATTCTGAAGAAATAAATTTTCCATAAAATAATGTCATCATACAAATGCCATCATGTTTTCGTATTAGATCGTTGAGCTGAATCCGCGTGCTTAAATATTGTTCATTGTTAAGTATTATTTTTTATCCTCGCGTATTTTATTAATTTCACCACTGTCGTATCATTTCGACAAAAATTGATTGAAATTGGTCCACGTTAGAGAAATATTATATAGATTCTTAAACACACAACAAGTACGTGTAAATTTTTGAGATGAGATTTGATGTCATGATACTCAATGTTTTCGTCATTGTTTGTGATACACATGTTCATACTGCAACCAATCGCCTGCGTTCGAACGTAGAATGTGATGGGTTAAACTTACACTCTCATCTTTGATATTCGCTTGATGTGCTTTTTGATTCTTAGTACAAAAAATTATCTTCTGTGCCGTTCATCCGATTTTTTACGAGTTACGTAAAGCAAAATACAACCAAATCAAATGGAACATTGTTAATATTTTGTCGTCTAAGACTTAAATATTTTTTGAGGTTAATTAGGGGGCAGATCAAATAACATCTTTAATACATAAAGTGAGTATGTTAGGAGAGAATTATATGTGTTATTATAGCTATATCATTTAAACGTTTAAACTTTAATAGTTTTTCATGCATTATCTTTAGATCCACAGTACATTTGTTTTCTGTAATTGGAATATTTGAGAAAATCATTGTTGGGCTTAAGGAAAAAGCATCTATCCAATTCAACAAAGTTTTATAAAGAGATTGGCTAAAGCGCTTCAGAAGTTAAAAAAGTTATCAAGATAATGAACAGGAATACTTTATTTGCCACGATATTATTGATGTCAATTTAAAATCTCATGTAATGCAAGGGAAAAAAAATATATATACAGACACGACATTATTTCATTATTTAAAACATGAAAATCTGACATTGACAGATTTTAATTTAGTGCCAGAGGCCTACTGCTAAACTTGTTAATATCGACAAATTCTTCTTTAGTTAATTCGTGACGATCTAAATTCCATGATAAAGTTTTCATTAAATCAAACCAATGTGTTTCAGCTGCAGATACTGTAACAAATAACGTTGGAAGTCCAAACTGTCTTATAGCCGCAAAACAACCTTTTTTGCTCTTTTTCCCAATGAGGGGGAGGTGTGCCTTGGGGGGACTCATGTCAAAGGTGTCCCTTGGGGGGGACTCATGACAAAGTTGTACCTTGGGGGGGACTCATGTCAAAGTTGGGCCTTGGGGGGACTCATGTCAAAGTTGGGCCTGGGGGGGGGACTCATGTCAAAGTTGTACCTTGGGGGGGACTCATGTCAAAGGTGTGCCTTGGGGGGGACTCATGTCAAAGTTGGGCCTTGGGGGGGGACTCATGTCAAAGTTGGGCCTGGGGGGGACTAAATAAAACTGTTTCTAAATTATTTTCAACTTTTTTGAAAGTATGTTTCTATTTAAGTAGTTTAAAAAGTAGTTTACTTTTTAAAGTTTTCTCCTTTTAACTTACACCTTAATCTATAATTTGTCTTTATAAGATTCAAATGCAGTTTCTTCTTCTTCTTCCTCTTGCTCCTCCTCCTCCTCTCTCTCTCTCTCTCTTTTTTTTTTTTTTTTTTTCCTTTTTCAAATATTGTATATAACCCATTATTTGAATTATTTCCTGTTGTTTTTTAAAGATTATTCACAGAATAACAATAATAATAATAATAATAATTGAACGTATGATAAACAAATGTATATTCTTAAAAAACTTAAAATAGAATTTTATTCAAGAATAAACACCTCGTACTATAAATTTGTAATTTTTAAATAATTTTTTTTTTTCCTTAAGTTAACTTAAAAGAAAAAAAAAAAAGTATTTTGATTTAGTTTGTTTCTTATTTTCTTGATATACATAGATAAAAATTGTTTAAATTATACAAATAAATAAAAGAGAAAAAAAAAATTATTTGTAAAAGTTGTACATATTGGTTTTAATTTGGTTATTTAAAGACTTAAGTTTTTGGTATTATTTTTCTTATTTTTTTCTTTGATTATTACTCGCGTATTTTGAGTATTATCTTTCTAGTTGCTGAAAATTTAAGTAAGTTATTTTTTGGAAATTAACTTAAATAGAAAGCTTTATTACTTATGTTTTGGCTGATACCGCTCTGGTTGAGTTTAAAAGTTTTACCCCTCCCCTCTAGACTAACTAAGAACATGATTCAACAAAACAGTATTAAGTGTACTTTTTTATATAGGAATTTTTGCTAGCGCTTGAATAATTTTGCTGCCGACAGTACATACATAACTGTAAAAATAGTAAAAATGATTTCAAGAGACCTTAAAACGTATTGAAACGCGAAAATCTCGTAGTGGGATTTGTTCATGATTACAATACTTTCTTTCCATAATGTATGTTTGGAAATTAAAAATAGATTCCCATAATGTAGTTTCATTATTATAATGTCTATATAGCCGCGGAGATGTTTGAACTCATATACCTTTTACAATCATTTCGAGAGTTTTGTAAAATTTTAATTATTATTAAATATAATCAAGTGATAACTTAACTTTTATTTTCTATCCTTAAGTCTTCTCTACATAGTCATATCTAGAGTAATTTATTTGTCTAAGTATTTTTTGACCTTTTCAAATCCGTCATTGGGGAATAGGGTAGATATGGGTTATTTTAATTTACGGCTACCTAAAACCGAACAAATAAATATAAGTAATTATAATTTTCAATATTGCACTCATGTTCAAAATTATCTTTATATGGACAAATTCAGAGATTTCTCAGAAACTGTGAACGACAATTTTATTAATTTTTCTGGAATGATGTACAACATTATGACGTATAACTACTACTATTAAAAGCATTGCATATGGCATATATTTGTAAACAGGAATACGAAATTATCCCTTGAACATTACTGAATGTGACCGTTTCGGTAGTGGAGTTATGGTGTGAGGAGGAACAATGATCGATGAACGTACGTCCCTGCATGTATTTTCAACTGCGGATCTGTCACCACCAAGGGATATCGGGATAAGGGCTTAGAGTTTTAAATAAGACTTTACCGAGGTGTATATGGATCTGACTTTTCATTTATGGACAATAATGCTTGTTCACATCGAGCAAACTTAGTTGACGAATTTCTTGAATGTGAAGGCTGGGGTTGGGTTCTGGGGATTAAGGCCGATTGACTGCACTAGGTTCCTAGGCCTGAGGGGTAGTGCCCTCCATTGGGTTTTTTCTAAGGGATCCTAATCTGTGTTTACGCAAATTTTGGAAAAAACACGGAAAAATCCAAACAGCTAGGCTTACGAGCACGACTTTGGATTCGAACCTGGAACCTCACGTCTACCAGCTTTGGCCGCAGAGCCGTTCGGCCGACGGTGGCCAACCTTGAATGTGAAGTCATTGAGCTAATACCGAGGCCAGAAAAGTCTCCTGATCTTAATCCGACAGAGAACTTATGGAACTACGCTGGAAGAAGAATTTAACGTAGACATCCTCCTCCTAGAGATGTGAATGCTCTGAAAAAGGCATTGCTGAAAAAGGTGAAGCTTAATTCCCCAAACTATGGTTAACAACGTTATTTCCAACATGAAAATATGTGATTTGTGTGTACGAGTCAAGGAAGTTCATATTCCACGTTAAATTTATAAGGCTACTTATTATTATTTTTTTTTTCTGAGTTATTTCTTTTCTTTCCCCCCTAAACTTTCTTTGTCATATTTTATTACCATTTTTATTGTTTCAGGCTACAATTATATATCACATACAGTGCTCTTAATATTTTTTCTTTGTATTTATGTGTCATGATGATAAGTATCTTTCCAGAAAATTTCGTAAAATTATGGTTCACAGTTTTTGAGAAATCCGTGAATTTATGCATGTAAAGATAATTTTGGACATGAGCGTATGTAAAACAAGGACCAATTAATATGCATAATAAGTTTTATCAAGATATCTTAGTTATTTTTAATAATAATTAAAACTTTTTGATGTGGGGATGTGGCGCATGCGACTTGCTTCAATATATGGCTTACTGAAACCAAACAAATTAAAATTAACGGTTGTAATTTACAACTTTATGTATATGAAGATCAATTAAAATACAGGATGAATTTTATCTAGATAACTCCGTTATTTGTTAATAATAATAAAAACTTTTTGATGTAGAAATGTGAGGCATGGGAGCTGTCTGAATCTATGGTTTACTGAAACCAACCCAAATAAATAAATAAATAATAATGATAATAATGATAATAATAGTACTAATTTACGGAAATATGTATTTAAGGATCAATTAATATATAGATTGTGTTCAAATATTTTGATTATTTATTAATAAAAGTTAAAAAATGACGATCTTCCTTCCTCGTTGAATGTGGGGATGTGGCGGTTGTAAGTTACTTCAACCTATGCCTTACTAAACCAAATAATTCAAAATTAACAACTGTAATTTACATCATTATGTAATGTATAGTCGGTAGCAAAAGTATCCGAACACTACAAAAATTCCTATATAAAAAAAGTGAGTTAATGCTGTTTCGTTATATAAATCCTTATCGAATCATGTTCTTAGTCAGTCTTAGACCTTAGTCAAGGATTTATTTAAAAAAATAGTTTTAAGTGTACTTTTTTTTACATAGGAATTTTTGCTAGTGTTCGTATACTTTTATTACCGACTGTACATAAGGATCAATTAATATTCAGAATAATTGTTTTTTAGATATTTCAATTATTTCTTTATAGTAATCGAAACTTCACGATATTTTGTCGATGGATGTGTTTATCCTTCAGTCTACGGTTTCTCGAAACCAAACAAATCAACATTAACAATTATAATTTACAACATTATGTACATAAAGACCAATTAATATGCAGAAAAATTTTTATCGAGATATTTCGGCTATTTTTTATTAACAATTAACACTTTACAATACTCTACGTATTTTAACAATCCAAGTTTACTATTTTGCCACTTTTGTGCAAGGCTTTTTCTGGTAATAAATCTGTATAATATTTCTCTAACGTGGACCAATTACGATTATATTTTGTAGAAACGATACGACAGTGAGAATAAAATACGCGAAGATTAAAAAAAAAATAGATAAGCAATTTTTAAGCACGCGGACTCAGTTCAGTGGTCTAATTAAAAAAAAAAGAAAAAAAATGACGACATTTTTCTGATGAGATAATTTTATAGAAAAAATTATTTTTTAAAATTTGCATCTTTACAATCTTTGCAAGCGTCGTTTTAATTACCTAACAATACTTTAAAGATATAAACAAAATATGAACTTTGTGTCATAAATTGACTAAAACACGCAACAATAAGAATTATAATCAAAATAGGTACTACTTAAAAAAAAAAAAAAAAAAAAAAAAAAAATGCCAAAATGAATAAATTAAAAGGCATCACCAACATGGTGGTAAAAAGTTAAAAGTCGTCATAGGGGTCCTATACTAAAGCTGTCCTTTCTGGGGAAGTATGAAAACTGTATCGTCAAACACACACACACACACATATACCATATGAATGATTTTTGGTTAACTGTCGCTAGCGTTTCATCCCCCCTCCATAAAAAAAAAAAAAAAAAAAAAAAAAAAAGACTAATAATAATTTAATTTTTGATGAATTAAAATTTATATTGGGTAGTAAAATTGGTTTAAGACTTACAAGTTTACAATTTTAAAGGTAAATCAATAAATAAAATAAATAAATAAATAAACTAAAATTCGAAAGTTTCGCAAGGATTTGTTAGTACTAAATAATGTTTTGGAAAAAAAAAAAAAAAAAAAAAACACGTTAAGAAAACACTGAATAGGCGAGTGAAACAACATCGGGAACAACAACATAAATAGGATTCATTAACACTTCTTAAAAATACATCCTTCGATTTATCACACCCTTGGGAAGCTTTTCTCAAAGGATCACATTTTCTTTTGTTCAAAAATTGAATGACCTTAATTAAATTAAAAAAAATTATGCAATAAAACGAAATAAAACTCGTATCGGAAACAAGCAACTGTTACGTGACAAGTTAAATAAAACTCCCTTTATTCTATGCTATTCCGTTTTAATATGTAGACTGTATTCCAAATAATGAACGGTGTATTTAACCCAAATTATTCATTTTCTTATTTTAATAGTTGAAAGTAACGCAATGGGCTACTTAATTCTAGTTGTTTCCAAACAATGCAGTAGAATTTTGTTTTTCTAAACGTCCTGTATTCGATTGTCATTTTTTTTTTTTTCTTTATTCCTTTCTGTTTTTTTTTTTTTTTTTTTTTTTTTTTAATCTAGCCTGCATTGCACATGTATTTACAAATTTATTTTTCTTTGCCAGTTAAAAATTTTACATATCAGTTTACATGATATTTAACCCTACAAGGCTAATTTTTTTTAGTGCGCGACAAAAATATATAGGTTGTAGGTAGTGATCAGACGATAGGGAAAACTTATAAAAATAAAAATAAAACCATATTTTACGGAAAAATCAACTTTTTAGTTCAACGTACCGTATGTGGAACATACATAAAAATATGATTTACTAATACGTTTACAATTGTAATATATATATATATATATATATATATATATATATAAAACTTACCTCTGCAAAATATACACTTCGTTATAACACACAGTATTTTTTTTTCCAGTCAAAACTGTTCAATAACTATTCTTTTTTTATTTTTGAATTCAGACAAACGACTAACATATCACTTTCATTCAAATTTCACACTGAGTGCACTATAACAAAAACACGAACGACATCTTTAGGTAAAGATTCGTATTACTACATTGCTAAATGTCAGTAGCTTCTATCAAGATGTCAAGAGATGTCGCTACTAATAGTTTTATAGCTATAGGAACGATTAAAGTCGGTGTTCCACATATGGAACTGGGTGCCTTGTAGGGTTAAAACAAATGACTTTATATTTTACATCATGATATTTATGTGTTTTGAAGTACAAACGTCTCCAATAAACTAAGAATGACATCATAATCCTTTAATTCAAATTTTATAACTACGTTATTTTTATTATTAGTTTCTTGTGACATAGTTGAATTTTTCATATTTAATTTATTATTATTATTTTTTCCTGACGTATTAAAATTCCACATAACAATGAATAGATTTTATTTAAAAAATAGAAATTTTTTGTGCTATTTAAGTTTTGTTTTATGAATGAATAAACTCTGGTTAATCAAGATTTGTTTTCTACGATTATAACAACTGTTATACCCAATTAACTAATAAATATTTACTAGTTTAAATATTTACACAACTACATAATAATAATAGTATTGAAATGATTGCAATATTTACAATAATCACATAAGTTATTTATTTTCAGTGTGTCTGTCTAGATCATATTGTAGAAAAAATGCACTTTAAAAAGTTGCATCTTTACTGCTGCTAGCGCCATTTTAAACCTAACTGTACATTAGAAATTAATTTTTTTTACAGGGATACAAAACAAAATTCTTTATCATCGTATCTATGGGCCCAATTTTTTAAAAGTGCGATAGCGTCTGAATGCCTTATTTGATTGAGTAAAAAATTTATACACATCACATAGGTCACAGTCAAATGAACTGCATAGATTTCGGTGAATCTAGAACGTATAATGTTTTGACAGGGACACAAAGAAGAATTCTTTATCATTATGCCCTATGGGCTCAAAATTTTAAAATTGCGATAGCGTCTAAATGCCTTATTCGAACGAGCTGAAAATGTACAAACATATTATAAGTCACTATCGCACGAACTGTATAGATTTTGGTGAATCTAGCACTTATAGAATTTTACAGGGGCAAAAGAAAAACTCTTTGTAATTATGATTTATGGGCTGAAATTATTTGAGATGCAATAGCGTACAATTAAACAATAAACTATATGGAGAAAAATATTCAAACGCCCATTATAATTTTCACTTTTGTTCTTTTAACGACTTCTCTTACTTTATTTATACAATTATTAATTACTTAATGTTCGGAAAGTCGAGTGGAGTCACACCAAATTTTTTTTATTGCGTATTAAGCAACTTCTTTATTATGAGTTTTTTTCTGTTAGGCTTTCGCAAAGTGATGATTTTTTTGTTATTAAATACATCTTCTGAACTTAAAAATAGAATTTGTTTCAGATCTTTACTTCTGATACAGAATTATATAATTTTGATCAAGTAATTCCAGATTTGAAGCAAAAATTGTAAATTCAGTAATACTTAAACATGCAAAATCTTGTCTAGAACTAACAATGATGAACAGCATTAATGAAAAACAAGAAAAGATTTAGAAATTTCTCCAGTTCGGAAAATTATGAATTTACTCTTTGTACAGTAAAAGTCGATTTAGCAGTGTGAAGCTTTCCGTGGTTATCTTCGGAACTCGTGTAAATACGCACTAGAACCTATTAAAAAAAAAAAAAAAAAAAAAAAAAAAACTACGGAGGGCATTTTACCTAAGCCTAGAACCGACGCGACGTGCAGTCAACCGGTTGTAACAGCTACTCCTAACTCGCGTACTTAATTTTTATAATTTTTTAAAATTTTCTTCAATCAATGGTTGAATTTACCATGGGTAATTAGAAAATGAATAAACTTAAAATATTTTAACGATGATTGAGCGAGTGAAAAATAATTTTAATTGTGACGTGGTATCGGATTATTGAGTACAGTTCGCTTCATTTTTAGATTGAAAATCTGTAGCTGGTTGGAAATATAGTCTTTATCGATTTAAAAAGGCAACTGCCTTATTTTAGGTACATTTCATAAAACAGTCAGAATTTTTTTCCCCTCTATCTTTCTTTAAGTCTTGTAATAAAACCTGACTTACTTTATTATATAACAATGAGATGATTACATCACTTGCATTTTTTAAAAGAGAAAGAAAAAAGTCAAATTATTACTTCGACTTTCGAATTCAGTACTAAATAGCCTGGGGTAACATTTTTTAAAGCAAGATTAGCCATAGTTCTAGTCTCTTTAGGCTTGTCTGACCCAGAATTTGATTCCAGAATGGAGATTAAGTTTAAATGGAGTGTATTTTAAGAACTGGTTTTCTCGTGCCAAACTTTTTGATAGAAAGTGAATAAGTAAATATAAAAATGTTATTTATTTTTATTCAGGTAAATTTTTTATGCAATTTTTTATGAACTAAAAAATTCCCTTTTTTAAAGACGAAATATTTATTTTGAAATGTTACAATTAAATTATTCCTTCTTAAAATATCGCAAACATTCAATCTGACATAGTTTATCGAAATATTTATTTTTACAGTTCTGAAGTTATATATGAAAAGAGTAAAATTTATTAATTTATCAGTTTTACTAATATAGAGAAAATTTTAGAAATAGATACAACGCACTTAAAAGGCATCACATCATATTCAAGGAAATGTTCTTTGCACTTTTTAAAAATAAATCATAATTTCTCATTCTTTCTTTATTTTTTCCCTTTCCCACCATATTCTTAATTGCTTTTTCTTCTTTTCTTTCTTCTTCTACTTTTCTTTCTTTTCCATCCATTTCTTTCTTTGCCTTTGCTTACTTCTTTTCTTTTCCTTTCTTTTTATTTAAAGTTGTTTTGCTGGTTTTCTGTATTAACCAGGAATTTGTTTGAAACTGAGACGGAGTTTTCCAGATAAAAGATAAACACTTTTTTCCCTTCTAAATAGAATTCTTCTTCTTCCTTTTTTTTTTCTTCTGTTTTTTGAGCTGAACATGATATAAATAGGTTTATGAATGAAATCCTTTGTAAATTTGCATGAATTATTAAATTTAGGTACTCAAAAAAAGCTATGCTTATATTTTCAAGCAGAATAGTTTATGAAATATAATTTTCGAATTTACAAATTTGTCATCAGTTTTGAGATTTTTTTTTTCAGTGACATAAGTATAGCATCTAAAAATGATATGAATATGTATATATATATTCTAGACAAAGCCGTCATTTGTAATATAGAAGTTTCCAAATATGAATAGAATTTGTTTATTATATTTATATGTTTTATATATAAGTGCCATTTTTCTTTCTTCTACTTACATAAGAAGAAAATATTGGTAACTTCTATATGCATAAGAAAATATTGGTAACAAGAAGCGCTGTTGTTCTGCGATTTCTCTCATTTAAGGGAAGGTTATAAGTTATAACTCAAGTTCGCTTGTATAATCGAACAAAACTTAATATGTAAGAGGGACATTATAAAGCATTATTTTGATTTAATTGTGGTGCGTATCGGCTGATACATGGCGCGACTATGTTACAAATTTTCTTGTGAACAGGAAGATTATATCTCACAAGGAAACATTCAAAAGGTGTCGTCTTTAAAAAAATATATGTGATTCTACTCTTCATAAAACACCAGAAAGTGAAAAAAATTATCGGCTGAAATGAATTACAGCGACCACAAAAAATTATCAAAATTAAGCATATTTGGCGATTTTACACTATTAGACGATTGATTTTGAGTGGTTATATGGCAGATGCGTACATGACATTTGCGTACAAGCTGAAATAAGTGACACTTGCGTACAAGTCCAGGCGTTCCAAATGTTACAGATCTGTTTTCGAAAAATCAAGTGGCATTTCCGTACAAAATTTGTTTCGCTGTATTTTTCGTTTGTAACACAAAGGGGTTGTATCCATATGTTAAACTTGAAAATAAATACGTGAATTTTCTCTTATGCATGTAGTCTTACGACTGACAATGTTATGAGCTTAAGGCATATAAAAGTTACAAGCTATAATAGCCGTAGTTACTTTCTGAAATGACATTCAATTATTTATTCACTGAGTCAAGATCAATAAAGGTCCTTATAAATGCTATTAAGATCATTTTTATTTCTTAAATACTTTTTTACTTTTTAACAAGTATGAATTTTTTTGTCTCCAATAAAGAAAAAAAAAAAAGTTAAAGAAAGATATCTCTTCTTTATCAATAACAAATTGAATCATATTCCAATTCCTGAAATTATTTGTCGTTCACCTATATGCCTCTCTTTGTCTCCCCCCCCCCCCCCCCCCAAAAAAAAAAAATAAAAAAATGTGTGTGTTTAAAAATGAAAAAAAAATCGATAACTTTATTTTAAATTATCGCAGATCGATGGTTCAACCATTCGTTTTAAAGGTATTGGTGAGCTCTTTTGAAAGATACCCATCATGAAACTTTACTCCCCTCGAGGGTGGACTTCCCCCCCCCCAGGGGGTGAGGCGGGGCTCCTACATACACAATTTTTTTTTTTCCCAGTTGACTATCTCTATTACATAAAACATATATTCGATTCATTTGGTTTAGTGTAGTCCAACGAAATGCTTTCTGTAACATTCCTATATGATATACATTTAGAATACCGAGTTTGGAATTTCTGCTACGACTTGTCCTTGAGATATGCTGATAACACAGACAGACAGACACACAGACCATTTGCTAAAAACATGATTTTCGTATTCAGGGAACCTCAAAACATGTAGATACAACAAAAACGCACGTTCAAAAATTTGACCCTAAAACAATACTTTCTCGACCCTATGGGTAAGAGAAAGTAAAAAGAAAAGAAAAAGAAGGAAAGAATAGAAAAAAAGAAAAAGGTTTTAATGTTTGCATCATATGGATACAACCCCTTCATGCAATGATCCTCAAATAAAGCGAAAGAAATGTTGTACGCAAGTGCCACTAGATTTTTTGAAAACTCACCTGTAATATTTAAACCACCTGGACATGTACGCAAGTGCCACTGTTTTCAGCTTGTACGCAAATGTCATGTACGCATCTGTCACAACACCATTTTGAGTACTTCGCGGAGAAGCAAAACACGGTTCTGTTCATACACGGCAATCTCTGTGCTAGCGAACTTATCGGCTAACAGCGCTAAATCGCCAAAAATGCTTAATTTTGATAGTTTTTTGTGTTCGCTGTAATTCATTTCAGCCGATAATTTTTTCACTTTCTGGTGTTTTATGAAGAGTAGAATGACATATATTTTTTCTAATATTTTTTGTAAACGACACCTTTTGAATGTTTCCGTGTCAGATTTTATTTTATATAAAAATATGGAAGATAATTGCACAGAACTTGGTATTTGAGAAGGTGGTTATAAAATACTGTGAGGATTGAACTTGAGTGCATATCTACCGATAGGTGCAGCTGTTATGTTACAATTTTTCCCGTGAACGGGAAGGCTATGTCTCAGATTTTATTGTATATAATTGCACAAAACTTTGCATATGAATGAACCATTATGAAATATTATGCTGACTAAATTTGGGTGCAGATGGGCTCATAGGTGGCACTGTTGTGCTGAAATTTACTCCTGAATTAGAAGACTAAATCTCAAATTTTTTGGCATATAAATACATCAAACTTGATATGCGGGATAGCCATTATGAAAACGGATGCTGATTTATTTTGAGTGTAGATCGGCTAACAAGTGCCGTTGTTATTACGCTACTTCTGTGACTTTCTACATGGCTACATCTCAGCATATGTTCATTAGAATTGCAACAAACTCCATTTGTAAAATCTTTATTCTAAAAAGCTATATTAAACTTTTGTGCATGTTCAACTGTAAGTGGCGCTTTTGTATAGATTGATATAGAAGAAAGTGTTATGGTGGCCTGGTGGCCAAAACGTACCAATTTTTAATTATGAAAATAGAGTCATGAATTTTTGAATTTTTTATAATTTTCTATTTATTTTTTCTTTTTTTACTTCCATTACCCGACTACCATAGGTAATGGAAATATTGTATTCCGTCCAAAAATTCGATATCGAGATTTCATCTGATTCACATGTTTTAAGGTCTCCTGTTTTTGGCAATTGGTCAATTGTGTGTGTGAATGTAGGTGGGGAATCTTCTGGCAATTATATCTCGGAAACTGATGAATTTTCCAAATTTTGGTGAAAATTGGAAAACCGGAAATGGGGCCGTAAGTCCTTATCTCAAAAACGGCTCTAACGATTTCTTTTCAAAACTGCTGTATAAACCAGGGTTGGCAAAGTGGGCCCAGCCCAGAAAAACCCGCCCGGGTTTTTCTGGGCGGGCCCACCAACAAAAACCCACTGGGTTTTTGCAAATAAGCGGGTTTTTGTTAAAAATTATTTATAATTTACAAATCCCATCTATAAAGTATAGAAAACACCTTACCTTTAAAGAAAAAACTCTTCTCTTTATTTTCTAGAAAATAGTATTAAACATAAAAAGTAACTACAGTTATAAATATAAAAAAAGCAAGTTTATCTTCTATAATTGGTTCAATTTTCCTTTTCCTGTAAAACCGAACGATATATTTTTTTTAAACAGCGGACATAAATGTTGTCCAGAATCAATATTTAACTAATTAAATTGTTTAGTTTTAAAACTTTATAATAATTTAAATTTTAGTACCAACATAATTATAAATCTAATAAAATAAAATTTTCTTCTATAACCGTTTCAACTATTAAAAAACTTAAAAAAAAAAAAAAAAAAAAAAAAAAAAAGATAAAGCAGTGCAACTTATTTTTATAATTAAAACTAGTTAGCATAAGTGGACTCTGCTCAGTTCCCCATCATATATATGTTCCCATAAATTTCTAGTACAGGGCATTATCTTAACATGATTATCATGTTAAGAGAAATGAATCTGACCAAACACTTGACACAGAGACAGAATGAAATCCCCACCTAATAGGCTATCCACCGTTCACTTTGATATATTTATTTTATTCTAATCTATTAATTTATTTTATTAGGATCAATTTCGTAGTTTCGTTTTCATGCTACTGTTTCCAATGCAACAATCCTCAAAATACATATTTATATGGGATATCCCCCATTTTGCTATGTTGATAAAATCTTAAATTACGAGTAACTTGCAAAATTTTCCTATTAGAATGTTTGTAGTCAATTATGTTCAAACAAGTATCATAAATGTTATTTTGAAGCTGTCTGATATATTTATGATCCTCAAAATGGACATTTATGCTCAATTTTGCCCTATTCTGCCATTTTAAGTAAATCGTAAATTCCAAATAATTTACGAAATTTTTAAATTGAAAAATTTATACTCTATGATATCCATGCCAGTACCCTAAATAATATTTCAAAAGTGGTCTGACATCTTTACGATGAAAATGTTCCTCAAAATTGACATTTATGTGAAATTTTGCCCTATACTGCCAAGCTAAGAAATTCGTAAATTTCCAGTAACTTGCAAAATTTTCAAAGTAGCATGTTTCTAGTTACTGATGTTTATTCCGACATCAAATTCAAAACACATATTTTAAAACTGGTCTCATATTTTTTCAGTAAAAATTTTCCATTTAATACACGTTTAAGTAAAATTTTGCCCTATTCTCCCATGTTAAGAAAAGCATACATTTTTAATAACTTACGAAGTATTTTAATTCGAATGTTGCAAGTGAATAGGGTTCTTGCCAGTGTCGAAAATAATATTTTAAAACTGATCTGACTTCTGTGTGACAATTTGTTCTTGAGATATTATGTACACAGACTAACGGACTAACAAACTAACCCACCATACAAATTTTGTCATTTTTCGGATTCCTCACACATGAAAACGTGTAAAAAAGTAAAAAAATCGAGGTCGAAAATTTTCACGATTACCTGAGTTCTCCATCTATAGCATGATGGGGAACTAAAAAATTTAAATGATATGTATTGTATTTAAGAATTTAAATTCTTTTATTTTATGAATTATTGTCATTAAGAATATTTATTTTGAATAAGCATGCATTAAAATAAAATATAGCTTAATCTTACTAATTAACACTATTTTAATATTAGAATCAAACCAATTTTTATTTCTAAGATAAATATTAGATTAATTATTAATTAGTAATCTGATATAATTAGATGTATTACAACTAATATGCTAAATAACATATATCTAACATTGCAATGCAAATGTATTCTAACAAAAACCCACAAAAGCCCAGAAAAACCCACAAATGCCCAGAAAAACCCGCAAAAACCCAGAAAAACCCAAGTGGGTTGGGTTTTTCTAGAAAACCCCTGGTTTTTGCCAACCCTGGTATAAACACTCTGTTAGATGTCCTTTCGAATGATATAGTTGGTTAGTTCAGGAACATCGACAGGCGTCCTGTATAAATAGCTGAATTTCAGGTCCTGCAAGTGCGTTCCTTACAAAACAACAGCAGTATGAATTTTTTTCAAACTTGCCATATTAACCCTCTTTTAAATATCCTTTTGCATCATTGTTGTTTTCTGGTCAATAATTAATTATGCCAAGCTTTGGTTAAAGTCGGTATCTCAAAAACGGCTCTAACGATTTTCTTGAAAATTGTTACATAAACCCATTTTAGATATCATTTCTCATGCTTTACTTGGTTATCACAGAAAAATTTATAGTCTCGGAAATTGGTGTTTCAAAAAAAAAAAAAAAAAAAAAATCGATATGTAAACTAAGTTTCATATGTCTTTACATGTGTATTAACTTTCTCTTACCGGAAAATATTTAGGTGTCTATTTCATTAGGTCAATTCTATGTCTTCTGATAACATTATCTCCAAATGTGCATATAATACATGTAATAGTTGGTAATGTTAGTCGTGTGGTAGTTTCACAACAGATTTTTTTTCCCCAATATATTTTAGAACTAATGACAAAAATAAGAACAGAAGAATAATTTTCTGCGTTCTAATATAGATAGCGTAATATATATAAAATGAAATTCTGAAAAAGTCTGGCAGACGAATTTTTGTACGATGGGTGGAATATCTAGAGACTACGTTTTCTGCGGAAAAATTTATTATTGTCTGATAATCAACATGGCATTCCAATTTAGGGTTTAGTAATAAAATTTTATGTTATACACTAAAATCAAGAAATTACATTTGGCGCAGAAATTAAACATGTACTGATAATTTCATCTCACCTTCTCCCTCCCTTTCATTTACAATCGTAAAAGAGGAAGAACACAGACATATTTCTGTCAATTTTATTTACATATATTTTTTTATGAGGATATTTTATGTTTTATATAAAAGAAATAAATAACGATGATATATATGAAAGGTTAAAAAAGAGCATGACCATGCGTCAAAAAAGTCATTATCATTCTTCCCGAGTGCTCCCCGTTATTTTTAACGGAGAAAAAAATAGGGGAAATTACGCGTATGCACCTATCAAAAAAGAAGATGAAAACACGGAATTTTAAAAGCTTGAAAAACTTGTCAGAGAAGCAGACAATGATGCTTTACTGACCTAATTTGTAAGTTGTTGGCAGACTACTTGTCAGCCTTCCGGGCACAAGAAGCGAAAGTTCGTGCTTTAATTACCAAACAAGACGGTGATACCACCTTATGACCATGAGACTTCATCAGACAGTTAGCATTTAATTTGAATAGTCATTATTTTTTAGAAATTAAATATGGAATATTTATTTCCATTATTCCTTTGGAATCGATCGAAAATAATATTGTGGTCATCACTAAAGTTTCCTCGATATTTTCCTGCATAATTTACTCACTACAAATTACTTATTAAAATGAATATTTATAAAAATGATTTTTCTTGGTGATTGTATAACACTTAATGCCCAAAGAAAATTAATTTTGTGTACCGTAGACAATATTTAAGAAAAGGCTTTTTGTTTGTTTGTTTGTTTGAAATTTGTTTTTTGTTAAAAAGGGAAAAAAAAACAAACTTTGTTTTAAATTATCACAGATCTATGGTTCGAAAATTCGTTTTACAGACACTGACGTGTTCTTTTTAAAAACATTCATATTTAAAGTTTACACACAGTCAAAGTGGGGGGGGGGGGATTCTAATTGACTATGAATATTGAATTTCACAATGACAAGTTAAAAATGTGCACATGTATACGAAATTTTGTTATACTGCTATACTAGAAGTTATAATTAATCGGAATGGCACCATTACTTGTTGGACGATTTGTACAAAGAGTTGATAGCCATTTTTATTTACTATTTATTTATTTTTTCAAGGTGCAACTAGTACATATAAATTTATATGAAATTCTTTGCATTGGTTCTTAATCTGCCATAAAAAGCTCTTTATGTACACATAGACATAGATAAATAGACATTTTCTAAAAATTCTCAGATCGCGTTTTTTAATTCTAATCCCTCGAACACCGGAAGGCGAAAAATTTTCATGAATTCAATATTTTCTTCTTTTTTCTTTCTTGACTGTATAATTAACGAATAAAAATTTAGCTAATTTTCTAATTAGCATAAAAATTTATGCTAATTTTCTATATTTTGTATTAATTAAATTACAGAATTTTGAGTCATTTTTAACATTTAATTTTCATGAAAATTTTCATAAATTCGTTTAATCAAAATCTTTGGTTACCGGGCAATAAACATTTCCTTATAAGTTAAACAAATCTGTGTCAAAAATTGAGGATGATACATATACACTATACGTTATGTAGATACCATATTTTCTATTCATTTCTCTCCTAATTTGACTTTATGGTTTGGTGATTTCTATTTTTCACCGAATGAAAAATATTCAAAATCTGTAAAACCCACTGTGACAACGTAAGTGATAATCTACGTATGTCAAGCATTAAATCCTTCAATTGGTCCTATTTTATAATGTACATTTCTGATCTTTATAGAGCTACACATTTATCCATATTCTTTGACTGTAAAGATGCAACGACTTATGTTCATGGTCTAATAACTCCATACTCTTTTGTAATAGAAGATGGATTCTGTTTGTGATTTTGACAGCTTAATATTTTTGGTTTCATCTTAAACTTGTCTATTGTCATCATTCTAAGAATTATTGGCCAGATATATCCTTTTTTCATTTAATTATACTCTACATGAGTTACATATGTAATACATAAAATAATAATAATAATAATGATAATAATGATAAATATAAAACTAGTTGGTATCTAGGATTTGTCTTATTTTTTTTTTTTCGTTCTCAAAGCTATCAAGACAAATATGTTTAATGTTATTTTTATTTATTTATTTATTTTTTATGACTGTTAGATTAAAATTCAATTAATAAATTTGAAAAGTGTAGAATGTGTATTCTTATTTACTCTTATTTTAAGTTAACTAAACTCAATACTCTAAATCTGCATCATATGGGAATACTATTGGGAAGTATTTACTGATATCGTACAAATAAATTGTGTATAAGGGCATACACATTTTTCAAATATGTACGTATCTTACAGGAGATATACTTTAAAATACATTAGACTGCGAGAAACATAATGAAATAATACATATTATTTATATGGACAAATGCATGTTTTACAGAAAATATTTATTAAAAAAAAAAAAAAAAAATGTATCTACAGGACTATGTAAAAGAATTCCAATATATTAGTGTGCTATTTTTGGAAAAATCTGAAAGGGCATTTAAAGTTGTGCAATGTCTTTTGTTATGTACTAAATTTAAATACATTTTTGGTACATATATAATTTATAATTTATAATACATATATAATTTATAAGACAAGTAGGAGAAATGCTTGGGGAATGCGTTTTAGACAGTAATTAGAACAGTAATTCCCTGAATAATTTTAAATAAGTTTTAAAATTTAACAACAGCAGTTATAAATGCTTTATGAATGTAACACCACACTAGAACATTTTTCCTTATGGAGAAACCAAAAGAAGAAGTAAAATTACTATTTTCACTCGTTGTTTATATTTTTATACAGGGTGTGCCACAAGTCTGTAGACATTTTAAAAATTCATAACTATTGAATGAATTGAACGTGGTTTGCGAAATATCACTCTCGTGAAAGGTTTTTTTTTTTTTTTTTGTAAAGAAAAAAATTATAGTTAGATTTTTTTGTCGACGATAGTTAGACAAATAGTTAAATTTTTCGCACGGATGTGAAAGAAAAATATGCAAATGAAAGTCCTATAAATATAATTTTGCGATTAGAACAGCTTATTTCTTATTTTACCTCCTACTTTTGCATACACGAAGTTTTAAATGCGATGCTGACTTGGTGGATAAAGCGTTATTGGTGAAGATGCTTCCCCTCAGGTAAGAATCGCGGCCGACTGAAGCTGAAGTTAGCAGTGTTATAACTCGTTTGCAAACTGTAATTTGTGGTGACGACGGACACAGATTTAATTTAATTTAATCAATCTGGCGCAACACAGCTTTCGCTTTGGTGTCAACCACCGTCAGGGAAATTAAAACTGTGTCCATTAATTGTGTCCGTAGACGGACACAATGAATGGGATTTATATGCCTGTAAACATTTGCATACGAATAAGTACAGTTTTTAATGAAAATGTGTGATCTGGTCACACACAGCGCCCTCTATCGACAAATAGCTTAATTATTATTTTTTTATTTACAAAAAAAAAAAAAAAAAAAAAAAAAAACCCTTTACGAGAATGATTTTTTCGAAAACCGCGTTCAATTCTATCAATTTTATTCAACACTTATGAATTTTTAAAATGTCTACAGACTTATGGGACACCCTGTATATATATAAACACTATCATCACGATATATATATATATATATATATATATAGATAGATAGATAGATAGATAGATAGATAGATATTAGTCTCACTTGGTATTCAATAAAGTATATTGATTATTTTTATTTTCAACCATTTTTCAGTTTCATAATTTTCTTTTGAAACTATTCTTCATGATATTTAGGATTATTGATAGATGATCTAAAAGTTTTTCTCGAAACCTAGAGACTCAAAGACTAGAGAGACACTTGAACGGAAAAAAAAAAAAAAATAAATAAAAAACTTATCTCACAGCCCTGATTGGACCGACATGGTTACTATCGCAATTTTTAGCATTCAGTTTTTGTTCACCGTTCTTGAAACACAGGCAAACCTTCCCTTTTAAAGGTTAAGTTTTCCAAACACAGTCCATGTAGAGTTATCATTAAAGTATTATCTAGTGGTTAGCCACATATTCTAAAAATTGCTTTAATTATCTTTCAATATCATATATGTAAAAAAAAAACTTAAAGTATCCGGTTGTCGAAATAAAACTTCCTCATTTCAAAAATGGGCAATTACAAACCAAGGTCAAGAGATTGGTGAGTTAACAAACATGCAAATTCATGACCCTACGGCTCTCATGTCATGCAACACAGTTCTGGATTCTAGACATTTTTAAAAAGATGCGGATATATGAAAATTAGTAAAGTCGTTCACCAACAGGTTTTATACACTGATTTTTTTTTTTTTTTCTCTTTCTTCAGCTGTCAAACAAAAGAGAGAACAAAATCATAGTTATTGGGGTCATACTTGAAGAACGGTTTCGCTATGGCGGTCAACCGCATGCACTACCTTGGCGGAAATTTTCTTTAGAAGAGCGGCGCGACCATGCGCTTAAATGTCTTTTTCTTCATCTTAAATTCATCTCGATTTCTTTTTTATATTGGCGGAAAATTCGGATATTTGAGAGACTTTCTTTTTCTATTAAGCGGTTTCTTTAAAAATTTAGTTTAGGCATGTTTCTTATTTAGCAACGAGTTAAAGGGGGGCTGAGGGAAAGGAGAAGAAAGGAAAGTGAATAGTAATTCTCCTAATACATGAAAAAACCATTGTCAAATTTAGAGTATCACATAGTACTTTTTACTTTCTCTCACCTATATATATGGCAGAGAAAGTATTGTTTTTGGGTCAAATTTTCGAAATTGAGTTTTTATTATATTATTATGTTTTAAGGTCCCCTGAATCCAAAAATCATATTTTTAGCGGTTGGTCTCTGTGTGTGTCGTTTATTAGAATATCTCAAGAACAAATAATAGCAGAAAGTCAATCTTGGTATTCTAAATGTGTATTATCTAGGGATGCTACACTAAACTTTTCTTTCTTTAAATAACAGTTCTCGTTATCTTACCCCTTAATCTCCAACCTATTTAGAGTATTAAATTTCAGGTTAAGAGAAAATCTTGTGAGGGACACACCAAATTATTTATAATAAAAACTAACAAATTTAAACAATATTGAAAATATTTTGTTCATTTAATTAAAGGATAATTTTAATAAGTATGAATACTGAAGTGTTTAAAACATGTTTGGAAAATATTTATCCATTTATTTTATTGAGTGCTGTGAATGAATAATATCCTGTCAACGTTTGAATAATTGTAATCACTTTTTAACTTTCGAAATAATCACGAGATAATATTGCATTATGAGAATGTTTTATTTTCTTTTCTTTATTATTAACTACTCTTTTTTTTTCTTTGTCTTCTTTATTTATAAAAAATAACAAAATTTTATAAATTTTTCCATGTGATTTGTTCATATATAATAATTTTTCAAGAGTAAGTTATTTAGTTCATGTATTGAAACTTTAAAAACATTTTTATTTATGACTTATTAATGATAATTCGGATGGTTGTAAGGTTTAAGGCCGATTGACTACACTAGGGTCCTAGGCCTATAGGTGGAATGCCCTCCGTGGGGGAGGGGGGGGGTCTTTATAAGGGGTCCAAGCTCATATTTATCCGAGGTTTGGAGAAAAACAGGGAAAACTCCAAACGGTCGATGAGCGCGACATAGGATCGAACCCGGCACTTCCCATCTACCAGCTTTCAGTGCAGAACCGCTCGGCCGCTGGCGGGCTGATAACGCTGATGAATGAGCTACTCAATAGCATAATAAAAATGTGTTTAAAATGTGATTTTGTTATAATATTTAAGCATAATATATATATGCGTAAAAAAATATTTTGTGCTCATAAAAATAAATAAATAAATGAATATCAATATTTGTGAATAAATGCGATTGCGAAAAATAATAAATGCGTCCAATTTATTCTATTATAGTAATAAATTTTATTCCGATTTAGTTTTCGACCTATTTTAAGCGGTTCAGAGGCTTTTAATAATTAAAAAAAAGAGAGAGAGAGAGAGAAAGAGAGAGATTTTTTTGAATTTATATATATACATAAATTAATATTTAGTAAAACTAATCTTATTTGGGCAACAGTTTTTACAAAGTTTAATAAATAAATAAATAAATAAATGAAATTTTTTAGATTTAAAAAAATTGTAAATTTTGAAATATCTCTAAATACCTTATTCGTTTTATGAAATAGGTTTGTAATTCTGTCTTGAGTTCAATTATAATTTTACTCGTAGTTTTCAACTAAAGTACGTATACTCATAAATGAAACAATGAATTGTTCAGAATTGTTCATATTTCCACAAATATATATATATATATGTATATTTCAAAATTCCTTTCAACCTTATGCATAATTTTATATGTGTTTTACTCATATAAAATTTATATATATTTTACTCATAATTTTATGACCTTACACATAATTTTATAAAACAGTGAAGCTTATAAAAATATTTTAATAATAATGTTTGTAAATTGTATCTATGGAACAATCACATGGAGTGTTAAAAATTAAGGGAAAATTAAGGGACAGAAATTGCATAAAGTTGTTTTTAATAGTTAAAGTAAATTGAGTTATAAGATGCTGTATTGGACGATATGCCGTATCTCGTGGTTCTCATATACGCAGGCGCCGTAGGGGAACGCCGCGCCGGCCACTAATAGGAGAAATACATCAGTAATGAAACATATGTTACTCTTTTTTTTTTCTTTTAACGAAATTTTAGGGATTTTTTAGATTAGTTTGGATTGATAACCCATCTCTCTTCATCTGGTAAGTGTTAAAAAAATTGACAGCGGACAGTCTTGTTCAAAGTTTTCGGAGTAAGATGACAAAAGTGTTTTGTGGTAAGACGCCAATAATTTTACATAGAAGAAAGATGCCTGGTTGTCTTGTTTGCTGTTTTAAGTTACATGTCGGCATTAATTTTAGCAAACTATTAAATAAGACATAATATTTTATATAGATAATATTTTATTTTAGTTCTTTTTATGTCAATCATGTCGTTTTAAAATAAATATATAATGTTCCATAAAAATGCGTACTTTATGTTAAAATCCCATAAGCAGTCTCACCCCTAAATAGATGGGCACCTTTTTCCAAAACTGGGGTAAGCTGCGAAACGAAATCGTTGAAGAAAACTTTTATTAAGTTTTTATAATATTTTTGAAGTTAAATATGTTTTTAATATGCATTCAAAAGTATAAATTTTTGCAAGAGATCGGTAGATAACAAATATAACCAAAAGGGAATTATACAGAAATTGTAGACAAAAACTATCGCATCTATCTTCAATCTACCCTGTTAATATCTATCACTCAAGTACACTTTTTAAGAAATATTATTTAGAAATCTGTATCTAATAAAACTTCCTTGAAGCTAACAGGAAGAAGTTTGCAGACAGAGGTACCAATTAATTTATATTTTGGCTACCACTGTTTCTTTAATTTGCAATTAACATTCAAGTAAATCGGAGAAATGCGCTATAAAAATTCTAAAAATTATACGATTCGCGGATATTGATTGCAAAGATGCAGACAATTTGCGACCTTTGCTATTGAACAAGATTATAAAAGATTAATAATGTTTACTTTTAAGAATATTTCTCTTTTTAAAACAATAGTTGAAAGACGAAAATTCGTGTTTGATTTTTGTGCTGAATTTGTTAACAATTAATTGAATATAGTTATGTAGATTTAAATAACTAAACAATAACGCTTTGTTTTCATTTTTTGTTTTATAACAAGAGAGGTCAAGTTTATTTTGTTCTCTAAGATGCAGAACAATCTTTTGATGACCTTTAATTGTGAATAAAAATATCTAAAGATAATGAAGAAATCATGGTTTACGAAATAGGATGTTTGTTCTAATCTTTTAAAGCATAAATGTTACAACTTCCTTCATGCACAAATGGAAGGCTAAAACAACATATTATATTTCGAATTTACTGATAACATTACTTCAAGTCTAAGATAAAGAGTTTTGAGCTTTCCACAACTATGGTTTTTATTTATTAATTTAATTTTCATTTATTGATTATGCACAAATACCTCGCTATGGTATTTCGTTAAGTGATAGAACTATTTTAAAAAAATTTATGCTCCTTTTTTTTTCTTTTAAAATGACTATATAGACACTTAGAAATAAGATTATAATGTCTGTTAAAAAATTAAAACTATCTATTCACCCATGTTGTTTTTATATACTAAATACAATTAATACGTACAAATTTAAGCACACCTCGCATTTTTTTCCCCTCAGAAACTTTACAAACTAATTAAATATTCGAAAAAGAATGAAAGAAATGAAAGAATCGAAGTCTTTGCAAATGAATGTAATAATTGCTTTTACAAAAATTAAATTCACAATTATAATTTAATTACAAAATAAATAATTCCACATATATATGTACAATATTGGAATACTTGTTTCTGATTTTCCCAAAACACTGCTATTTTTAAATTCGGTCAGTTGATATGTGACTATAATCTAAGACAAAATTTAAAAAGATAATCAGTCTGTCTGTCTAAAATAAGCACTATATCTACTGAGTAAGTAATAGTACATTTGTGAAATGTTGATCAATACTATTTCTCTCTCGATTATATAGTTTGTTTCATTTCAATATTTTTAATTCTTTTGGGAAAAATTGGGTATAAGTAATTTTTCATACAAAAATTTGAGAAAAGTTTTTATAGCCTATTTTAAAAAGTGTAATTTGTGATTTGGCGAAAAATTCATATCGTGTTTATAGCTGTTATTATTATTATTATTATTTGATTTACTTATAAACTGCATGGTTGCTGGGTAAATAACCCGATTACAAAATATTAGCAAATTTCTAACTTTAATGTGTGATATTTTATGCACCAATGAATTGATTTTAATGAATCATCAGACATTAGAAAATCTTCTTAAGGTATAGTAAAAAAAAAAAAAAAAAAAAAAAAAATTTCATTGCAACTTTTAATTTAAATTTTAATCTTATTTCAATCTAATATACTAAATAAAAGAAAAATGGATTTGTTACTAACTGCTGCATGTATAAGAAGACGATACGGAAAAAATTCCGATTTCCGTTTTTTGCTGAATTTACATGTTTTGAGCTTTCTTTACGTTTCAATTAACTGAAATTGGCTATTTATTAAAAAAAAAATGTCTTTATTGCTAGCTTTTGTGGGTAGAAGAAGCAAGTAGAAGATACATAAAAACTTTTGATTTCCGGTTTTCGATGAATTTACACGTTTTGAGAATTCCTTGCATTTTGATTAAGTGAAATTGACTACTTATTTTTATTTTTTAAAAAGTGGATTTATTATTCTTTCCTCTGCATATATAAGTAGAAAATATAAGATTAAGAAAAGTTTTAGATTTTCGGTTTTCGATAAAGTTACACGTTTTGAAATTTCTCGAACTCAATTCGACCATTTTTAAAAAATATCTTTTTTTTTTTTTTTTTTTTTTTTGTTCAAACATTGTACTTTATGAACCAATCGAATTAATTTAACAGAATTTGATACTTGGTTTGACATCGTACCTATTAGCGTCTGGGCTGTATCACACAACAAGGGGCGTTTTCACGTTGCGATTTTCTCTCATTTCAGGAAAGGCTAACATCTACAGAGAGAAATAGTTATGCTGATTCAGTTAGAGTGAATATCGGAAAACAATTGCCGCAGCTGTGTTGCAATTGCATTCCGTTTAGGACAAGGCAATAACTTTGCGTTGTCTCGCTTTGCAAAAAAATGGTCGAGTTTCGACCACTGGGCGATACTAGTTCTAATAAATCTGCGTACTAAAGTTTCACAATAAATCTTTGGATCATCTTCAACGTTTTGCGAAAAATATAGCCAGTGCTAGCAAATAAGGAGTTTTAAAAGAAATAGGAAGCAACAATAAACGAATAAATTCTTAATTCTTAGATTCAACTTTTAAATTTGTGCCAAAGCATTTTATTTACTCGAATAATGAACTTATGTCTTCTATAATATGAAATATTTCAATATACTAATGGCTTGTTTTGTTACAATTATGAAAAATTAAATAGAAATATTTCCCTTAACAATTTTTTAGCATATTATGTACAAAATTCTTATTAAAATAAAATGCGAAATTTATTTAGAATTATAAAAATAATGTTTAAAATACTACATGCATACTTTATTGACATAAACATACTCATTGAACTATTAATTTTACATACTCACCTTTACATTTAGCACATTAACATGTGATGCGTAAAATTTACTCTTTCCATATTTAAAATACATTTAAAGTATATTTTAAAAGTTAATCCTTATGTATGAACATACATCTAAATTTTATTCACAAATTAGCGTGCGCACTTTAGTGGTTGTGTATTCACTTTTTCATGGAATGAGTAAATTTTAGTTTAGTTTTGTTTAGTTTTAGTTTTATTTAGTTTTGAATGAGTAAATTTTATTTTATAACGTGTCAACCGGACCACCCTCTTGAGTCTTAAAAAACTTTTGGCCCCACAGTTTGTATTACAGTGGCGGTCGTAGAAAAAAGCCGATTAACGTGAAATTCAGTACAAATATTTACGGGTTACATGAAATTAGTTATGTAGCCTTTGACTTAAATAGTGGTTGTAGTTTGTGTACAGGGACACGCAAAAGAGTTTTGATAAGATTTAAGGATGCTATTTCTTTTAACGGCATTTTAACATCTTTAATTACATTTAATTTAGGGAAATTAATATAGATTATTAAGTTGCTTAAGGGCATAGAATACCTAATCTCGCCAACAGTCAAAGCCCATGTTATTCTACGTGGAAATTTTGTGCATAGAATTAATCATTACCTAATGTATTGTACATTCTTAAAAGTATGCTCTTTTTTTTTTTTTAAGTGCTACGAGTAAAATTAATAAAAATTATTAATTAATTTATAGGACTAGACAAAAGATATGTGTTATACGTGAACGTATGACATCTGGATACATAATTTCTGTATTGTTATACTCATATTGTGCAAAGAAAACAAATATTCGACAAAAGATTGAAGTAGAATGAAAGAGAGTGTACATGACGGAGAACAGTAGCACTGCTCCTATAGAAATGTATTATTACTAAACGAGTTGAGATCAAATAGAAACTTAATAAATAAATATAAGTGTTCAGTAATGGGGGCAAATGAATCTTGAGTCTCTTAATGCGTAGGTCCACTAGTGTATATCAATAAACATTATTTGGTACAACTTAGCAGATTTTGTGATTATTCTTCACCTGATAGTGACATTCATTTTAACCTCATTGTTACTAAAAGTCATAATTACTCGTATTGCGTATATTTAATAACTGACTGGACTTTATAAGATTTCTTATATTTCACATCATTACTTGATAATGGATTCTTCAGTAATACATACACTTCAAATAGGGTTTAGAGCATTATTCATATTTTACTTAGGTACTATACCGATTATATAGTCTTTCCCCTTTAAAATTTCAAACCTCCTTTTCAGTTTGTCCTTAAAACGACAAAAAACGGAACCTTTGATTCTCCTATTTATTTTTACATGTTACATTTTTATAGATTTTTAAGGAGCTTACTTAAAGCAAGAAGTAATCCATACCACTTCAGGTTATCTTGTTATCATGTACAGGAAAATTTAAATTCACGTGTTGTAGGCTGTTAATCAGTCATTTATCATTCTGATGTCCTGAGGAATATCCTTCGAAATAAATGAAAATATAATTCGTCAACAATAAACAAAGCTAGGAGTCTATGATATGCAGAAGGTTATTTGCACTCTATGAAAACAAATTTGACAATACATTTTCATGTATAAAGGGCATGTCTTGCGGCTTTGCATGTCTTATTTTTAATAAACTTGCTGCAAGATTATAAGTTTCTTCTTTTCATTCATAAAAGTGAAGTGTTTACAGCATTATTATGTCAATTTTATTCTATTCCACTGTCTTTAAAGTTCGTTCATTATCTTTGGATGTAGTTTTCCTAAAGCTCGTATTAATAACCTAGAACAAAAAAAATATATTATTCCCTCTAAAATATATAAACTATTCCCTCTAAAGAAGGGACTTGAATTCGACATGTGATAATAGGCTTTGTTCATATGCCCTTTTCATATAAGGTAGGAATCTATTCTCCAAAATTTGGTTTTTAAATATTCTCGTGATAACATATATTGAATTTAGTTTTACTTAACATTTATTTTTTAATTTACTGTTGTAACAAAATTCTAGAGCTATTAGAATAAATACATTTAGTATTTGCCCTGTACAGTAACGAAATCATTTCATACCATTATTATTATTATTTTAATGAGTTATTTGTCCACATGCATAATCGTATCTTATAACAAGTTTCTATTCATCAGCAGCTGTGTTGTTTAGGATTTTCCACAATTCTTCTCCTTCTTCTTCATTTTTCTTTTTTGTAATATATTTTAGATTTAAATATATTCAAATACTTGTGTATGATTTTACTTACAATGTCAAAAGATATTCTAAGTTTCGATGCAACGAATTATTGGATCAGTGGGTTTTATTTCAGTATCAGGGGTTTTTTTAATTTTTTCTTCACCTACGTTCGTTCAAACATTCTTATATAGATGCCAAATCTCTGTTATTTTCAATGGAGACTTCACAATGGAAATTTTTGTAAATAGTTTTAGCATATTTAATTTTATGTACTCGTCAAAAATATATGTGGTAGACTTCGTTTTAGAAATATACTGGTGGATAATTTTGATTTAAAACTTAGTAATGTTGGCAGGTGTGTTCTTAAAAAATGATTTTGCGTTATTGTTTGTATTTTGACTTTCATCTGGATATTTTTTATTTTAAATTAACAAGTAAAAAGTACCATTAGGGGAAAAAAATGCAATAGTGGGAATTTTACTATATTTTATACGAATATTTTCCTAGGAAAAAAGGTTTTAAATAACCTACATATTTCTAGAGATATTTTAATAATAAAGCATTTTTTCCTTCCAATAAAACAAATCGATATTAAATGATAAATTACTGAAAACACAAACTTTTTATCTAAAAATGTTAACGGGAAACATAGATATGAAATCTTTTTCTAAAATGTGAACAACCTTCGATAACAGAACAAGTTTTAACATTTATTTTGTATACTATTTTTATAAATAATAATAATCTTTATTCTTTTTTTTTTTTTTTTTTTTTTTTTTTATGTGTGTTTGTGTTATTCCCCTATTTTTTAAAGTAGTATACATTTTAGTTACTTAGACTATTTAACAATTTGTAAGCATATTTCAGACTGTCAAAAACAGATAAAAAGAACTTTAACGTACACTATACCTTTCCATAAATGACCGGACACTTTCGATTTCAGAGACTTTTTGAAATATTTCAAAAAGTACTTGACAAACCATCTTGAGGCTTCGTGAATTGGAAGAACATGTTATTCCTCATATATTTCAATGAAAGTTTTGACCCGAAAGTAAAAGGGGGGGCCAGCAAAAAATTAAATAAAAATGAATGTGTTTAGCGTCGCCCTGTAAAACGTAATACTTGAAATATGATCTGGCTGTAGCATGTGATTATGGGGCTCCTTCTTATTATTTGTATAAAATTTCATGTCTTTATCACCTGTGATCAGGAAGATATAACGGTTTATTTAAAAAATTGAAAAAAAAAAAAAAAAAAAAATCACATTTTTTGCTACAACACGCAAGGCACTAAACCAAGTACAAAGCCATTCAGGAAATTTGACATATAACATTAGACACAGCATACTGCAATCAGAATGAAAACTTATTAAATATCTAATGAAATATGAGCATTTTCATTAAATAATTTTTAACGGCGCATGCGTAACATTTAGCGAAATTTCATCTGCATAATTTAATAGCCAAATGTATTGAGCTATTTATATAAAAGTCCCAAACAAGTATCGGTTTTTTTTTTTTTTTTCAATTTTTTAAATAAACCTTTATATCTCTCTGATTACATGCGTCTATAAAAAATTATGCAGATAATAAGAAAAAGCCCCATAATCACATGCTACTTCCAGACTGCATTTCAAGTAGTATTACTTTTTACAGAATGATGCCAAACATTTTCATTTTTCTTTAATTTTTACTGGTTCCCCTTTTACTTTCGAGGCAAAGCTTTAACTCAAATATATGAGATATAACATGTTCTTTACACTCCTGAAGTTTCAAATGATTTGTCGAATAATTTTTGAGATATAACGTCTGAAATCGAAAGCGTCCGAACATTTATGGAAAGGTAATTTACTATCTAATGTTGCCAAATTTAAGGACTTTTTTATTCAATTATCACCAATAATTTTGAGGAGTGATATTTGATATACATAACAGACAATTTATCTTCTATTTATTTAATCTATCTATTATCTATCTATTTAATAAGATAAGGAATTGTGAGTAAGAAAATTAATTTTCTAAAAGTAGGAAAAAAAAAAAAAAAAAAAATGCAGACGACAAATTACAATCGTAAATTCATTTTTTCATTGAAAATATTTAAGATAAAGCTTTTTATTTTTTATTTGCAGACGACAAATTTCTTTGTTACCAGTACCAACTTTAACATTTATTTTATTTTATTTTATCACACCATTTATCACATTTTAATTTACCTGTTGAAAATGATGTCATATGACTAAAATAATAACAATTTCGAGAAACTTTTTGCAAGATGACAAATAGAGTACCTTTATTAACGAGAAATTTTTAGTTAATAACTTCGTTAATTAAAATGGTAGAAATTTCAAACTAACTGAAATGTCTTCATTGAAATATTTGACGCACGTTGATACCTCTCATGACGCAGAGGACACTACCCTCCGCAAGGAGATGCAATCAAATCGCAGACAAAAAAAAAAAAAAAAAAAGACACCAGCGACAGTAACTTTTTCTTTTTTTGAATATGTAGAGAAATTTGAAATTGACCAAAAGTTTTAGAAACATTTACTTCTTGATCATAAGTGAACGAACGATTTATATTCAGGGAGTCCACTAAATTATAAAAGAGAGTCCGAATTTCGGTACATACAGCGTATGAATAAAATCTTATGTTCTGATGTGATAATTTAGTTATTGTCTTACGTTGTATTTACTGGGTTTTTGTAGGAAATATCTTGTAAAAATTCACATAACAAATCATATCAATTATTAAAGTATATTTCTCTTCAAAATAAAACTAAAATTTATTTATTTTAGAATGAGTTGTACTTATATTTCAAGTTAAAACAAATGAAAGAAATGAATCAAAAGAGAAAAATTTGTATCGTCTGCTGGAAAAGTTTTATATCAACTCTGCACGTGTTTGCATAACGACATTCTTTTTCTGAACTTTTGTTTATATTTTTTCCTGCCTGATTGTTTTTTCAATCGAAAACATAACGCTATTAAGGCTAATGCGTCTTTTCAGTAATCTAGCTTTCGATAGCTTTCAATTTTCTCAGCATCCCACCTTTTTCCGAAGGTTTTCGGCTGGTTGATCCACCCTTAGTTGTTCTCTTTTTCTAAAGCTATGCTTACACAAGGGCGTTCCTACGAAATATCTCGCTTGGTATTTCGGTATAATAAGAAATGATGCAAATATCTGAAATAATCATTATATAAAATTTAGCATCAAGGACTCTTGTTAATTATTATTCTAAATCGGTTAAACTCTATTAGCATTTCACGACTAACGGGAAATTATTTTTCTGTGGATTGTAATTATTTTAGGCAGTTATTCTTTTTATCGGGATTAGAAAAGCTCATATTTAATTTGCTTCTAAATTAATAAGATGTATTACGTAATTTATTTTTAAACGAATATGCCTTTCTATGTAAATGTTTTTATTTATTGCTGTTTTTTTTTATGTGTACATTTATAAAACACGACACATATAGTTCTTTACATTCATAAGCAATCTAACTTATTTTAATATACATAGCCTATAGGAGAAGCATGACAATCAATAGAATATTAAACTCATTTTCCTATTATTAAAATGCCTACATACTTTAAAAATACTAAATACCAAGAATTGTGTAAAATATTGTTATGTTAATGATGTCTCCCCCCCCCCCCTTTTTTTTTACATATATATTTAAATATTTATCGTATATTTGTTTATGATGTATCAAGTATCAAGTTACAATTTTCGAATATTAAATAACAATAAAATAATGTTAGAATATTGACATTTATTCGATTTTTACTTTTTTTTTTTTTTTTTTTTTTTGTTAGCTATAACCATTATCTTAAACTCTAAACAACAAATAATCAGAAAACTTGTAATTTAAAAACATATATACCAGGAAAACATTTATATACGAAATAATATACTAGGTTTATGTAGAAATTTTAAAATTAAATTTAAACTACTACTGTTATAAATAATAATAACAATTATTATTAATCTGTTCTTATTGTTGAAACTATACTATTTTTGGAAGATGAGAAAAGTCGAGTTCTTTCAATTAAATTTTTCAGAAATTATTAGATAAAAATACTTTAATCAAATAAAAATGTCAGTCAGCTTGTCAAAATATGCTGTATAATACAATATATATATATATATTTAAATAATAGAAGATTCAGTTCATTATAGTTAATTTTTATTATTTTCTTCAATATTCAAATAGAAGAAAGTATTAGATTTGTAAAAACTTTCAACTTCCTGTTTTCGATAGATTTACGCACGTTTTAGAGATCTAGAAGATGATTTGAACACTTTTAGAAAGTGTCTGTCCGTGCGTCTGTGTGAGAGAAGAATTTTGTTCCAACTGTGTATTAGGAACTACAATACGGATTTTCATAATAATTTATTTTTTGTTGCACCTTGAGATAAATCAGTGCCTATCAGCTTTTGGTGCAAGTTGTTCAACAAGTAGCGCTTCTAAACTGTGATTTCTCCCATTTTAAGGAAGCTTATATCTCGGGTTCTATTGCGTATAGTAGAATAAAATTTGATATATTAGAAGATCATTTTGAAACATTAAACTGATCCATTTTGGGAGCATGTAAGCCAATAGGTAGCGCAGCTATATTGCAATTTTCCTCGTGAACGGGAAGGTTATATTTCAGATTCTGTTGTATATAATTGTAGAAAACTTGGCATATGAGAGAGCCATTCTGAAACGTTATGCTGATTCAATTTGGGTGCATGTTGAACAGCAGGTGGCGCTGCTGGGCTGAAATTTACTCCGTGAACAGGAAATTGAAATCTCAACTTCTATGCCATGTAAATGCACCAAACTTGATATGTAAGATGACCATTATGATAATGAATGCTTACATAATTTGGATGCAGATCGACCAACAGGTCGTTACTATTTCTCACCGTCAGTGGTTTTCCTCTGGACAACATCTCAGCATCTGTTGATTAAAATCGCAAAAAACTTCATATGTAACATAATTGTGAGAAGCTACGATTAAATTTTTATGCATCTTAAACAGTATGTGGCGCTGTTTTATATAGTGAATTGGAGAAATGTTTTGTGATGGCATTAAAGATTTTGGTTTCATACTTCTTATTAAATTATTAAAACAAATAAATTCTAAAGGAAATCGAATGAATGAATCGAATGAACAAATTAAGCCAGCAGTCATTTTATAAAAATGGCTGCTGGCTTAATTTGTGTGCATATCGACCGACAGGTGGCGCTGTTATTACTCAACTTTTGTGCGATTTTCCACATAGCTACATCTCCTCATTTGTTTATTCAAACTGCACCAAACTCTGTATGTAAAATTTTTATTGTGAGAAACTATGATTAAACTTTTCTACATGTTAAACAGTAAACGGCGCTGTTACATAGAATGATATAAAAGAAAGTTTTGTGATGGCCAGAACATACTAGTTTTTTCTAGGATATTAAGGTAATGGTGAACGCTACAAATCGTTTTTGTAAATTACTATCTTAGATTTATTAAATTTAGAATATATATGCATTAGAATATAACAATATTAAGTGTATCGAAATTTCTCGAAAACCATTGAAATCTAATGAAATAAAATGAAATTTTTAAAACGTTTGTAAATTTAAGAAATGCTTCATACTAATTAATTTTTAATTTTCCATATCAATTTTAAAATAATAAAAATATTTTTATGTTTGAATGCTAAAAATCTGCATGAAATTATAGCATTCAAACATAAAAATATTCTTAACAAATTCACATCAAAGGAAATTTTTTTAACTAAATAGCACGAAGTATTTAAGATTAATATGTACAATATATATATATATATATATATATATATATATATATATATATATATATATATATGTATGTATAATTTAAATTGTTTTCTAGAAATATTGATATAATACATATGTATACACATATTAATACATTTCCGATATGATTCATGTTTAAACATAGGCTTCAATTTCGTCTATTTCAAAAAGCCTATAATATAAATAAGCTCTCCTCCCTTTCTTTTACAGAAATATGTATATGTAATTTATTCCTGGAAAACTTACACGATTTGATAATTAATTATTCATAATAAATAAAACATATAAAATTGAAGAATATTAAAATCTTGATAATGTAAAGATTAATATAATACATATAGTTGGTTTTTCTATCCATAATACATCATAATATCCATTCATAAATTTGTTTCAATTAAATTTGATTTAGTTGCTTACTATTTTTGTGTATTTATTTAACACAAAGAAAAAAACCAGAAGTAAATATTCGTTTATTTTATTCTTATTCTTATTCTTATCTATAAATAATTAATGAGCATAAAAAATATGTATAAGTATGTTTTATAAAGCATTTAAAAATTAATTATTGCTTTTTCATACGGTAATATTTTTATTGTTAATCTGACTTTGTTTTATATTGTGCAAATGTATTGAAGATATTTTCATATTAAATTAAATTTATTTTTATAGCAAAATATTTATAATTCATATTTAATTTAGAAAACACCTATTTTTACAGTTAATTGGTGTCCTCCAGTTAAGTTACTTATTTAAATAATAAGCTTTAACCAAATGAGAGATTTTCTGTTATTTTTTCCCTATGGACGTTTGCATATATTTAACGTTTATACTATATAAATTATTTATTTGTATGATAAAGAAAACGTAATTTTTCTCAATATTTAAAATTTTCGTATACTTTCAATTAATTATGAAAATTACACATAATGTTCAAGTAGAAACTTTAAAATTGAAATATTACTACTAGCATTACATATATATTTTCGTGTAAGTTATAACTAATGCCATTTTTATCAAAAAATATAAAGTTTGTTTTCATTGTTATTATATTTGCTTAGCTTGGCCATACGAATCTGCGACTTCTAGAATATAAGAAATTCCAGAATATATTTTATAAACATCTGTTTGATTAAGATTTTTATGAAAATAATATAATTGTAATCACGTAATTATTATGTATTAAAAAAAAATAAGCATCCTTACTACTTTTGAACACTAAAGTGCTTAATTGTACTTTATCTTATTCTATCTTCTATACAAATAAAGAGAAGTGTCTGTGTGTCTGTCTGCGCTCTGGTGCTCACACTACTCATCGCAGAGCTTCCAAATTTGGCATATAGGTACCTGGGACCATGCAGGTGTGCACCTCATCGAGATTTTTTTTAATTTCGAATTTGAATTTTTTAAATTAATGGTTTTTCGATTTTAAACATCGGCTTTTATGTTTCATTTTTCATGAATTTATTCTTCGATTGTAATAGTCTATTACGGAATTCATTTTTATTTAATATACTCATTTAAAAGCGATTTTTTTTAATTATTATTATATTTATTGAAAATCAAATGGTAATGCAATAGAAATAAATTGTTACGTTTATGTATAAATTTTATAGTATAGCAACTTTTTATTTTTCATTTCTTTAATTAATTCCTTTAAAAGAAAAATCTTTTTTTTTTTTTTAATTATTATTATTTTTAATATTTATTGGGTGAAAAAAATGGTAGTTTACAGTAGAAAGGATTAAACTGATTAAAACTCGTTTGTTTTTCATGTACTTAATTCAATTCCTTTTAAAAGAAAATCTACTTTTTTATTTTATTTTATTGCACTAGTCGGAATGAAATCGTAATATAGTGTAAATAAAGGGGGCTATAAAACACATGGTTCAAAAACTAAAATATATAATAGATGCTGAGATACAGTCATCTTTAAAATCGTAGTTCTTAAATAACAGAAAATCCACAATTCGTCAATAAATACCCAGATTGAAGTGCCCGTTAAAGACTTTTCTGTAGACAGTGGGAAACTGGATCCGATGCAGTACGGGCAGAAAAAAGAGCTGACTTAGGCAACGGGTACCCGAAAAAGCGAGATCTAAAGCGATTTCAGTTTTTTTTTTTTTTTTTGTAATGTGTTGTAAATAATAAATACTGATCCAATTCTTTTGAAAATTCATTTAAATATAGTGACCAGCGAAGCGGGCGTAGCCTGCTAGTTAATAATATAACAACAAAGTGAATAAATTATGTACTTTGTTCAAAGAGCATTTTTTATTTAATTTTCTTAAACATTCGAAGCGAAAAAATATCTGTATTAGGAACAGTAGGTATTCTTTTTTCTTCTATACCTGTCTTTTTACCCGGTGACCCAAAGATACCGTGCCCCTGGCGTTACGGGTCGTTAAGGGAAAGTTTTTTCCTTTGATAGAGTGTTTCTTTACGTTCGTATGGCACGCATTCTTAATCTGGATTGATTGATTGAAGAGGAAGCATTATCAGAAAAGAAAGAAGAAAAAAAAAGTGCAGACTTTATGCTTTTATAGATGATTATTCAATGATCTAAATACCTGACATCGTATGATAAAACTCGAAATAAAAAAATTATCTAATTATCAGAATTACTTCAGAAATTACTATAAGATTTAAAATGAAATTATTTCTCAGGTATTCAAACAGAATTATTTGATAAATTGGTAGATGAATTGAGCTAGAAGAACATGTTTTGCATGCTCTTTTATATGAATAAACCAGTGAATCTACAGTTATATCATTTGAGCAGTTCATTTTTATTTATTAATATTATAATCTATCCTCTTCTATCTATTTACACACACATATGTGCGTGTGTGCGTATACGATTAACTCGTTTGATAACATTTTGGAGTGGGTATTTTCTTATGTAATGGTATGAACGCCTCCTTCAAACTTTCCAATAAATTTGAAGAGTGTTTATGACGTCTGTCTGTCTGTCGCGCTCGATCTAATTCCCGTATATATTAATGAATTTTTTTTTAACTGATATATGTTATTCAAGTTGACTATCGGATGTTCCCTGTTGAAAATGGAATAGATACCACTGCTGGTTTGAGTACAGGGACACCCGAAAGTAGTCAAAAGCATTTATTTCTAAGAGAGTTATTTCTATATACCATATTTTATAACTTTTCTTCGCACAAATTTTAATGAAATTGAAATATAATTTTCATATGTAAAAAAGAATGCTTTCGATAGAATATAGTACGATTAGCATTAAGATTTACAGGGACACACAAGAATATTCAGTTACATTAAGGGCTATTATTGGAAATTTTCTGGAATTGCATTTTCGTTTACATTAAGTGTTTTTGCACTTTCTAACAATTTTTAAGACTGAGTATGATTTGAATTAGTGTATTTGTCTATCTGACTCTGTGTTTCTCCGCCTTCAGCGCCCGTAAATGTTTTCAAAATTTCTTGAAAATGACATATGCTATTCTAGTTCACTATGGAATATTTCCTATTTAAAATGGCTTTAATAGGCTCTGTACAATTGGTTTGTGTTCATGAATGCCTCAAAAAATGCCATTGCATTACGTTTTTGGAGAGACATTTGTAAAAATCACATTTAAAAAACTTTCTACTGCAAAAATCTTAATGAATTGACATTTATTGTTAATATGCTAAAGTAATGTTTAGTATAGAATATAATATGTTTAGCCTTCAGATTTACAGGGCTACCCTAAAACATTCAGATACATTAAGGGCTCCAATTGAAAATTCCTGGAATTGCATTTCCGTTTGTGTTAAGCATTTTTAGCACTTTTCAACCATGTTTAAAAGTCATTAGGAATTCAATTAGTCTATCTCTCTGCTTTTCAGTGCTTCTGTCTGCCTAATGTAAAATAACATAGGCAAGGAAAATTGAAGGTTAAACGATACAATGAGTGCGTACAGTTGGAAAGAGTTAATAATCAATGCCTCCCGTATGACTTTTTCGTTCTTGTTAAGCATTGTAATAATGTATGTTAATTTCATTTTCTGGAATACAGTGTAACAATGAGCGAATGGATATAAAGTAAATGCCGTCCGTAGATTGAAATGTAATGACATTTTTTTTTTGTGTATATCTGTGCACGAACCACAAGCATAATATACAGGGTGATTATAATTAAAGTTACGATTCCAAAATGCTATAATTTTAAAACTACCCATCAGAGCGATTTGATATTTTACCAGAGCAATCGTGAGGCAATGAAATTTTGTTTGGCAAAATAAAAAAAAATAGTTTCATGTGCCGTTAATTATCCGTAAAGTATTTGTTTCATGAAGCTCTTCTTTTCTCTTTTCACTATGACTGTTTCCACTGTGAACACGTATTCTTGTATTTTTGCTGAAAAAAATTGTAGTAAACCCTTGAAGTCTATTATTTACTGCTATTCCATTGTGTTGATAACAACATTCCTGTGTTTAATGAGTCCATTCAGGCGTTTCCCCTGACATTACCCTGACAACGTCATCTATAGGAACGTGTTGGAACTACTTTTTTCCTCGCTCAAACGAAATTGCATTGCCTCACGATTGCTCTGGTAAAATATTAAATCGCTCTGAAGGGTAGTTTTAAAATTATAGCGCTTTGAAATTGTAACTTTAATTGTAATCGCCCTGTAAAACAAAAAACTACATAGTATTTCCATAATTAATGAATGCATAGATCAAATTTCCATAGTCGATCATATGATTACATAACGTGACGGAATTATTTGTCCAGCCCTATAAACTGATTCGTAGCCCTGAAAATAATTATGCGAAACACTCTCTGTAGAAACCATGCTTTTAAGCGCTCCTAAAATCTATATAATTGTATTATGTGGAATGCAGTGTAGCCATGTTAATATGCATTTAAAAGAAATGTCATCCATAAATAGTAATTCTGCAAAATACTGTTGTTTGTCCCTGTACATGAATCAGAAATAGGATATACTCCTGCAACTATGCAGCTAATTTTTTGTTGTTGATAAACATATGTACAAACATTAAAGTCAATGATTAACATGACCGCTATAGTGGTACGCACACACGCACACAGACATTAAACAACAAAGATCCCCAAACCAAAAATTTTCTGAATAAATTACCATATTACAAAAAAAAAACCTCATTTTAACTGTAGCTGTGGTTTAAGAAGCGGAAATTTCTTATAAAATCACCGTAACGAAATTATCTGACATAAGATTTTAAATGGTAAATAAAAAATTACTTAACTAAAATTCGTTAAAATAATTTCTTTACTTTATCCAGCTTCATCAGTACTAATTAAACAGAAGAAAAAAAAATCTCATGCAATGAGGAAGACCTAAAAAAAATGAAGAGGGCAGATTTAATTGCTAATATTTCTTCTAGTCTTATATAGGTAGCTCTGTTATAGACAGTAAGTAGCATTCTAGGGCGATTGGAGGGAGTGGATGGTGTCATGAGGGTACGTTTCTTATTTTATTTTTTTTAGTTTGCCAGGATCAATTAGTGGCAAGCACTGAGAAACTGTCAATGAGAAAAGACGGAGACGCCCATGACAGTCAATCTGGTTCAGATAAGACAGAACTCGAAATTCGTACGGATTCCGTTTGCACGTGTCGTTGATTCTATATCACTTTCATCAAAGTAAAAAGTGAAATCAGACTCGTTGTAATATAAGCTTCAGAAACTGATTTGCTTATTTAAAGCTTTTTACCATCTCTTAGGACAGACAACAGAATCGCTTATGGAAGAGATTTCATTATTGGAATTATGAACATGCTACTCAGCTTGTTTTTAATGCAATCGTTTAAAGAGGTAGTTCCCTTGATAATATGCAATATCTTTATGTCACAGTTTTAGTTAATAATGAATTTTGATTTTTAAATTACTATAAATAACAAGGAAAATTTGGATTTCTGAAATTTTGCGACATACGGTTTTCGATGAAATTTCATGTTTAAGATGTCCTGAACATGACTTGTACATTTTTAGAAAGAATCTGTCTGTGTGTATGTGTTACCAAAATGCGTGCTGTAACCAATGGACGAAATTCAACATAACTGAATATTTAGTTGACTAACTTGAGTTGAAGCTGAGTGTAGCTTTTGGGATATATCGCCCATTCCGTGACACTACTATGCTGAAATTTCTCCTGTTATTTGAAAATTTTTAAAAGAACGCTAAATCTCAGCTTCAATAGTGAATAAATATTCCAAACTTGATATGAGAGCTAGAAATGATGAAAGAGTATATTACCTAAACATTCCCAGAACGTTGAACGTTCAGAAATAGTTCTAGAAGTACGTTTTAAGAATGTTCTAATTGTACCTTCTGGAATACGTCTATTTGGTCATCATGAAGATGTTCTACAGTATGATCCAAAGAGCATTCAATACATGTGCAGCTTTCACCGTCAGTTTTACAGAAACATTCTGAAAACATTTTATATGTACGTTCTTATAACGTTCTAAAATACGTGTTTTGTACGTTTTAAAATTGGTATAACTTAAAATGAATTGGGGACATTATGAATCTTTTATTTATAAATTGTCTTAGAATTATAATATTCTGTGTATATATGCATTGAAATATAACAATGTCAAATATATTAAAAATTCTCCCAAACTATTTAAATTTGAAAATATATTTTTTTTTTTGAAAATATTAAAATGTTTTTTAATAATTTTTAATTTTACTCGATTAAAGTTCAATCTAAACATATTTGGTTTAAATTCTAAAAGTTTGCGTAAATTCTAGCTTTTAACATAAAGACATTAAAAAAAAAAATTATCAAGGAATCTACGAAGTAATTCCCAAATACGTTAAAATATATTGTTAAACTATAATAAACTAAAATTAATAGAAAAAAAAATTAGTTATCAAGAAGCATTTTAAATATTTTCAGAAAATTCAAAATTTTAAATTTACTTTCTTTTAATTAAATAATTTTAGAGAAATTTTAATATACTTAATATCATTATATTTCAACGCATATGTAGGCAAAATTTTATATTTCTAATAAAATAATTTGCCTTATAATTATAAAATTTTGCATACTTATGCATTAAATATAAAAATATCAAGTGTGTTAAAATTTCTCAGAAACTTTTTAAATTAAAAAAAGTAAACATCATTTTTTTTAAAGTTTAAAATGATTCCTAATAGCTATTTTTTTTTTTTTCATTTTACTTTATTAAAGTTTAATAATATATTCTAAACATATTTGGGAATTTTAATGGATTCATTGATAAGTAAATTTTTTAAATATACTTTTAAGTCTAAATACTAAATAATTGAATTAATTTCCAGCTTTCAACATAAAAACATTTTTAAAAAATTAACTTATCAAGGAATTTACAAAATAATTAAAAAACATATTATTAAAATATATTATTAAACTGTGAAATTTAAAATCAACAGAATTTAAATACAGTCATAAAGGAGCATTTTTAATAACTTCAGAAAATTTAAATTTTAAAATCTAAGTTTTTAAAATTTAAATATTTTTTGGGGAAATTTTAATACGATTAATATTGTTTTATTTTAGGACATATGTAAGCAAAGTTTTATAACACTAATGCAGTAATTTACAAAAAAGGTTTAAGTGTACAGTCGGTAACAAAAGTGTCCGAACACTAGCAAAAATTCCTATGTAAAGAAAGTGCACTTCACACGGTTTTGTTAAATAAATCCTTGACGAATCCTGTTCTTAGTCAGTGTAAGAACATTATTCGATAAGGATTTTGTATGAAGTGTACTTTTTTTACATAGGAATTTTTGCTAGTGTTCGGACACTTTTGTTACCGACTGTATGTGTCTGTGTGTATGTGTTACCAAAATTTTGTGGATGCAGTAAGTATCTCAGGAGCGGATTCAACATCACGAGATACTTACTTAGTTGTGTTGAATGCATCTCATGGACGAAATTCACCACAACTTTATATTTGGTTGGACCTTAACTTAAGTTGAACTGATTAGCTTTTGAGATATATCACTCATCAGATGGCGCTCGTATGCTGAAATTTTCTTTATTTGAAAGAAGGCTATATCTCAGTTTCTATAATGATCCAAACTTAATATGTGAACTGGACATGAGGAAACAACATGTTAATTCAGTGTGCGTACATATTGGCTAAAAGGTAGTGATTTTAGGTAGCAATTTAATCCCGTTTACAGAAAGCCAATATATCAGCTTCTATAGTAATGAATGCATCAAACTTATATGTGAAATAGATATTAAGAAACTTGTTCTGATTCGATTTGGGTGTAAATAGAATGACAGGTAACTATTTTATTATTCACTTTGTGAAATTTTTCAGTTGGTTGTATATCAGCATCTATTGGTTAAAGTTACACCAATCTGCACCGGTAAAATATTTAATGCGAGAAGCTGGTCTGATTAAATACTTGTGCATGTAAAACGACAGCGGTGATGTTGTTACATAAAATGATATAGAAGGAAATTTGTGATTGTCACAGTACATTAGTTTCTGTTAAGTGATTCTGTGGAGAAAAGGGGAAAAGGAAAAAGAAGACATAATGAAAGTGAAAAGTCTCATATTTAATCACTAGATAAAATTCTAGATTCGCTTAGTATATTGAATTTTAGTTTTACATACAGTCGGTAACAAAAGTATCCGAATATTAGCAAAAATTCTTATATAAAAAAAGTAGAGTTAATACTCTTTTTTGTTAAATAAATCCTTGTCGAATCATGTTCTTAGTCAGTCTAAGTACATGATTCGACAAGGATTTATTTAACGAAACAGTATTAAGTGTACATTTTTTATATAGGAATTTTTGCTAGTGTTCGGTTACTTTTGTTACCGACTGTACTAAATTTCATGTCATTCAAGGAAAAAGTTAAAGATTTACGTTACCTAAATATAATTCTTCATTTTCATGAACTTTTATCAATTTTTAGCTAATAAATTTAAGTTAAAAATTTAATATTTAACAAAATATGAATATTATATTCTCTAATTATTTGAACATAAATCGATATACAGATATGAAATTTTAACTCATTCTTCATATTTTTTTATCAATAAATTTGATATTCATCACTCTAATAGTAGGAATAATAATATCGTCATCAATAAATATCAATTTTTTGAGATCAGTTAATGATAGTAACAACAGTGATCTAAGTTATATTGTAAAATATCCAAATATATTATTTAAATGTTTTTTCCCTAATAATAGTTGTTAAAATTCACTTTTTTTTTTTTTTAAATAACAACAGATATTTTTATGAATTCTATAAAACTGTAGACATGCATGAGAAATTATTTAAACTTTTTAAAATTCTCAATCTAATACCTGTTGCCTCTTGATAACACTACACATATTATTCATTGATTATTCGTAATTTTATTTATAGGGTAAGGTTGTAGTCAAATACGGTGGAACAGAGTTGGGAGTTAACTATTCTTTGCAGCTTTGTAAAAAACGTTTGATTTGTACAACATTTGAAACACTCAACATCACGTACGCTTGAAACTCTCGGGATTTTTTTTGAAGTTTCAGACTTGAGTATAAGAGAGAGTTTTAAATTTTTCGAAATTAAAATTTTGATTTTTCTTACTTTTCGATAGCATTATATTTATTTGAGTTTTATTAATTTATTCATGGATACAAGAATTTTTCAGAAATTAAAAATCTTGCTTTCATAATATTCTTCTACAAATATACATTTTCTTAAACTACATCAGTAATTTTATTCCGTTTAGTTATATTTGTAAATATTTATTAATAAATTATGCAAAAACTAAGGAAAATACTTCTACGAAATATACAAACCTACTATATGTTTAGTATTCGCATTTTATTGCAAAATAAAACTTTTATTATGTCATAAAAATTAATTATTAGTTATTAAAAATTATCAATTATTTAAAAAAATATTCAAATAAGTCATAAAAAATGTTAATAAGAACAGTAATAAAAAAATTATGCATTTCTTTCTATTGTGTATCCATTTTTTAATTAAAATTTCTTTAAAGGTATTGAAATATTTTTGAGAATAATATTTTAAAAGCCATGTGAATTTTTGTAATTTTGTTATTTATTTTTATTTTTATTTTTATTTTTTTTGTTAATTGAGTTTTGTTTTGAAACTTTATGAATATCTGATGGCAGATTCAACCTGCTAGCATAAATCTTCAACAATTTAAAAATAAAATATGATTGTCTTTACAAGATTCTGACCTTAAAATTATATTTTACTTAGGAGTTAAAAGAAAAATAATAATAATATCCGTGTACGACAAGATTAAGAAGTTTGCAGAACTGATCGGTAGCTTAATTTATTATCATTATTATTATCACTTGAAAATGCAATATCTATGCATATTTACAACTGGTTGTGGATGAGAAGTTAGCTTCCGCTAGATCCAAGGATACTCTAAATCTCAAAAAATATTTAGCTGCAAAATTTCATTTCCTTTGTGTAATTCCAACTTTTCTTGATTCGTTTACCTAAGATTTAAAAAAAAAAAAAAAAAAAAAAAAAACTTTTGTCTAATTAGGGGGAAAATTATCAAATTACCACTTATTGCAACTTTTTAGTGTAATCGTAAAAGACTTTTATAGGTGTAGATGATAAAACAGTCGGTCTTGCTTAGTTGGTCAAAACATAAAGCTTGTTGCTGTTAAAAGGATTTTTCTTTTGGTAAACTTCTTTTCGAAATTAAAGCATAAAGCTAAAACATAGATCTTTCTTCTTTTATCCATTAGTCTAAATTAAAACATTACGATTCGAAGTATTTAAAAAAATATGTTTCTTTTTTCTTTTATGTGTTTCATGTTTGCTGTTTTTTTTTTGAGGGGGAAGGGGGTTGTTTTATGTTTCATAATCATTAAAAAAAATGTAAAAGCTATAATCATTCAGATAGCTTTTCACTATCGTATCAAAATATGACAAATCCTTTAAAAATTTTTAATGCTTCTAACCAGTGTTGTGCACGAACGCGTTCATTTGAACGCGTTCATGAGCGTAGCTCAAAAAGTTTGAGTTTTGAGTTGAACTTCGCTCGTTTTTTAAATTGTGAACTTGAGTTGAGCGAAACTCGTTTTTTTCACGAACTTGAGCGTGAAAATGCAGTTCAAGCTCAAACTCATATTAAGTATTTCTGTCTGAAATATAAAAAGGAAATTAGAAGAAGAAAAGGACAGAAAAGATAATAATTGTGCAAAATAGATCCCGGAAAAAAGGGCACTTGGAAAAAAAGGCACTCATAAAAAGGGCACCCGGAAAAAAGAGCACAGGAAAAAAGAGCACTTAGAAAAAAATGCACTCATAAAAAGGACACCCGGAAAAAAGAGCACAGGAAAAAAGGGCATTTTTGCAGTTTGCAAAAATAATAAACATCAAAGAATAAATTTAAAGAATTATTTCATAATATATATTTAGAAATTTCAATCAATTAAATTGTTACCATTTTCACTTAGTAATATACCCGGGGGAAGGGGGAATCAAGGAGCAGATTGAAAGATAATAATTTTCTTTATATTACCTTCTTAGTGATTTTAATGAAAAAGTGCATCTGCATATAAATTTATATGCAAATTCGTGCAGTAGTTCCTGAGATATAGCCTTCCCTGAAATTGTAGAAATCGTGGTATAGCAGCGCCACCTGCTGAGTAATTATCACCAAAAGTTGAAAGGCACTAACCTGGATCAAACTGCGTCCGCTTATAAATTTATAGTATTAAATTTCAGGGTAAGAGAAAGTCGTGTGAGTGACACACCAGATTATTTAATAGTTTTTAAGATTTATTCAATTTCTTCAGAAATATTAGCGAGAAAAAATGCGTACTTTTTGTAAACTTCTCAAATCTTCGTGGAATTACTAGGTATCAAAATCTAAACATATTTATAAGAAATCAATTTAAAAGGTGTTCATAGGACTATCTAATAGTTTCAAATGCACGATTTTCTCACTCATGAATTGAATCTCTGCTATTGTTAATAGCATGTACACGAAAATTTTAGTATAGCAAGAAAAATATTTTAGATTATTATTTTAATTTGTTCCAAAATTATATAAACAAAACTTCTTAATTCAAACCATTTTTAATTTTAGAATATATATTTAAGAAATATCAATTGATAATGATCTGAAAGTGTTATATCTTCAACCTCATACCTTGAACCTCATATCTTGAACCTCATCTTGAATATACATCCTAAAATTTAATCTTTGATTTATAAAGCTCAAACTTTATTAAATGTATATTACAGAACTAAAAATAAATCTTAATAAAAGCTTAAAAGAATTAAAAAAAAAATAAATAAATAAATAAAAAAGCATCTTTTTACATAGTAATATATATTGATAAATCTGAGGTATAAGTTTTTTTTTTTTTTTTTCACAACAAATTAAACATGTTTATAAAATTTCTTGGAAATTATTGCGAATAAATACACTTTATAAATAACAATTATATGGTAAGTTTCCTGACCATTTTTGAAGAGAGGGATTTGTTTAGTCTTTTCAGCACAATTCGAACATGTAGGTTAAAGGTAATTAGTAAGAGGATACCCAGCAACATTGTATTGGATTCAAAAGAAAAAAGCGTGAGAACCTTTTGTTACGTAGTACAATACTTCGGCTGCAGACAACGTTCTGCATTCTACATTACTATAAATACTAGTAACATTGCTGCTGGTGCCACGATGCAAAGATCTTCGGCAAGACCTCCCAGAGCTAGCCCTGAGGCAGTGTGACAAATTGCCCGCCTGTCATAAAAGTAATAATGGACATTTCGTGCCGCTGATAGACGATGCAAACAATGAAAAGATCTACTATCACATCTTGCTCTATAGGCGTGCATCCATGTTTACAGATTCTCTTTTTTCTTTAAAAATGAGATTCCTGTTATTTGCGAAAATGATTCTTATCTTTATTTTATTCTTGCATTGAAAGATAAGCATCTTTAAAATATAAAAGATTAAACAAAGATTACTGGTTTAACACATGTTACACATAGATTAAATAGAATAATAGTATATTTTTTAATGATTATTTATATTTTTAATATTAAAAATAAAAATGTATTCAGGTTATTGAAATAATTTCATATCAGAGATGTAGATTTTATATCAATGATTATTTTAATTTCAGCGGCTTCTGGTAAATCCAAATAATAATAAATAAAAATAAGTAAATAAAATAAAAAATAAGATAAATATAAATATAAATAAAAACAGAATAATAATCCTCCTTATTACAACAAGCTATTTATAATCTAATTTAAATTCTCTTATTCTTTTTTTTTTTTTTTTTTTTTTTTTTTTATGAATATATATATCTACGAATGCATCCAAAAAAATTGAAATATACGTGTATTGAACTAAAGATTATTATTATTTTTTTTTAATGTACAGCTAGTTTTAAAATATCATTTATGATACTAGCAAACAGGATTTAATTATTGGGATTTAATATTATACTTTTAAATCTTTATATTTTTATTTATAATGAAAGGCTTTCTTAAAACTTTTCTTAAATTACTCTTAGAACTTCCATAATTTTTCATAATAGGAGGTATTTCGCAAAAATTTGTATTATTAAAATAGCATGGATTTGCTTGCATGAAAAAACTGAAATACAAAATTGACAACAGTATAATATCTTGGAAAACTGGGCACGAAAAAAATTACAGTAGCAAGGAAAAGGGTAGCCTACTGGATAGGGCATTTAAGTCTTCAATCGTATTAGGTGATCAGCGGAATTTATATTTCTTCTTATGAAAGGACTGGCTTAGAGTCCTGCGTAGTTCGAGTAAACTTGACTCACAGCCGACCCGCACTGCAAAATGGTTTTTGTCCTTCTGAATCTGCAGCTTCTGACCCGCTATATTGTTAAAATTGTGTTACATAATAAACAGAATAAAAGTTCTTTTAAATAAACTACAATTATATTATTGAAGAAATCTTTCAGACAATTAAATATGGTATAAAAATATTACAACAGTGTATTTATCTAATTATAAACAAACTTTTAGCTATATTAAAACATATATTTAAAAAATCCACTGTTCCAAGTATTTTGACAGTAAAATAAGGAAGCAAATATAGGTCGAAAAAAAAATAGTTTTCCATATAAAGCTTTAAACGTTAAGTATTAATATTTAGGTAAATGTAATTAAATTCATGTTATCAGTCATGTCTTTAAATTACTAGGAAGGAAGACAATGCCATCCAATCTCTTCATTTAAAAGTTTAGATTCATAAGTAAAGCATAAAACAATCTTCGGAGAAAACATTTTGTGAATAAAAATTAATGCAAATTTTAACTGCACCCGATCAGCAAAGCAGTTAGTAAGCGATTACCCGACCCGATGCGTTTCTCTCTTGTGAGAAATGCGTCCTCTCTTGCGATTAAAAGGGTAGAAAGTATTGCTACCAAGAATATAAAATTTTTTCCCAAAGGAATAAAATTCATATGAGTTTGAGTTACTTTTCCCGCTCAAATTCATGAGAAAACGAACTTTGCTCAGCTCAAGTTCACAATTTAAAAAACGAGCGAAATTCAGCTCAAAACTGAAAAAGCTTTAATTAAACTCATGAACGCGGTCCTGCACAACACTGATTTAAAACAACGGAACCTCTAAATGATAGAATTTGTCTCATATTAATAAGTTCTCATGCGCATAAACAAACGTATTGAAAATTTGAGAATAAAAAATCATTCAAAAACAGTGGGTACACTATTCAGAAGTGTTTGCTAAATAATTTTTTACTACAATTAAATTAATAAGTTATAATTAAGAATTATAAGTTAATAAGTTTAATTAAGCGTAAAATTAAAAACAATTTTCATGGTAATTGGTAATTTTAGAAAAAAAAGGGAAATTACCTATGAAAGTGTTCACAGAGGATAAGATCTATTAAAAAAAAAAAAAAAAAAAAAAATGTACGTAAAAATGAACTTTTAGTGAGCTTCGCTCGTTTTTAAAAATGAACTTGAACTGAACGCGTTCATTTCTTTCAGACATGAGTTTGAGCGCGAACTAGCTCGTTTTTTACACGATGAACTTGAGTTTGAACTAGTTCGTTTTTTTCGTGAACTTGCACAACACTGCTTCTAACCAATACCAAGACGAAAATAATTCTCATATTTTTTTAATTATGATATTACAGATTATTGTTATGATATTACAAATATAAAATATATTTATGAATAACATTTTTTTTTTTTTTTTTTTTTTAAACCAAGTAATCAGCCAAAAACATTTCTCCTAAGAATTTGTTTATAAAATTTGCATTATTAGTGACACAGATCAAACGATGCATTATATATATTGTAAACCTTTTCAAACATTGCATAAGATGAAGCCAAGTATCACTGAAAAATTAAAAAGAACATTATATATAGTACTAATTCATTATTAAACTGATTAAACACTAGGAAGGAAGACTTGAATTAATTAATAAACAATTACATATGAAAGTGAAGCTTTATACAAAGCAAAAGGTATTGAAAAATTAATAAATGTAAACAAATAACTTTGTAATTTCTCAAAAAAGTGCTATATCTTCATTAAGAGAAATTATAGCAACAGGGTTATCAAGAAAGAGTTGTTTCTGATACAGTAATATATGAGATCATAGTGATTTTATATAAATCGCATACATCACAATCTCAGAAACAACTAATATTTTTATTACCGGGGAAAGGTTTAGAATATGGACATATAACGAACAAAAATATGGATTTTAATCCATACATTCATGAACCGCAATGTTCTTTATGATCAATAAGGATTTAGATAATAGATGTGTAGTATTAAGATAATCGGCATTTCAAATCTGTTTAAATGCTTGGTAACTACTAAATCTTCGAAAAGTGTAGTCACTTCAGATTTTTCTTATTTATGTCTATGTCGATAATGTAATACATATAACGGACAAAATTATGAAATCGAAATCCATACCTTCCTGAACCGGAATGTTCATAATGGTCAATAAGAATTAAGATAGCATATGTGTTAGGATGAAGATAATGGATCTTTCGTGTCTGTTTAAACGCTTTATAACTACCAAATGTCCGAAAAATCAAGTGTAGTCCCTCCAGATTTTTGTTACTTCTGTCTATGTCATTATTGTAATACATATAACTGTCAAAATTGTGGATTCTAAATTCACACGTTGCTCAACTGCAGTGTTAATAAAGATTAAGATAATATACGTGTTAGGATTAAGATAATAGTTGTTTCAAATCTATTTAAAACGTTTGGTAACTACTAAATTTTCGGAAAGTGAAATATAGTCACACGACATTTTTATTATTTATGTCTATGTCGATAATTAACGGACAATATTATGGGATGTAATCTATATGATTCTGAGCCGCAGTGTTCATAATGAACAATACGGATTAAGATAATAGATGCGTTAAGCATGTCGTCAACATTTCTTTCCCCCTTTCTTTATTTGGGAGTATTATATATATTATGTATGTGTATGTGCGGTTTAAATATACAAGAAATAACTATCCGACATTCTGAGGGTTATTTACTTACATTCATGCCACCGTTATAGATAATGAACAAATGCTTTAAAGATTGGACTAGATTCATAGTAATTACAACTAGCAGACCCGGCCACGCGTTGCTGTGACTAAGTTATACGTTGAATTATACGGCTGTAAACTATTTAGTACAGTCAAATTATTATTTACGAACAAAGACGAAAACGCTGTAGCCGATGTAAAAACCCACAGGGTTGAGATTTGAAACTTAGGTCAAAATTTGGAAGCGATTGATAAAAATTTTCGTAGTGTTGATATTAAGCACAAATTAATCTTATTGTAGGGTCCTATAAATTTTAATGGAGAAGTGATATATATTATTTCTAATGCTACTTTGGATAAAATTGCTAAAATGACTAATATATAAATTAAATTCTATTAAAATTCTATTAAAATAAAAGTATAAAAGAAACAGACGATTTTAAAATAAATTTTTATGGAGGAGTGAAATATAATATATGCTATAATGGATAATTTTTCTATAAAATGACCTCATCATTTTAAATATTTTAAAGAGGGCAACAGCTGTAGTTATAAAAAGGAAAACAATAAGGCTAAACCAGAAAAATAAGTAAATTTGATAAATATTTTAAAACTTTAAAATTGGAAATCTTATGAAATATTGGACATTTAAAGTAAATACATGTATCATTTTAAATAGAAAAAGATTTTGGAAAAGTTTAGTGTATTTTAACGAAGTGATGAGAAGTTTTTGAGTATGTTAAAATTTTAATAGTAAATTCAAGTTAATAAAGATGGGAAACATTGAGGATTAAGATAAGAATAATTATAAGATAAAAAAAAAAAAAAAAAAAAAACTTTTTATATACCATGCTTTTAAATTTTAATATACTAATAATATACTAATTAAAAGGAAAATGATAAATATTCTATCATAGTTTGAAGTCAACTTTGTTTTCAAATGTCTAAATAAAATATCTGATGTAAGATACTAATATTTTGCAGCGGAATAGATTTCATTTCTGTCATCCTTGGCGAAAAAAAAAGAATATCGCCAAATTATCTGGCGAAAATATTTAATTCCTTTCAAAAATCATGGTTATTTTAACAACTTATATTAAAAGAGTAATGAATAATATGAAACAATATTTCGTACAATACATATTACATGTCATACATACGTACAATGAATAATACATATTACATTTCGTACAATGCATACATCTGGCATGTATATTTTCGTGTTACGCTTTTGATCGCCAAATAATAATAATAATAATAATAATAAAAGCCAAGGGCGACAGAGTTTTGAAATTTAAAATTAAAATTTTGTCAATTTGACAGCAAAATATTTCAATCTAACACCCGCGATAACTAATACATATCTATACCCAAATATAAGGATTAAAATCGGGAAATAAATTTCCTCAATTTTTAATAATTTCTTACAAAAAATCCAGTGGGCAATTAACATAGGAAATCTTTTTCTTGGCTGCACAGACGGTCAGTGAGTCACACTTCGCTTGCGTATAGAACTCATAGATATAGTATAGCATATATAGAATAGAGTGATCATTGGGGAGAAAAAAGTTTGGGAAAAGACGACGTTTTTACCAAAATATGGCCGTCTTTCCCCGAGTGAATACACACGGGAATACATACTAATATTTTAGCAAATAAAATTTATGAATAATTTATTTGCTAAAGGGGAATGGAAGACTCCAGATACAGTTTCAAATTATATTTCTTTCTTTCTTTTCTTTTTTTTTTCAATACCATTTAATGGCTGTTTCCAAAGCTTTCATTTTTTTTTTTTTTTTTCGGCATCAAAAATCTTTGTACGATAACATAGGGATGAGAGATCTATATATATTACTATATCTATGATAGAACTACATTAGCACTTTATCAATGTGTATAAAATCTTTAAATTGATTATGACGTCAATTTTCGTGAGATAAATAATTTAACTTTTTATATTTTTTTAACGTTCACGTTTGATTAAATGTATTTATTTTTATGTCGAAAGAAAATGAACTCGTAATTTTTTTTTTTTTTTGGCAACAATTAAATTAATGGAACTCACAGATATTTTGGAGCAACTTTAATAAAGGTCTATAATTAACAAATAATTGCAATAAAACAATATTGTGACAATAAATTGAGATAAAAACTATCCTATCTCTCAAGTTGGACCAAACTGCACAGAGTGCGCAAAATTTCATTAAAATCGGTTCCTTAGTTTAGGAGTTTACCCCGGACAAACATGGTGACACGTAATTTATATATATAACTAGCAGACCCGGCCACGCGTTGCTGCGACTGAGTTATACGTTGAATTATACGGCTGTAAACTATTTAGTACAGTCAAATTATTATTTACGAACAAAGAAGAAAACGTTGTAGCCGATGTAAAAACCCACAGGGTTGAGATTTGAAACTTAGGTCAAAATTTGGAAGCGATTGATAAAAATTTTCCTAGTGTTGATATTAAGCACAAATTAATTTTATTGTAGGGTCCTATAAATTGTAATGGAGAAGTGATATATATTATTTCTAATGCTACTTTGGATAAAATTGCTAAAATGACTAATATATAAATTAAATTCTATTAAAATTCTATTAGAGTGAAATATAATATATGCTATAATGCAATACATACTAATATTTTAGCAAATAAAATTTATGAATAATTTATTTGCTAAAGGGGAATGGAAGACTCCAGATACAGTTTCAAATTCATATTTCTTTCTTTCTTTCTTTTTTTTTTTTTTTTTCAATACCACTTAATGGCTGTTTCCAAAGCTTTTTTTTTTTTTTTTTTTTCGGCATCAAAAATCTTTGTACGATAACATGGGGATGAGAGATCTATATATATTACTATATCTATGATAGAACTACATTAGCACTTTATCAATGTGTATAAAATCTTTAAATTGATTATGACGTCAATTTTCGTGAGATGCATAATTTAACTTTTTATAATTTTTTAACGTTCACGTTTGATTAAATGTATTTATTTTTATGTCAAAAGAAAATGAACTCGATTTTTTTTTTTTTTTTTTTTTTTTGGCAACAATTAAATTAATGGAACTCACAGATATTTTGGAGCAACTTTAATAAAGGTCTATAATTAACAAATAATTGCAATAAAACAATATTGTGACAATAAATTGAGATAAAAACTATCCTATCTCTCAAGTTGGACCAAACTGCACACAGTGTGCAAAATTTCATTAAAATCGGTTCCTTAGTTTAGGAGTTTACCCCGGACAAACATCGTGACACGTAATTTATATATATATACAGATATACAGATTTGATTTTAATAAAAATTTCCAAGTACGCAAATTTCTGACAAATATGAAATTTTTTGTTTGTAATTGAAGAATGTTTGCGATGTTTTTATTTAATTTCATATAAATGTTTTACAATGTCAACAAATTGTGACATATTTTCATTAAAGCAACTCTTTAAACATAATTTTTTTTAGGTCATTGTTTAATATGTTTGTAAAAATGCTCTATTCATTGGCAGCATACAAATTTTTAATTGAAATTTTCAGTGCCTTGGAGGAAATATAAATGAATTTAAATACAAATAACCAAAATATTTAGTGACCATCAATGTAAGGCATCAACTAATAAGAAAATATTTAATTAAAAATATCAGTATAAAAGTATCAATACTCAGTAGCTCCAGCTACTTACTTTACTTTTATTTGTAAAATATATCATCTTTATACCTTTGTTTTTAAGTCATAGCTTACATTAAGCGCTAAATTATAGTAAATCTTATAGTTGCAAGTACTTCAGTGTCAAAATGTTATTTGATGCAAAAAAAAAAAAAAAAAAAAAAAAAAAAAAAAAAAGCGATAATTTTTTATGATATAGATTTAAATATATATGTGATTTCAAATACTTCAAGGACAATCACTTGGTGACTATTTTTTCTTTCTTACTTTCTATTTGACAGAAAAGTATTAAGATGAGATCAGTCGTGTCGTGTCCCTCAAAATGAAAAATAATGATAATAATAATAATCTATATAATATTTCTCTAACGGGGTCCAGTTACGATTGTATTTTGTCGAAATGATACGATAGTGATGTAATTAATAAAATACGCGAGGATAAAAAAAAAAATATTTGTAAATGGACAATATTTCCGCACGCGGATTCAGCTCAATGATCTAATCACTACATTTGTCTGATAAGAGTATTTTATGAAAAATGTATTTTTAAATGTTGAATCTTAAGAAATTTTGCAAGCGTCATTTTAAATCTAGTAATATTTTAAAGATATATACAGAATGTGAATTATTATCATTAATTGACTAAAAAAAACAGATCATAAAAAGTATAATCAAAATAGGAATTAGTTTTTTTTTTTTTTTTTTTTTTTTTTTTTTTAATTATGCCAAAGTAAATAAATAAAAAGTCATCGTCAACTTGGCGACAAAAATTAATAATTCGTTCATGGGGGTCCTATACTAAAATAAAAAGTCATCGTCAATATGACGACAAAAATTAATAATTCGTTCATGGGTGTCCTATACTAAAACAGTACTGCGTTGAGGAAGTAAGAAAAGTGGGTCGTCAATTATGAATTTTATTCTCGAAACATTTCTTTGTTTAATTTTAGTTTCACTATGTCACAATATTAATTTGGTTATAATTTGGCGTAATTCAAATTTTAATTACGTAGTGAAATTCATATAATATTTATGAGTTTTAAATTTTAAAGGTAAATAAGAAAGAAATAAAATACGAAAATTTCGCATGGATTTGCTAGTTAATAAGTAAATAAATAAAATAACCATTAATGTTTATTTTCATTTAGTACAATTTCTTTAAATTATGTATTTGATTTTTTTTAATGTACTCTTTCTTCTTTTAGGATTTGCATTAAAAAGGCATGAAAACCAGATGTCTGCTCTTAATACTATTAGTGTATATTTCAGGTGAGTGTTTAAATTTTTCTAATGTTATATGTGCATTATGTTGAACGATGATTACAAATCTAGAAATAAACATTCATTATTTTGTAAAATACCCAAATAATTGCTATAAACCATTTAATTTAATTTTTAAGAAAATGCATTAAACACATTTGAAATAAAAACGCTCATTACTTTACGGTAGGACGAACTTTAAAAAGATTCGAAGATTGTCCACTACAAAATAATTTCCGTTTTATTTTATTTGATTTCCATTCTTTGTAATTTTCAAATTATAAGTCACATAAATTTTGTATGAGTTCAAAGCTATATGAAAATACTACATATTGATAACAAGAACGTAAATTATGCGGTACACATTGATTATTAACATTTTCCAACTGTACATACTTGTTGTATCGTATAACTTTCAAAGTTCTTTGTCTCCGTATCACACAACGGGCGGACAGAAGCACTGAATGGCATACAGATAGGCTAATTGAATTTATAAACACTCTTCTCAACATCGTTGAAAAGTGCTAAAAATGCTTAATGAAAGAGAAAATTCAGTCCTAAGATTCTAATTCCATCCCTCAATATATCTGAATATTTCAGTGTAAACCTGTAAATTTGAAGGTTAACCACATCTTATTCTATACAAAACATCATTTTAGCATATTAACAATAAATGTCATTTCTGTATGATTTTTGCAGTAGAAAATTATTTAAATTGGATTTATTTAAATGTGTGTCCTAAAACGCAATGCATTAGAATTTTTTAAATGTCCCTGTACACAAAACAGTTGTACAGAAACTATTAATGTCATTTTAAATAGGAAACATTCCATAGTGAACTTGAATAACATTGTATTAAAAATAACATTAATTACACCGTTATTTAAGAATTCTGAAAATATTTATGGACGCTAGAGGCAGGCAGACGGACAGCACACTAAAAATTGTTAGAAAGTGTTAAAATGCTTAACATAAGCGAAATAACAATTCCAGCAAATTTTCAATAATATCCCTTAATGTAACTGAATACTTTTGTGTCGCCCTGTAAATCTTTAAGCTAATCACATTATATTCCACAGAAAACATTCTTTTGTGTATATGAATAATATGCATAATATGCATAAAATGCATAATTTCATTAAGGTTTGTGTAAAGTTATTAAAATTTGGTTTATAGAAATACCACTCATAGAACGTAACTCTTTGGAATACTTTTGTCAGTGGTGGTATTTACTCCATTTTCTATAGAAAACATCAAATGATGGACTTGAATAACTTATTTCAATTTCTTTATGATTTGTGGAAAATAAAGTAATATAAAAATAGGGTTTAAAGAAATACCTCTCATAGAGCGAAATGCTTTGGAAAACTTTCGTGTGTCGCTGTAGACAAATCATTAGAGGTATTTATTTATTCAGTTTTCAATATTGAATATCCGATAGTGAACTTGAATCACATATAGCAGTTTCGAAGAATTCCATTAATATTTACAGGAGTTCGATCGCGGACAGACAGGCAGACAAACCGAAGTCATTAACACTTTTCAACCTTGTTGGAAAGTGTTAAAAAAATATTTTTAATTGTATAATCCAGATCAATAATATATATGTGCAACAATGTATATAATTACAGAAAAAATACAGCTGACTGATAGAAATTATGTTAAACGGCTGTTTAAAAAATATTATTAATACATATCAATGAAACAATATGTTAAATCAAGAAATCAAAATGCCACACTTTATTTGGAAAATATAAGTTTGTAAACGATGTTTTTTTCTCTTTATTTCTTCTTGTAAAAAGCACAAATAGAAATATTCTGATACAACGTTACATAAGTTTCTCTTGAAGGATTGCAGTATAATAAGAATTTTTTCTTTCATCTACATTGTTGTATTTTGAAGTATTGAAATGTAACCAATTTTAATAATTTTTATCGCCAGTGCCTATTTTGTATCCAATTCATTTAATTATATGTAGATTTTCAAATCAAATTGCACCTTATTTTTCCTTCAAAGAAAGCATATTTATCATTTTTCTGTAGCAAATATTACCAGAAACACGGAAATACGTTAAAAATAGCAAGGATAAAGATTGAATAAAAGGACAGTTGTATTAAAAAAAAAAAAAAAAAATATTTTGAAGACGGCGTTATTTCAAAATTTATTTAGTATCGTGTATATATAGATGGCATCAAAATGCATATTTGCGGATAGCCTTGTAATAGCTTTTTCCCTTATGATAACAAAATACAAGAATACGCTCGCCAAAAAATGATATGATGGACAATTACCTCATCAAATTGAATGTGAAAGAAGGATTTTATCTTACTTTCTTGCTTCTTTATTCTAAATTTAGGTTTTGATTATGAAACTTTGTAGCATTTTTTTTTTTTTTTTTAACCTCGATAAGTTTTTATTTTTGGGATTGATTTTAATAAAAGTAGTGTTGTGGAAAACATTTTTTGTAATAAATAACACATGTTCGTTGCACTGTAATGACCGATAAGATTCGCATAAAATACTTTATAGTTTACGTATGAATGAATGTTTATTTATAGTACAATTATTTTGGCAAAGTATTATCTAATCGTTTAATTTGTTGTGCGTATCGTATCGAAAGGAAGATGTGATATTTTATCGACATATAATATTGGTTGTATAGTATGTCCACTAACATGTAAAGTCCGTTGTCACCTCATTAACGTGAGAACGGCTAGATCTTTTATAGTCATGAAAGTGATATTTATGCATAGTAAACTGGCTATTCGCGGCCAGATGAAACCGTTTACAATGTCACCTGGTGAAAAACGGCTAAGTTATCGTTAATATCTCGAAAACGGTAAGAGATAGAAGAAAAAAGTAATATACAAATTTGCAAAGGATCATTGATTTAGTAAGGAAAGTAGGCATTAATGCTAAAAACGAAACTCGTATAACGTGCATTTGTTTGTTCGCAGTTTCTACATAGTAACATCAGGAAACGATCTTAGAAAGAAAAAAGCAGCTTGTTATCACAAGACATTTTTATTTTCGACTTTTAAATTTCTGTCAGCCAACTACAATGCAGATTTCGAACCTTGATTGAACTTTATGTTGAACACGTTGTTGTAGCATAGCGGGTAACACGTAAGCTACGTAGAGTTCGATTAAGGGTCCAGATATGCATTGCAGAAGATGGACAGGAGTTTAAACATCTAAAAGAAAGGTATCTTGTCATAACTGGTTGTATTTTCCTTCTAAGATCGTTTATAATATTACAGTGTAGGAAATCGCGAACAAACAAATGCAAGATTTAATCGGCCTGTTTTTAGATGTGCATAACAGCAGATTGACAGGAGTTGGAACACCTAAAATAATACCTTGTCATAACTACATATATTTTCTTTCTAAGATCTCTTATCACGTCACAGTGTAGAAAATCGCAAACAAACAAATGCACGTTTTAATCATACTTTTTTTAGATGTGCATTGCAGCAGACGGACAGGAGTTTGAAGCTTTAAAATAAAGGTATCTTGTCATAACTTGTTAAATTTTCTTCCCAAGATCGTTTATCACGTCTCAGTGTAGAAAATCGCTAACAAACAAAGGCATATTTTAATCATTCTGTTTTTAGATGTGCATTGCAGCAGACAGACAGGAGTTTGAACATCTAAAATAAAAGTATCTTGCCACAACTAGTTGTATTTTCTTCCTAAGATCGTTTATCACGTCACAGTGTAGAAAATCGCGAACAATCAAATGCACATTTTAATTGTTCTGTTGTTAGATGTGCAGTGCAGCAGACGGAGAAGATTGAACATCTAAAAATAAAGGTATCTTGTCATAAATAGTTATATTTTCTTTCCAAAATAATTTATCACGTCACAGTGTAGAAAATCGCGAACAAACAAAGGCACGTTTTAATCATTCTGTTTTTAGATGTGCATTGCAGCAGACGGACAGGAGTTTGAACATCTAAAATAAAGGTATCTTGTCATAACTAGTTACATTTTCTTCCCAAGATCTTTTATCATGTCATAGTGTAGAAAATCGGTAACAAACAAATGCACGTTTTAATCGTTCTGTTGTTAGATGTGCAGTGCAGCAGACGAAGAAGATTGAACATCTAAAAATAAAGGCATCTTGTCATAAATAGTTATATTTTCTTCCCAAGATCATTTATCGCGTCACAGTGTAGAAAATCGCGAACAATCAAATGCGCATTTTAATTGTTCTGTTGTTAGATGTGCATTGCAGCAGACGAACAGGAAATTGAACATCTAAAAATAAAGGTATCTTGCCACAACTAGTATTTTCTTCCTAAGATCGTTTATCACGTCACAGTGTAGAAAATCGGTAACAAACAAATGCACGTTTTAATCGTTCTGTTTTTATATGTGCATTGCAGCAGACGGACAGAAGTTTGAACATCTAAAATAAAGGTATCTTGCCACAACTAGTTATATTTTCTTCCTAAGATCGTTTATCACGTCACAGTGTAGAAAATCGCGAACAATCAAATGCGCATTTTAATTGTTCTGTTGTTAGATGTGCATTGCAGCAGACGGACAGGAGTTTGAACATCTAAAATAAAGGTATCTTGCCACAACTAGTTATATTTTCTTCCTAAAATCGTTTATCACGTCACAGTGTAGAAAATCGCGAGCAATCAAATGCGCATATTAATTGTTCTGTTGTTAGGTGTGCAGCGCAGCAGACGGACAGGAGATTGAACATCTAAAAATAAAGGTATCTTGTCATAAATAGTTATATTTTCTTCCAAAGACCGTTTATCATGTCTCAGTGTAAAAAATCGCGAACAAACAAATGCACGTTTTAATCATTCTGTTTTTAGAATTCGTGCGTACATTAAGTGTTTTCGTATAATAGATGTTGCTTTACAACTTTGTTAATTTCCCCCTCCCCCTCGATCTCGTACAGTTTTCGACATAGGAACGTGAACTTCGCCGTTTTGTAGCATATTGCGTTGTATGCGGGCACATTTGGTAGCGCATAACCCCTTTGCCATTCTTAAACCTTACTTTTACAACTAAGCTCTCGCCGTTCTGAAGTTAAAAGGGGTGACAAAGGAGATTAGTGGGCACACTTTTTATCATTTTTTTTTTTAATTTTAGCAATACATAGATTTTTATTAAAATAGAATTTTTTTGTATTTTTGTACAATAAATCATTTCTTTCTTTTCAACGTAATTCGATATCACTGAACGAAATACAAATTTTCCAATATTTGACACTATTATTTCTAGGATGGTGATCAATCTATGCTGTTATGTATAGCATTTTTTTAGATGTTAGCTATTTCGGAAAACATATACATGGCATAATTTGAATATTAAATAATGTATTATTGTAAATTTAGTAGTACAGATTTTAATGTATGACTAGCTGGCTTCGCCCGCTAGCGGGTAAGTATTTTCAAATGAATCACTAAAAATAATGAATCACTAACAGAAACTTTTAGTGTTAAGAAAAGAAATTAAAAAAAAATCATTTCTGATTGGGTAAAAAGTCGGGCCGGGTCCCCACGCGCTGCGCGCGCGTATTTCTTCCCTGACCCTACGTGCCCCCTAAAAAATATCATTTCTGATCGGGTAAAAACTCGCACCGGGTCCCCACTGCCTTCGGCAGCGCAGTACCGTGTGCGCTGGGCGCGCACAACTGAAGGGATACACGCGCTGCGCGCGCGTATTCCTTTCCTGACCCTTCGTGCCCCCTAAAAAAAAATCATTTCTGATCGGGAAAAAACTCGCACCGGGTCCCCACTGCCTTCGGCAGCGCAGTCGGGGTTACGCAGTTAAGGGATACGCGCACGGTGCACGCCTATTTCTTCTCCACCCTTTCAGGCCCTCTTAATTAACCTACGTATATCAATTTTGAACGATCTAACTCATTTGGCTGAGATGCAAAAGAAAACGTAATCAGGACACCTCAAAACGTGTAATTTTGGTGAAAATTTTCGATAATTTAAAAGAACTTTAAAATATCTTTCGAATGATGTATTAAAGATAATTTAATCATAATTAGAAATTGAAATATTGAAATTTGAAAATATTACAGTGCCATCTGTCGGTAGAAATTTCTGTATTCCACTGTTCCACTCCAATTCAAAAACGCTTTCTAATGATGTATTACTTATGAAATTATTTTAATTAGTTGCTGAGATACAAAGAAAACTAATTCAGGACACCTCAAAACGTGTAAATCTGGTGAAAACTTTCGATAATATAAAAGAACTTTAAAATATCTTTCGAATGATGTATTAAAAAAAATTTAATCATAATTAGAAATTGAAATATTGAAATTTGAAAATAATACAGCACCATAAGAGAAAACTGATTCAGGACACCTCAAAACGTGTAAATCTCGCGAAAACTTTCGATAATTTAAAAGAACTTTAAATTATTTTTCGAGTGATGCATTAAAAATAATTTAATTATAATTAGAAATTGAAATATTGAAATTTGAAAAAATTACAGCGCCATCTGGCGGTAGAAATTTCTGTATTCCACTGTTCGATTCTAAATCAAATACGTGTGGCACTCGAGGACTGCCGCGGTAAAGCTATTGCATAGCATTTTTTATCAACTTGTGCAATTATAATTATTTATTTATTTTATTTATGCAGTATTTTTTTTTCTTTGATATTAATTCAAGTTTTTTCTTTGATATTAATTCAAGTTACACTTTTTGAGCGTGGTGACCGATAAGAAAACAAATTTTTTTCTTTTATTGAATAAATGAGAATATATCCGCAATGAGAATATATCAAAAATATCCGCAATCGATTTGTAGGTATCGAAAACCTCGATGTACCAAATTTGAATGATCTAACTCTATTTTTTGAGAAAAGATATTTTAATAGGTTTTTAAAGGCCTGCAAGTCGAATGGGGATATTCAAGTTTTTTCTTTGATATAATTTCAAGTTACACTTTTTGAGCGTGGTGACCGAAAAGAAAACAAATTTTAATAGAGAAAAGGTATTTAATAGGTTTTAAAGGCCTGCAAGTCGAATGGGGATATTCAAGTTTTTTCTTTGATATTAATTCAAGTTACACTTTTTGAGCGTGCTGACCGATAAGAAAACAAATTTTAATAGAGAAAAGGTATTTAATAGGTTTTAAAGGCCTGCAAGTCGAATGGGGATATTCAAGTTTTTTCTTTGATATTAATTCAAGTTACACTTTTTGAGCGGGGTAACCGATAAGAAAACAAATTTTAATAGAGAAAAGGTATTTAATAGGTTTTAAAGGCCTGCAAGTCGAATGGGATATTCAAGTTTTTTCTTTGATATTAGTGAATAAGATAACAATAATGATAAGATAACAATAATGATAAGAAAACAAATTTTAATAGAGAAAAGGTATTTAATAGGTTTTAAAGGCCTGCAAGTCGAATGGGGATATTCAAGTTTTTACTTTGATATTAATGTATAAGATAACAATAATGATAAGATAACAATAATGATAAGAAAACAAATTTTAATAGAGAAAAGGTATTTTAATAGGTTTTAAAGGCCTGCAAGTCGAATGAGGATATTCAAGTTTTTTCTTTGATATTAATTCAAGTTACACTTTTTGAGCGTGGTGACCGATAAGAAAACAAATTTTAATAGAGAAAAGGTATTTAATAGGTTTTAAAGGCCTGCAAGTCGAATGGGGATATTCAAGTTTTATCTGATCTACTTTATACACAAATTTTACGCGTACAGCTATTCACTGTTGTACATAGATGATAGATACCTATACACCTATATACTTTCTCACAAACAGCTGCTTACGTATTCGTCCGATTTCGGAGCAGCTCGTCTCGATCCGTGCGAGCTTCGTACAGCCGAAGTCTACCGAAGTCTGCCGAACTGTGTTAGGTTTTTTTTTCGTTACGGAATTTTTTGATTCGGTCGCCGCGCTCAAAGCCCGCGATAAAAGCTATACAATAGCTTAAAAAGCTTTCTAATGATGTATTACTTATGAAATTATTATAATTAGTATCTGAGATACAAAAGAAAACTCATTCGGGACACCTCAAAACGTGTAATTCTGGTGAAAACTTTCGATAATTTAAAAGAACTTTAAAATATCTTTCGAATGATGCATTAAAAATAATTTAATCAAAATTAGAAATTGAAATATTGAAATTTGAAAATATTACAGCGCCATAAAGAACACTGATTCAGAAGACCTCAAAACGTGTAAATCTGTTGAAAACTTTGAATTATGTAAAACAACTTTAAAATATCTTTCGTATGATGTATAAAAAATAAATTAATCGTAATTAGAAATTGAAATACGCGTATTAGATTATTGCAAAAATGTCCGGCGTGTAAAGATAAAATTTAATTTGCAATTAAAATGTAAATCTTTTGTTTATTGACGAAAATCGATGAAATTTGAAATGCAAGTTTGTTTTGTGGTGTAAATAATATATACTAAATAAAATGTGTAAAATTTGAAAAATTGAAGAAAATAGAAAATTGTAATTTTCAATCGCACTACGAAACACGTGACTCCATTAAATACGAGATGTGTTTCCGTTGAAGACTGCTGTAGACTTAATGTCTGCAAAGATAACATTTTTGTGATTCGTTGCCAACATTTTTTTATAGTTTAGTTAATTTTAAAAAATCTAATTGTCCGATCGATAAGCCGTTTAAACCATCGGATTGAGAAAAAAAAGCCCTTTACAATGGTATCTTGTTTGTAACGATACGACTGATATTTCTAATTTATTTTCCACTTTTTCCGTAAAAATGTCGCTTTTTAAGCATTTAATCATGAATTCTGGGTCATTTTTCGGTAGACAATGGTCGACGTTTTAATTAATATCTCCGCTAATTAGGGTCGCATCGTTTAGCAAATTAGATATCCCAGATCTGCGATAAATTCTCTGTCGATCGGTACCTGTTCGAAGTCTGTGCGACCGTTAGCGGCCGAGCTTTTGCTGCGTCAAGCCGTTTCTCACAGACAGACACACACACACACACACACACACACACACGCGTACAGATTTTAATAATATAAGGAGATAAATGCATTAAAGGCTAAATTTCCTATTTGACAGCAGCATACCAAATCTGATTTAATTATTACGGTACAAAACGTTTTCAGTACTTTTATGAAAAACATTTCAGTGATTTTACAGTAATAATTGCAGTGTTGTTTTTATGCAATACTAAAATAATAATGCGTGCATTGTGTAATAAATCGTTCCCTATATTTCAGTACCCCGGTAAATATGTTAATTATAGATATAATGTATAACCTCGTAATTTCTTAGTTTTGAGTACGAGAAAGATTTTCATAATGTTCTTTTTTTTCAAATGCAGAAAACTGTTTAATAATAACAATAATAATAATAATAATAATAAAATAAATAATTGAAATTATTCCTATAACTTAATTCAAACCTATTCTTTTGTTTTACATTTCTGTAATTTTATTTTTTGTTGATAAAATGATCAATATTAATCGACAGAGAAATAAAATGACAGAATATTCTACCCATGATTCAAATAACTGCTGACAATACATAATCTCGCGGATAGCCATGGTCTATTTCATTCTATGGGAAAAATATATTTCCATAATCATTCATTTCCTAATGTATTTATTTATTTATTTATTCATATTTCGTTTTCGCATTCAGAAGATTCATAATCGTTAAATTAATACGCCTTTTCAAAAATTGATTTTTAAATTTTTTAGTATTTCCCTTTGCGGCTAGAAAAATGATAAAAATTCATTTAGGGAAAATTCGCATTTTTTAACACAAAATTAAAATTTAAAAATCTGAAAAAAATCAATTTTTTAAAAAATGAGTATCAATTTAACGGTTATGAATTTTCTGAAACTGAAAACGGAATTTAAGAAATACATTAGATAATGAGTAATTGTGAAATTTTTTTTCCAATAGAGTAACATGGGCTTTTGCTGTTCGCGGGTTTACGCATTGTCCCCTCTTATGCGGATACTTTATCTAACGGAGACGGTAGCCTCGTTATTCTATGTTATTCTACCCCCATGTTATTCTATGAGGAAATTTGTTTTCAAAATTGCAAGACTACCTAATATATATATTTTTTTAATTTAATTTTTAGATTTAAAAAATTTACAACCATTTAATTAATTCCTATTTTTTAAAAATCATTTTTTAAAGTTTTTAATATTTCATTTTTAAGCTCCAAAGTTCTTAAAAATGAACTAAGAACATCTTTTTTCACTTTATAACATCAAAATGAAATATTAAGAAAAAAAAAAAAAAATATATATATATATATATATCAATTTTAGGAAAGCGAGAACCCGTTTGGCTGCGAATTTTCTAAATATAAAAACGTAATAACAACAATAATAATGTATATATATACACATATATATATATATTTGTTTGAGTAGTTTAGCAATGAGTGATTTTTAAAACAAATTTCTCTATAGAATAACATGGGTTTGGGCTTCCGTCTATGTTAGGTGAAGAACTCCTTAACTTGCAGTTTTTACTAATATCAACTACCTGAACTACCTCATTAAATATAAACTGTTCATAAAATACACTATCACTATTTGCAAACAAATGTCGCATAATTTAGTTTTATGGGTGTCGTGATAATTTTCTGCTGAAATTCTCGTTGTCATTAAGCAAAACACCCGGCAAATAATTTTTTGTCCTTATAAATCAGTATTTTCCTTAGTTTCAAATTGTTTTTCATTATTTTTATTTGTTTACGGTACATCAATAGTTACGAACCTTTTACCAACATCCCCACCCAATTTAAATCTTAATTCATCAGAAGTCCAATTTGTTCTCAAACAAAATTCGGTGAAGGTGCAGTTTATAATACGGCTTGGCGGGAATTCGGCGCTATTTTGTCTTATATTAAAACATTTTCAAAATTTTAGGAGAGACCATGAATCAATGTCGTATTCAAAATGGCATAAAATTAGATCACAGGCAGAATGCATTCTTTAAAAAAAAAAAACAGTTTGCAAAGCAGTAGTAAATAATAATAATATATAGTAATAAAAGAAAGTGTGTCTGTCTGTTTTGCAATGTTCAGTTCTGAAATTTTTTCTCTAGATAAAAGAATGTGTATAGTTCTGAAACATACTTTTAAATTTTCAATAATCCTGTTATATTTTTTAAAAAATTATGTTTGATGCGAATTTTTTCTGACTTTTCGTTTTTGGAGGGAATTTTTGGTATTCGATAGGGCAAACCGATTTCAATCTTCAAACCCTGTTATAGTAAATTTAATTTTCTATTAAATAAACTTCCTTCATATGTAAATAAACCTCTTTTTTATGTTAAAAAAAAAAAAAGAATTTGCAAACCTTTATATAGTGCCCAGCGAAGCGGGCAAAGCCTGCTACTAATCTATAAATTTTACTTCATTGAGAAGAAATTTAATTGTATATCACAGCATTAATAACAAAGTACATTCAGACTTTAAAATGCATACTCTTAAAAATGTTTAAGCAAAAACATTTTTCAATAGAAAAAATATTGACTTTACCAGTCGATGTATAAAAACGTAATGAAAATATTTATCAGACTTTACCAGTCGATGTATAAAAATGTAATGAAGATATTTATCAGTAGGAATTATTTTTAAATAGAGCACTGAATTTAATAAAATGGCTATAACTGTGAAAATTAATTTTATACATCGAAACATAAAATTAATCTATTTAAATTTCAAAATCTTATAACTACCAAACGTAACATTTTTTTTTCTGCTCCTACCTTTGAATGTCATAAAGAAATCACAGAAAATGTGTATATTTTACTCAAATGAATCAAATAAATAAATCTATACTAATATTATAAATGCGAAAGTTTGGATGGATGTTTGTTACTCAATCACGCCACAACGGCTCCTGGATGAAATTTGGTACAGAGATAGATAATAGTCTGGAATAGGACATAGGCTACTATTTATACAGGAAATTTGATTAGATTTTTTAAAATTAATTAAAATATGAAAATAATAAACTGGTTATTGCCTTAATATAAGACATTTAAATTTTTAATTGTTGCCAAAAATGTTTACGAGGTATTTTTATTTTTATTTTTATTTTTTTTTTTCAACATAAAATGAAATATGCTTTCATGCGAAAAGTAAAAAATAAAAATAAAATACTAAATGTTAATTGGTGAATGAGAATTTGACAAACCTAGCATGTTTCTCCTGAATTTTATTTCATAGTATTTTTTTATATACCTCAACTTTAGTTCCTCTACTTCAAAGTTTTCGATATTGTTCGTATCGAAACTGTCATATATGATAAGCACCCAAATGGAAGCCCACGGGTAAGCTATTGTCGCAGGAAATAGGGACAGGTACCGGAGACTGCGAGGACGAACAAATTGCTGCCGAAGGCAGCGAGAACCCAAAGCGAACTTTTGAGCGATTTCAGTATATATATATATATATATTTCTTTTTTTCATAAAGATATATAGAAAAGAGTTTCATTTAAATATAGTGATCAGCGAAGCGGGCAAAGCCTGCTAGTAAATAAATAAAGCTTTTGCTTTAATCGATACTAATATAAAATGGGAATCTTTGAAGGTTAAATTATATTTTTTTAATTGCTTTTCGGATACTTAATTTTTTTGTAGGAAGTAGTTAACAAAAAGCAAAAGAGAGAAGTTAATCTCCATTATTTTATTCTTGTCAAAAACAAAGCAAAACAGGATAGAAAAACCTTGTGAGACTACGTATTAGTCGAAAAACTATTTCGATAAGTTTAAACCAGTCTAGATGACATTTGTCATTCGCCAAAGACATTTAATCTTATGAATGAAAATAGTGTCTTGATCTCCTTGAAACAAAACTGAATCATAATGTTCAAAAATACCTCCATAGGCTAAATATAGCCAGTAGTGCACAAGGGATCGAAAAATGTCTCCACGAGGGAGGTCATTTATTGGAACAATACAATAGATAGAAAAGTTATACCAAAATGCATCTGAAATTCTACGATGATAAGCCACATAGATGGATGAATTTCAAGGTGTCTTCCGAGATATGGTCTTATGAAATGGGATCTCAAGTGAAACAATCGACCGAGGTCAAGGAAATAAGAATGAATGATCAATATAATTGTATTTTCACTTTTGGGAATTATGAAAACCAGTCTTAAAAGTATTAATTTTAGGAAAGGAAATGAGGGTGTGAATCATAAGTGTCGAAAAAAAGGTGCAAGGCGAATTGGTGTGCAAAGGTCTGAGATGTTATAAGATTTTGCGATATTTAATTGGCCACGGATCATCTTTTAAAAATACCTCCATTCACGAACTCTAGTGCTTTTACTATAATCTTTAGAAGAAACAGTATTTTTGGCGTTATAAACAGCTCTTTATTGTTAAAATACTTCTCAGATTTATTGTTAAAATAAGTCTCAGAGTACAGAAAAATTATACCTTTTTTGTTCACAGAAAGTTATAAAATCCTCCAAAGTATCAAATATCATTTATTTTGGAAAGATTCTCAGATGCCACAGCATTTGGTATTGGCAATTTTCAATTATTTTCAATTATTTTCTTTTTTACTTTCTCTTACCGATAAGGTAGAGAAAGTATTGTTTTTGGGTCAAATTTTCGAACGCGAGATTTTGTTATATTTACAAGTTTTTTACTTTCTCTTACCGATAAGGTAGAGAAAGTATTGTTTTTGGGTCAAATTTTCGAACGCGAGATTTTGTTATATTTACACGTTTTGAGGTCCCCTGAATACGAAAATCATGCTTTTAGCAAATGGTTTGTGTGTCTGTCTGTGTGTCTGTCTGTTATCAGCATATCTCAAAAACAAATTATGGCAGAAAGTTCAAACTTGGTATTCTAAATGTGTATCATATAGGGATGCTACTGTAAGCTTTTCGTTAAGATCAAGCTAATGGTTTGTGTACAGGGACAATTAAGAGAATTCTAATACATTACGTCTATGGGGGAAATTGCAGGAAAGTAGAGTTTAACGTCTATAGACTGCACTAAACAAAATGAAACTAATATATATATTTTGTAATAGAGATAGTTAACTGGGAAAATTTTTTTGTGTATGTAGAAGCTTCGCCTTCCCCCCTGGGGGGGGGGGAAGTCCCCTCTCGAGGGGATTAAATTTTCATGATGGGTATCTTTCAAAAGAGCACGCCAATACCTTTAAAACGAATGGTTGAACCATCGATCTGCGATAATTTAAAACAAAGTTATCGATTTTTTTTTTACTTTTAACGAAAAAAAAAAAAAACTTAGAAAAAAAATCGTACTTTTTTTTTTTTTTTTAATTTTGAGAATAAAATGGACTTTTTTTTTATATTTGGTGTTATACTACTTCTCTAATATGGAAATCGTCTGCCTTATCATAAAAGATAATTTTTTTAAATAATAATTTTAATAAATTATTTTTAAAAAAGAGAATTATTTTTTAAAAACCTAATTAAATTCTAGTAGGTGCATTAATGAAACGGGGGGTTGAACACAGAACTAATTATCATAAAAAACTCTTCAGAAGCCTAATATGAATTGTTTAACATAGGTTTACATAACAGTACTCGTTATCTTACCTATTAATTTGCAACCTGTATTTATTGTATTAAATTTCAGGGTAAGAGAAAGTCGTGTGAGTGACACACCAGATTATTATTCATATATACATACATTCCAAATATATATAAATGAAATAATTCTCAGATACCACAATTTTTGGTACTAGCTATTCTAAATTATTTCTCCACAGATAGTTTTATACATATATATAAGATCCTTTGTAAAATTTATAACAGCACAAAGCTTTTCGCCATCATGTAATGTCCTCTCCAGGTGACGAAATATGGTCAAACACTCGATATATATGTGGTGAATCTTGTTCGATGAAACTTGCGCTGCATATCAATAGAAAATCCTTCAGAATTCAAGTGATACGCCAGGTATTCACTACCAACGTAGCAGTGAACATTGCATTCAAGTGGAAAAGAAACTTGTTACTTTGTAAAAGTTCTGTTTACTTCAATTGAACAGGAGCTAGACTGAATCATCTGGAAAACACTCAAGTAAAAAAAAAAAAAAAAAAAAAAAAATTAAAGAATGTTTACAAAATTTTGTTTGTTAGAATGGGAAAAAAATAAAAAAGTGATAGTTTTAGATGAATAAAATTATTTTAGTTCATTGAATAATCAATTGCTTTAATTTTTTTTAGCAATTAATTTTTGAAAATTAATAATTTATTAAGAATTTTTGCCATTTATTTTATTTAGATATTTGACATTCATTTTATATTTCGCCTTTTTTTTTATTTATTTATTTTTTTTTTTTTTAATTAATAATTTTTTTTGCATATGGGAACACAATAAAAATATCATTTGTGGTGTGAAACATTGTTAAATCAACAAAACCTTTTCCTGGGAGTAATAATAACAATGACAATAACAACCACAATAATAATAATAATAATTATGCCGAGGTTTTTAAAATTAAGATTATTTATTGCTTCAAGTATTCGATACTACAGTGGATATATAATAAACCTGTCGTCCATTTTTAAGCAACAAAATACAGTATATATTTTTTAACTATATATATTCCTTTAATTCTACATCTCTCTCTCTATACATATATATATTTATCTAGAAAATCATCATAAATGTACTTATTTCTAATAAATGTTCTCAAAACTATTCAGAACAATGTGGTATCATGATACGTGACATATAGTTAAAAAAAAAAAAAAAAAATCATATTTTAAGATTCTTTTTTGTCAGGAAACTTTCTCTAAGGCGATTTATTTACGAACTTCATTAAGGCTCTCATCACTGTAACAGTTTGCAGAGCAAGGAAATAGAAAATGACACTATTTAAATTCATCCAGTTTCCGCGATACAGAAACTTATTTTTTTCACAGCTGTTCTACTCGACATGCACCGATCGTTTGCGAAAATATATGCCTGCGAGATTCAACGGAGCGAAACCTTCTTTCGCAGACCAACCAAAAAACAATACTGGAAGTGTTTATTCGAAGGGCAAAGGGCCTTGAACTAAAACTATAAAATTGAAAATTTCTAGTCGCCAACGCTGTCGTCGTGAATTGAAAAAGATGAGACCCCACTCACCATGACCTGATTTTCTCTATGTAAAAGATATATTATGCATGCAAGTCTGCTTTGCTTGTAATGTTCTTTATGGATACAAATGCCACGCTTAGATAGTGCACGATCAGGATTCTTTGGATATATGAAATGACAGTTGAACGACATGTTGTTTTTGTGGTTCATGTTCTGTTTCTGTCCCGTTGTTCTTTCTTCTATGATATATGACTGTGGTGTTGAAAAATGTTTTAAATCTTCGCGTCTTTTGTTATTTCTAGAAATACGTAAAAACGTAAAGTAATACTGGGTCGCTTAAAATATGTAGACTATATTTTGAAATCCAGATTATACACAATGTTCTAATTTTTTAGTTTTTCCTTTTTGTAGTGGCGATTTGAAACTTTTCCTTCTACACTTTAAGCAAAGATTTTAAGAATAGAACCTCTGCTATTTAATTTAAATAGTCATAATTAATAACACTGCTCTGCCAAAAAAAAAAAAAAAAAAAAAAAAAAAAAACAAGATCTGACACCATTTTTGCAGATTCTTATGTAAAATGACCTCCTGAATCCAAATATGACCACCATTTTGACCAATCACTCACCGTTTTCTAGATACACCCCTCCCACATTTTTATCATTGTTTGGTAATTTTATACCCACTAGTTTGATTTGGAGAGGAACGATGATTATTTTAACCGTTAAATGTCTTCTGACCTGAGGAGCTACAGAGGTAGAAAGTTCTAAAACACGAACATTTATAGTAAGGAGGAAATTTGAGGGATTTGTGCTCAGAAAACGAAAGAAAATCAATAAAAACAATCTGTTTCTGATTCTTTTTTCTTTTTTCGCAATATTTCTCTTATTTTTTACATATTGCAGCTTCCAGTTTGCCCTTTTCTTATCAAAACATCCCAAGTAATAAAAATTATACAGTGAAATTTTTTTCAAAATGTTGGTAAAGTTTTAAAGCCTTCGCAAGAAAGTTTGACTGATTCACTGTACGACACTTTCTTTCAGTAACTCCCGCGTTAAATGTTTTTAGCAGTAAAACATAAACAGTAAAATCTCCTGCTTTGACACGTGTTAAAGGTCATTGCTCTTATCATTGTAGTCGTCAGTCGTTATCTACCTTTAGTACACGTTTTGCGATAAGAGACATGAACTTTATGGTGTTCTCGACGGTGGTGATCTTGTGTGGTGATCTTTAACGCGTGTCAAATGAGGATATTTTACAGTTCATGTTTTACTGCCCAAAACATTTAACGTGGGAGTTACTGAAAGCAAATGTCGTACAGTGAATCAGTCAAACTTTCTTGCGAGGGCTTTGAGACTTTACCAACATTTTGAAAAAATTTTCACTGTATAATTTTTATTATTTTGGGTGTTTTGGTAAGAAAAGGGCAAACTGGAAGCTGGAATATGTAAAAAAAAAAAGAAATATTGCGAAAAAAAAAAAAAAGAATGAATGAATGAAACATAAACTGATTGTTTTTATTGATTTTCTTTCGTTTTCTGGGCACAAATCCCTCTAATTTCCTCCTTACTACAAATGTTCGTGTTTTAGAACTTTCTACCTCTGTATCTCCTCAGGTCAGAAGACATTTAACGGTTAAAATAATCATCGTTCCTCTTCATATCAAACTAACGGGTATAAAATTACCAAACAATGATAAAAATGAGGAAGAGGTGTATCTAGAAAACGGTGGGTGATTGTTCAAGATGGTGGTCATATTTGGATTCAGGAGGTCATTTTACACAAAAATATGCTGAAATGGTGTCAGAGGCAATTTTCATGCCGAGCAGTGTAATTTGTCAAATCTTGTCAAAACATGCAGACTACTGAAAATGAGATTATTATGATATATGTACTATTTTAGCTTATGTAGATAGAATTCCATAAATGGTCAATGAATTATCTTTTTTACTTGTTATTTTTCTGATTTATATTTGCCAATAAATTATGTAGCTTAAGTAGAACGTTAAACCCCACCAATCGTGTACGGTTGGTATAACGCTATTCTCTTTAACGTGATATACGATTATGATGCTAAAATAATGATTTAAATTAATATTCAGATGAACATCGATATTAAACGTTGTAAATAGAGAGGCTTAAAAATGTGAAACTCAGTTTTAAAATTTCCAATTTTTTTTTCTTTTTGTAGAATACTATTTCCTTTCCGTTCTTTTTTCTTTTTTTTTTTTTTTTTTTTTTTTTTTTCTTTCTTAAATTTCTAATTTTTTGTAGACTTAAGGGTTTCTAACCTTGTTTCACACCAGATTTTTTTTTTCTTTTTGTAGAATACTATAGGGTTGGCAAAAAGTCCGTAAATACTTTAAAAATTCATAAAACCCGAAAAAATAATCAAAATAAAAAACGGTTTGCAGGTTTAGCATTGATAGGTCATGGGAATTTTTTTAAGATAAGATAAAATAATAATAATAATAATAATAATTCAAAAAACAGCCGACAGATGGTGCTGATGCGAACCACTTAGTTGGAAATATGCAGATGAGGCAGGCGATTATAAATATTTACGCTCTTGATCCGGCTATGGGGATATTTAAAATCACCTATGCAACCTGTCGGAATTGAAAGATGCAATCCGCCGAGAGCTGTCATGTATACAATCGGACATGCTGCACTCTGCCGTTGCTGGATTTATGACAAGCCTGCAATGTGTTATCACCTGCGGTAGTTGGGGAACACATATTTCTATAATAAATGATTTGGTAACATTATTTTTGTTATTTGCGTGTCTTTTTTTTCACTTATATACGAAACGCCACATATCGTTTTTTTTTCTTCTTATATTAAAAAAAATCTTATGACTTATCGATGCTAAATCTGCAAACCGTTTTTTATTTCGGTTGTTTTTTCGGGTTTTATGAAATTTTAAAATATTTAAAAAATTTTTGCCCACCCAGTATTTCCTTTTTTTTTTTTTTTTTTCCTTTCTTTTTTCTTAAATTTCTAATTTTTTGTAGATTTAAGGGTTTCTTACCTTAAAGAAGGCTTGAAGGAACGTTTGTATGAATACAGAATAAGTCAAAAAGTGAAAATGTGTCAATTTTTTTTCATTCGTTAAATATAAATTTCAAATAAAAGTCTTTTTTTTTTTTTTAATAATATGTCAATGAAAATTCTAAATAGTTGCTGAAGGAATGTAGGATCCACACTCCGATATGTTTCAAACAGATTTCTATAGATATAGTGTAAAAGGACTATAGAACATCATGTTTCTTTTTATGGTTCACGATCAATATTTGTTCTGCTATTCTCTCTATAATGATGGATACAATTTCAAAAATATTTTAAAAATTAATATTCTTTACTGTATTTAGAAGCAAGTGTAGGAAGGCAGTAAATAGGAATGTCTCCATATGATCTTATTTTCGAAATTTATTCACGCTGCAATTTCGTGGACGATATTTTCTAAAATTGCTGTAGAAACTTCGAATAGTATTTTTCCACATCGTCTAATTTTGTCAAATATTCTTGGATAGCTTAATTAATAATTTTTATTGAAATTCTTATTCTTCACTATATAAGGAGTACGTAGCAACGAATTGTTTGTTCTTCTATGTGTATTACGTTAAACAAATAATAGATAATAGAACTACGGTCAGTATTTTAGATATACCTTAACGATGCTATACTACTTGGAACACAATGAAATTATTATAGAATTCTTTATATCGTAGAATATAGTATTTCCTTAATAAATAGGGTGTGTGTGACATCTATTTTTATCCTACAGAACTTCACAAAAGAAGTCAAATTCAACGTTACACTAGCTATCCTTTGATGTCACCTAAAATTTTACGACTTCCTATGAGTGTCTGTTATTTTATTTTATTTTTGTATATAAGAACAACACAAGACAAAAATTAATACCATTGTTACTTATCCTTTGATATTCAGAATGTACAAATTTAAAGTTTATTTGTTCTGAGCTGCGTATAGCTATCAATAAATCCATCAAGAAAATATGAAAACAATAACACGAGCTAATGAAGAAACCGAAGAGAAAAGTTACGGACATTTCCATCAGGAGAATTATTATTGTTGAACTCAAATATTAAGAAAAACTTATTATAGAATTCACTAATTCAGAAAAATTATGCTCCTTTTGTGGGGTAATTTTTAAGCATTATTTGAAATGGAAAAAATGTCCTGTTCCTTCAAACGTTGATTGTGAAAAATAAAATTTGCTATCGAAAAGTACTTTTAGAGAATGAATATAAAATTCATATTCATTTTTAAAAACGTACCTTCTTAGCACTTCCTTAATGCCGATAGCTATGAGAGGAATATTATCTTAAATAAAAAATGTTTTGTGAAGACGATGATGTGCTTGCATGGCCAATAGCAGAGCTCGATTTAACTAGTATCGCATCGCAATATGAGACTAAAAACTTTCTGAATTACGGTACAAGTGTTTATTTAAAGCTAATAATGCTGTTGTTAGAAGGTAATTTGGCTATATGTTCTTTCATCTTTAGTGACTAGCAAGATTTTAGTAGTATTTTATTAGCTTGTACTTCAAATTTTAACACATATAACTTCATGTTTTTAATGCCTTGGTTTCATGTACCACTGTATGGTATGTGGAAATTTATAAAAGTATGGAATAATTAACTTTAACATAAACAATATATATATATATATATATATATATATGAGTGCACAAAAAATAGAAACTTGTTTCACAACACATTTGGTATGGTATGCAGTAACTTATTTTAAAATCCTTCTGAAAAGAATGAGAAAACCATAAAAAAAATACACATAGCAAATTAATAGTTTTTTTTAATCTTTTTATCTTTATATATTGATACACAATTAAATCTGATAGAAAACTATACGTTATTTGGTATGCATACCTGAAACTAACAACTTACTTATATAAAGCAAGTTTCGTATCAGTGATTTCTTCATAGCCTCTTGTGAAAATAGCGCTAAATTTACATGGAATGATATACCAATCACAAAATCATATGCCTAAAACATAAAATTTTGTAGTAAATTATTTAGGATCGTAAACTTGATTTGAGCTTTTAACAGAACGGTCAAATCAAAGTTATCAACTGCAAAATTTAGTAAAATGTAGTAAAATTATCATCCTAATCCATCCATAAATGCACGAGAATATACATTTTGAATTCCTTGTTTAAAATGTTAGCTTCTTCAATTTAGTTTTAGTTGTCAGAACATACCCGAAACACCAGCTGTATTGGCGCAAACCGTCTGTCTATGGGTGTGGTACAAGATTACTTCGTCTGATTACTTGTCATAATGTAAATTTTATGACGTAAATAATGTAGTGTAAGTCTGATCAAAATTAACGATCGTTCTATGAAAAGACAATCGAGTTAAATTATTAAGACATTGTATTTATTTTTTTATTTATTTTTTTTTTTTTAAGTCTGCTAGTGAGTGATACACGCTTAAAATAGTTAAATTTTTTTCCAATTATTTGTATAGAGATATTTTTAACTTGCAGTTATTCAATCGCACACTTAAGTAACCACTTGCTTATTTCAAATTACACATAGGCTAGTTTCTAAAATATCTTCAAATTCATCTTGTTTTCTTATTATTAAAAAAAAATTACTAACACCATAGTGAATAAATTTATTAGGACATGTGAAAAATTTCTAAATATGGAAAATTCTTAGCTGAAAATAATGCTAAATTTTTAATTGCAACTGTAGATAAAAGGAAATATTTTAGTGCATAATTTGTGCAATTAAAAAAAAAAAAATCATCCAGAAAATTATTTTCTTAGTTTTTAACGTATATTAAGTTGGAAAATATACTAAAACTGATGTTTTACTCTTATTTTCGAATAATAATTTGCTTAGCAGACGATAAACAGCAGTTAAATGGTTGTGTTCACGCAATTATTCGTAGAATTCATCTGAAATTAAAAATGATATCTAGCATGTCTGGTATGATACTAGCATTTCAAATGTGTGGAGTGAATTCCCGTGATACTGCTAAAAGGTGCCTAATACTTCAAAGACAATAATTTACTTTTTCTCCTCCAAATTTGTGGCAAGCAGAAACGTGCTGGTAGACCTGAAGTAGTAAATGCTCTCCAATAAAGGCCTAAAACCCATCTGGAATATCCAAAAAAAGCTGTCATAGAATGAAATATGTAGATATTTAAATTTAGTATTCATTAGCAGAACTGTACTGTTTGCAGTGTTTTAGAAAATGATCCAAATATTTGGCATGCAAAATTAAAATCTTACCCTCTATTTTTAAAGCAGCATAAGAAATGGAGAGTGCGCACTTAGTTAAAAAAATTTGCTATTATGGGTTCAGATTGAAAAAGTATTGTGTTTTCCTGGGAAAGGAAATTCAACTTGGATGAACAAGGTGGGTTTCGAAACGTTTTGGTGTGACCCTAATATGGAGATGTCAGATTCTTCAAACGACAATCTGTGTTAGATCTGTAAAGCAATGACTCCCTTTGCTGTTAAAAAAGCAATATTCATTGCCTTCATTTAGTTTAGAATGACTACTGAGATTTATGTTAATATGTCAGCCGATAATCTTCAACTGAAGTTCTGGAAACTATTCAACAAGACAATGTGTCAATAAACGTTTCCAAGTCTTGTAAAAGTTCTGGTTTGAAGTCAACAGCATTAAGTTACTATACTGGCCAGCTAAGAACTTAGATAACGACCATATTAAAAACTTGTGGAAATTCTGGCCCGTCTAAGATACAAAAGTGGTAAACAATTCCAGAGTAAGTAATGCTGTATTTCTCCATTCGTCAGGTTTGGAATAATAGTCTGAAAAATGCCCTAGAAGAACTGCATTATCAAGTGTCATTCAAATCATAAAGAGAAAAATCTTAAATTTTTCTTGATTTTTAATAGATTTTATGTGTGAGGGCTAGAAAAATTTGTCCTCATACATTTTCCAGTTTTTGTTTAATACATTCCCCACCAAAAATAATCAGAAGATATTCTTGAGAAAATAGTATTTTCTTAAGACTTAAAAATTTATCTTTTTCTATAAAATATCTTCAAAATTTTTGAGGACATTATAAAGAAATTTTGTAAATTTTCTTAAGAATGGGCCAAATAACTTATTATATTTTGTAGATTTTCTCTAAAATTGTCTGCAGACTATCTTGAGATTATTTTTAGTAGGGTTGAGTTTTAAGGGAAGTTGTATGATTTGAAATTGTTGTTGTTAGACATTTAACCAATTTATTGTTTTATAAATCTGATTACTATTTTATGTAAAAATTTCATTTATTTCAAATAAAATTTAATATACATTTTTGCAAATCTTATTTGTCCTTTTTGCTTTTATCTAACATTGTACTTTTTAAGGAAATATGTTTGTTAAACTAGTACGATTATTTTGCTAAATTTTAATAAATATGTACATAATAATATGTACATACATAATTTGATTTTTACATGATATGAAGTTTAATTATAGAGTTTTTGTAAAACAAAAATTAATAATAGTCAGTTTACACTTTAATATTATAGCACTTTTGTTGAAATATCATATTATATTTGATTTCCAAAGGGAGAGATCTTTATTTAAAACAACAAAGTTGATATTTTTCCACTTCTTTAGTGCAGTCTTTCCAGAATTTGCTCAATATTTTCGTAGTCCACGTATAAAGAGTTTGCTTAAAAGTCTAAATACGCAATAATCCTCAGGAGAAATATTGGAAGATTTAGGTGGATTTTTTTAAAAACGGAATAGTCTCAATCCAAGATTCCTTATATATATATGTGTGTGTGTGTGTTATATTAACTATATACATATACACATATATATATAGTAAATTTTGAGATATGTCTAGTTACTTTATTCTGGTGAAATTTAACATAGTGAAGATTATTTGGGTATATTAATCAGGAAGTCTCTTTGAAAATGTGAATGTTAACACATTATAACTTTAACACTTTTCAACATTCTTTACATTAATTTTTCTGTAATAAAGAAAGGCAGCAATCATTTTCAAACCCTGAATAAATTTTTCCTTATTTTCTTTGGACCAGTATTTTAGGTCTTCTCTCCATTTGTCCAGCAATAAATGGATTTTTATCTATAGAAATCAGATAAATATAACCCAACTTCATGAATTGCAACTATTATTGCCATTTTCCTCTACTAAATCTGCATTTTGTTTTACACCGAGAAGCAAGTTTGGGCATTATGCGATGAGCGTGATGTTTTCTCTTTTTTCATTAGCCATAATCTTGTTTGCATCTCCTATAAATATGTTTGAAGACGTTTACAATAGCTCTTTTGAGAATTTGATTTTTATTTTAAAATATAAGTTATTTTAGAAGAAATGAAAGGGGAACGTACTTTATCGGGTATGCATTTCTTTTTCTTTGTAACTTTTTATCTGTCAAATGTAAATGTTGACATAATTTTCCTATTTTTGTTACTAATTTTATTTTATGCATGTAATTATTAAAATAAGGTTTTTCGTTTCTATAATCAAATAAGAGTATTTATCATTGTAATAATACAAAAAAAAAAAAAAAAAAAAAAAGATGCTCTTTCGATTATTTTAAAACGAGGAATATTTTACTGGTTCACTCAAAATTAAAATTCTATTCGAATTTGAGAGCAGTCATGTTATTATTATTATTATTATTATTATTATTTTGTACAAAGAGAAAATCAAAATCGTTACAAATAATTCCAGAAAAAAAAAAAAAAAAAAGAAAGAAACACCCGCCACAAAACATCTCCAGAAGAAACGTGTATGATCACGTTTTTGTGCCCAGAAATAAATCCCTGAAGATTCTTTAGTTTTCAGGGATTGTTTTTCAGTTCATTCAGAAGTTTCCAGTTCTTATATGTGGTCTATTTGAGTATTGGTGAGCTGTACATAGCTTTAGTTAATTTTGTCATTTACAGTAAGAAAGTTAATCCCCCCCTTCTTTTTTTTATATAAAAATGTATTTATGGATAGTTATTAAATAAATGTAACTAAATAATTGCAATAATAAAAAAGGCTGTTAAAATGTAACATTTATACAATATTTCAAAGCATCACCAGTTAACCCCTCGATAGCCACATATGTTTCGCAGGTTCAACTACTTTAATGCTTGCAGCATAAATAAATGGAATTCTTTTCCCATGTACTGCTTTGAGAGGAGTATCTGAATAAACATTCTCCATAAGTAATAATAATAATAATAATAGTAATAATAACACTACATACAACGGTACCCCGTTTTATTTTACTTAATTTTTTTTCATTCTTATTTTAGAGCACGATCTTTCCTTTACACAATAGTTTTAATGATATTTAACACCTTCATTTCATCTTATGCAGTATAAATGACTGTTATATTTAAAAACGAGAATGTCTGGTGGATGACCTAATATACTTGTGTAATGAAAATAAATGTGCTTTTCCTGGAATTTAAAATACTATCTTGCGGCATAGAAACATCATTCAAAAATTTCCCTCAGGCAATTTTATTTTTGATAATAAGGTTATAAAATTTTATTTTTTCAGAAATCTTCAGGGGGAAGTAGTATATTATAACTTCCAGTCTTTAATTATAATCACCAAAATGCTTTTCTAATTCCTAACTAATTTAAATTTTGAGTCTTTAAGCTTCTATGTAAATATGTTCTTGTAAAAATAATTTTAAATTATCATATTTTTGACTGAGATTCAGGAATAAATGTTTCGATACGAATAACTCAGGGGTCCAAACTTTTCAGTCAAGGTTCTGTTTCTGTGAAATTGTCAAAAATTCTACACGTAGTTTTGTGAGGCTAAATTTACTCTGAAAATAAAGTTCTTCCGCACTTTTCGGTTAGGGTCTACTTTTTGTGAAATTGTGAAAAATGTAATTTTGCAAAATAAAATTACAATTAAGGTTTCATTTTAGATGATGAAGGCTCACTTTTATAGAGCTAATCTCGCACACATGCATAGAAACCTTTTATAAATTAGAAGTTGAATGTCAGCTTTTCGGGGAAATATAGCAAAGGATGTCTGATTATTCAGGCAGCCTGTTCTTTCCATAGAAGATTAGTTTTCGAATGGAAACACATTTACTAAAAGTCTGTTTTTAAGGGGGGGAAAATTGTGAAGGATCCTTATTTAGGATAAAAAATTTTGTGAAAATTTTTTTTATGGCGATTTTTCTTTGGTGATTATGGCGAAATGCCATTTTTGCAAATGGTTGCCATGGATTCCAAACGTAAACAAAAACGAATTGTATTGCAAAGAATCCAGAAAGGCATCGTTATCGTTCAAAACTGTGCCAAAGAAAAATCGCCAAATCCAGTTATAGATGCAGTTAAAATACAGTGTTATTATTAAATAATAAAACGCAATAATTTCCATTGCATCCTATTATTATGTTTTATTTCATATGTATTCTCTTTAATAATTATTTTTATTGCATTAAGATAAAATGGAACGACGATGTATTAAGCAAATAACAAACTACTTACCTATTACAGTACAACAAAACTGCAACGTAATGTTTTCAGGTATTGTTTTTACCCGCTTTGCAGGAACAGTCGGTAACAAAAGTGTCCGAACACAAGCAAAAATTCCTATATAGAAAAAGTAGAGTTAATACTGTTTTGTTAAATAAATGCGTGTCGAATCATGTTCTTAGAATGACTAAGAACATGATTCGAAAAGGATTTATTTAACAAAACCGGATGAAGTGTACTTTTTTTACGTAGGAATTTTTGCTAGTGTTCGGACACTTTTGTTACCAACTGAACATTCAACATCTTTAATGTCCTACACATTTTCATTGTTTATTAAAGAACAATTAATTGCGTGTAGGGTTTTTCCTTCACAGAAGTGGATCTGAGGCAAACTGCTTCTATAATAACAGTATTATCATCTTTCGATTTCACGCCGCACAAAATCAGATGATTGAATGTAGTATTTCTTCAGTTTCGGTTAGGCATCTACTTCCGATCGAGCTTTGAATAAATTGAAATATTTTTTCCAAAGGCAATCGATATTCCATGATGTGATGGCAGAAAATTTATAGAACAGATAGCAAGTAGCAACACAAACACAACAATAATACATACACGTGGGTATTATATTTACTAACATCAACAGTTGAAATGCGCCATCTATCGATCATTACAGACGCGGATAGCCCATGCAAAGCTTTACAAAGTGAGCGTATTCATTATAATGGAGCTATGGGTACCGTACTATGTCATGGTTGCGTCATGGTTACATCATAGTTACGTCACTGATCGATGATAAAGCCATCTGGAGGTACCTGAAGTACTCAAGCTGAAACTGCGCATGCTCGAATAGAATTTGTTTACTCACGCGATGCTCCATATTTAAAATTAAAATAGAACTGTGTTTGAACGAATGCACATCTAAACGAAAAAATTCATGTATTTTTAGAATATTCATATTTCTCATGTTTTCCCGTATTTTAAGATAAGTAATATATTTTAAATCAATTCTTAAAAATTATTTTTTTAATACTTCTTACAATTTATAAAATTATTGAAATCTTAACCACGGAATTTTCATTCATTACGGATCAAGAGCTAATCTATGGAATTTTGAATTCGGTTGTTTGATTTGTTATGAAGTTAGAAAAAGTTAGTTTTTATTATATATTCATTCCTAAATGTTATTTCATCATTTCTAAATGTTAGTTTAGTTATAGATTTGGTTATAAAGCGATTACAAATATATTTTATTTAGAAGATAAAATTTTTTAGAATGGTTTCGTCTGCGTCTGATTGATTTTATGGAACATCACATAATGCTTTTTTTAATAAAAGAGATAATGATAAAGTCATCTTTTATAAGCGATTTCTTTTCCAAAATTTAAATTTTGAAAATTGCACACATTGACATTTTCTTCTTAAATTTCTAATACATGAATTTTTTCGTATTTAGAATACAATTTACAACATTAGAAGATCGATTTAAAAAATTATATTTTAAACTAATTAATTCTAGCTCTAAGTGAACACTATAGATGTGATTATTTACTTGAAGTTATTAGCGTACATTTGACTTTAAATAGAAAATATGTTAGATGTTAACTAATAATAAAGTGATTGTTTATTAGCTAACATCTAACATATTTTGTATTTAAAGTCAAATGTACGCTAATAATTTCATCTATAATGTTCATCTAGGGCTAAAATTAATTCTTGTTTATATTAAAACCATAAGAGATAACATTTTTAAAGAAAGCACAATAGGGGCGGGTTTTTCACAGCTTTTATTTGGGTACCGCAGCCACTGCACGAGGAGAAACGCTAACGTCGAGTTTACTTTGCAACATTTTTTAACATTATGTGAACGAGCTTACTCTGTAAAGCTTTGAGCCCATGCACGAGTCTTTTCTACCATTTTGTGACAACAATTTGGTCTAGTTAAATTAAAGAAATTTTATCACTACACAAATTAGCCGAAAAATACTCTTAAAGTATCCACTACTGGTGCAGTTGCCGTATTTTAAATAAAACGGAAGCAGATATGCAGTCTGGGTTTAAAATATCTTAAAATTAAGTTTCTGTGCTGTTTTCAAATAAAACCATTGATACCATCGAAGAGATATTAGAGTAGACCCCGGACTAGTAACCGTTTTTGCTTTCGAACATCACATTCCCACCATACCACCAAGTCATACACCAAACCACCGCCAAACCGACATTTCCCTTCCACCAAGGCAAATTTCCTCCACCTTTGTTATCGCTGTTTTATATTTCGATTGGGTGTAAATTAAATTTAAACTCCAACCTACACTAGCTGAAATGGAAAGCAAGTAACCTAACCCTTGTCTTGTTATGGATTAAAAGTTGTTCTTTTTGACTTTACTTTGGAGTTTTGGTGGTAAGAGGAAGAAACCATTTAAAACTTGAAAAATCCCAAGAACCAGTTGCCAAGAAAGCGATTATCGACAAAAGAAGGTGCAAAAACCGTAGTGATGTTCCGGGAATTTTTCTTCATAGCCAGTTTAAGGAATCCGTACTCTACTAGTTATCTGCTCGATGGTTGGTACATACAGTAAATATATGTATAAAATGCATGTATTTATATGTGTTACCCTTTTTTTAAATACATTTTCTGTCGTATTATAATATTTCACCAATTAGATCATATTTCATGTAGTCTTTGTAGACCATAAAATTTTCATAAGTTGTCGTTAACTCTAATGAACATGCTTTATAAACCTCCATAATTCATATAAACTTTGTGTTTCTTAATATTTACGAAAGTCTGTGAACAAACAGACAGAAAAGAAAAGAAATAAAATCATAAATATTAGCGGTTATGTTTTTTAAACTTTTTCAAAAATGCTTTCAATTTCTTTTTAAATTCTAGTGGCAGCTAAAATAAATTATACCTGATAGAATTTATAAATTTTCCTTGTTTCCCGGTATAATCATGATGTAATATGTCTCAATATTTCCTTATATTTTTGGTGAAAATAAAATGCTACATAACTGAGTTTCATAGAAGGTCAAATTTTGCAATTTAAGTAACTTCGGGGGTTAAAAATGCTAATTTCGTCAACTCTTTTAATAAATCGCACATCACGAATACTGACTCTAATTGATTTTTATAAGTTAAAGATGAACAGGTTTTTCATCAACCATGCATAAAAAAATACTTTCTCTCAACTTTTGACCCCGTATGCAAACTTCCGTGGTGGAGAATCTTCCAGTTTCTGAAAACAAAACCATGAAAAATAAGCAAATAATTCACTAGTTATATCTAGTTACAGGTTTCTCCACTTTATATTTTTTCTTAGTTTAGAATTTTGAAATAATTTGTGCCATTTTCACTTTATCTTCTCATTATGCAAGTGTGCCACCACGGAGCAAATCATGAAAAGCTGCTATTTTTTTTCGCGGAATGCTTTGTTCGATGGTGCAGGACGCATTGCACAATTTCCTCTTTTTTTTTTTTTTTTTTTTTTTTTTTTTTCAAAGTTATGAAAATTTACTAGATTTATAACACAAAATAACCCGGTATCTTTGTTTGACAACAAAATCTTGATGCCGAGGTTTTTTTTTTTTTTTTTTTTCTTTTTGGGGTTACTATAAATGATTTGCTAATCATTTATTTCAGATTTAGGACAGTTAATTTTATTTTACCATGTTTTTATTAACTTCTATTCTTGTTTGTTTGTTTGTTTGTTTGTCCGGCACAAATCTTGCAATCGAATTTTAACGAATTTCCCTACTAGCTAGACATTTGAAATTTTCGCAGTAGCTCAGAACCCGGTGACAACACAATACCTCGAAGTTCAATTTTCGAATTTTTGATTAGTTGTCTTATAATTAATTAAAATATGAAAATAATAACATCCTAATAGCGTTAAAATAGCCATTAAAATATTAGCTATAATTTAATTGTTGTCTAAATATTTACGGGTTCATTTTCTTTCGACATAAAAATAAATACATTTAATTAAACGTGAACGTTAAAAAATTATAAAAAAGTTAAATTATGCATCTCACAAAAATTGACTCATTATCGCTTTAAAGATTTCATACGCATTGATAAAGTGCTAATGTAGTTAGCTCTATAGCTATGATTCAACAGAAAATTTAAAAACATGGTTTATAAAAAGTTTTTTATCTTATAATTATTTTCATATTACTTTTTAAAATATTATCTTTAATTTCTGTTATTATTATTATTATTATTTATTATTATTATTGTTAATGTTATTATTATTATTATTATTATTATTTTTACACCGACTCTTTTATTATAATACCTTAATCGAAAAAAAAATATATATTTAGAAAATATCCAACGAAAAAAAAAATTCAGATTAAAAAAATGTTTCCTGTTATATTTATTTCACTAACAGGCTACGCCCGCTTCGCTGGTCACTATATTTAAATGAATTTTCAAAAGAATTGGATCAGTATTTATTTTTTATATCACATTACAAATAAAAACTTAAAAAAATAAATAAATAAAAATAAACACTGAAATCGCTTTAGATCTCGCTTCTTCGGGTACCCGTTGCCTAAAGCAGCTCTTTTTTGTGCCCGTACGGCATCGGGTCCAGTTTCCCACTGTCTACAGAAAGGTCTTTCCCGGGCACTTCAATCTGGGTATTTATCGACGACTTATGGATTTTTTGTTATTTAAGAACTACGATTTTAAAGATGACTGTATCTCAGTATCTATTATGTATTTTAGTTTTTGAACCATGTGTTTTATAGCCTCCGTTATTTATACTATATTACGATTTGATTCCGAACAGTGCAATAAAATAAAATAAAAAAGTAGATTTTCTTTTAAAAGGAATTAAATACATGAAAAACAAACGAATTTTAATCAGTTTAATCCTTTCAACTATAAACTACCATTTTTTTCATCCAATAAATATTATTAAAAAAAAAAAAAAAAAAAAAAACTATTTTTCTTTTAAAGGAATTAATAAAAAAAACGAAAAATAAAAAGTTGCTATAGTATAAAATTTATACATAAACGTAACAATTTATTTCTATTGCATTACCATTTGATTTTCAATAAATATAATAATAATAATAATAAAGAAAAAGAAAAAAAGAAAATCGCCTTCAAATGAATGTATTAAATAAAAAATGAATTGCATAATAGCCGTTGCTAAGATACACAGACGATTGCAATCGAAAATAAATTCATGAAAAATGAAAAATTAAAGCCAATATTTAAAATCGAAAAAACATTAATTAAAAAAATTCAAATTCGAAATTTGAAAAAATCTCGATGAGGTGCACACCTGCAGGGTCCCAGGTACCTATATGCCAAATTTGGAAGCTCTGCAATCAGTAGTGTGAGCACCAGAGCGCAGACAGACACACACACAGATACACAGACACTTCTCTTTATTTATATCGATTAATATATATATATATATATATATATATATATATATATATATATATATATAATTTTTACTCTTCAAACATGTACTATATTTAAGAAAAGTATTGCAATCCTGTCAAAAATCTGACTTTGAGATTTTGGTGTTTCTACGCGTCCACACGTACCCTTGAGTTCATTTTGACTATTTTTACGGTGATGTATGTATGTGTGTATGTACGTGTGTACGTATGTGATTGAACCCGATAGCGTCTAAACGCTTTGTTCGAATGAGCTGAAAGTTGGTATGTATATTATAGGTCACCGTAGCATGAATCCTATTGATTTTGGTAAATCTAGCATTTATAGTTTTTTTTTTTTTTTTTTTTTTTTTTTTACAGGGATAAAAAGAAAAATTCTTTATCATTATGGTCTAAGGGCCCAAATTTTTTTAATTGTGATAGCGTCTAAATGTCTTATTCCCTTGAGCTGAAAATTTATACTCATGTTATAAGTCTCCGTCACACGAACTTTATAGATTTTGGTGAATCTAGCGCTTACAGTTCTATTACAGGAACACAAAGAAAAATCTGGTGTGAAACAACCACACGATTTCCATTACACGTATTATATGCATTTTTTGGAATTTTCCGGTATGAGAAACTTGATACACGTGTAAAGTGTAAAGACATATAAAACAGAGTTTACACAATGAGTTGAAAAATAAGAAAAAAAAAATATGATAGAGTTATTTTTTTAAACACCAATTTCCGAGACCTAAATCTGAACTATCTAATCAGGATGACCGTTAATATTCCTGTAATAACCACGTAATACGTGAGAAAGGGTATCTAAAATGGATTAATGAAACAATTTTCCAGAAAATCGTTAAAGCCGCTTTTGAGATACCAACATTTGCCAAATTTTCATATACTTAATTATTGATCGGAAAACAATAATTACATACAAAAGGATATTTAAAAGGGAGTTAATGTGGCGAGTTTGAAAAAGATCTCTACTGCCAGTTTTAAAAGAACGCACTTGCGAGACCTGAAATTGAGCTATTTATACAGGACGCCTATCAATTTTCCTAAACAAATCAACTATATCATTCGAAAGATATCTAATAGAGTGTTTATATAGTAATTTTGAAGAAAATCGTTAGGCCGTTTTTGAGAAGCGGACTTACGGTCCCACTTCTCTTTTCCGATGACCCACTTTCGGTTTTCCAATTTTCACCAAAATTTGGAAAATTCAACTGTTCATCAGACCTGTATCAATTCTGAAGTTTCGTTATTTTATCTTTATTAGTTTCGGAAATATGATAGCCAGGAAATTCCACACATACGTACATACACACACACTGACCAATTGCCGAAAACTGCTTCTTTGGACTCAGGAGGCCTTAAAACGTATAAATCAGTTGAAAACTTAATATCAAATTTTTGGACTAAATACAATGCTTCCATTACCTACAGTAAAAATCCCTTATCGTTATGCCCTATGGGCTCAAATTTTTAAAGCGCTATAGCGTCTAAACGCCTTTTTCGATTGAGCTGAAAATTTATAAACATGTTATAAGTCATTGTTGCACAAACAGCATAGATTTTGGTGAATCTAACAATTTTTATTTATTTATTTATTTATTTATTTATTATTATTATTATTATTATTATTATTATTATTTTATTTTATTTTATTTTATTTTATTTTATTTTATTTATTTATTTATTTATTTTTTTTTTTTTACAGGGACATAATGAAAAATCCTTTATGATTATGCCCTATGGGCTCAAATTATTTAACGCTGAATAGCATCTCTAAACGCCTTATCCGATTGAGCTGAAATTTTATTTATTTATACACATATTATAGATCACCGTCACAGAAACTGTGTGAATTTTGAGAATCCAAAACGCATAACTTTTCTTAGAGGGACATAAAGAGAAATTATTTAGCATTATGGTTTATGAACTTACACTATTGAAAGTGCGATAGCGTCTAAACGCCTCCTCCGATTGAACTGAAAATTTATATACATATGATATATGTAGGTCACCGTCGCACGAACTGTATAGATTTTGATTAGTCTAGCACTTAAAAAGTTTTACAGGGACACAACGAAAATTTATATCATTATGATCTGTATGCTCAAGTTCGGAAAGTCGAGTGGATTCACTCATGATTTTTTTAAAACTATTATTAAAGACGTTTATTATAATAGCATACTACCGCAAATACGACTATGAAAAGCTCCGTACATTCAGCTATCAAAGTACCTTTATAAAGTAATATGGTTTATAGTTGAATAGATTTTTTTTTTTTTTTTTTGTATGTGCAAAAAAGAAAGAAGAAACGATTTAAATTAAAGTACTTCAGAAGTTTAACTTAAAAAAGAATCTCTTTAAAGTTCATGTGCACATTTCATTAATTTTGCAACTTATATATTTTTTAATTTTTTTAAAAAGTACATCTTAAATTGGTATTACATCATTGATTAATTTCCTTTTCCTTCTTATAAACAAAATTTATAACTATAATTCGAGATAATGACGTGTTGTTATATACTGTGCACACTCAGTGTTTAGAAAATTTTCGTGAAATACATAAGGTAAATGCTCCAGTAGTGGACCCTGTATCAGTAGTGGACACTGTTAATTTTAAACTCGGAAGATAAGCTACTTAAAATTTCTGAAGATTCGAGCAATGTTCAGGAAGGGAGTTATAGTCCATTACTGTTAAACCCTTTAACAAAAAATAATTCCGGCCATTAGTTTTAAAATAATGTTATTTTAACTAAAAAATTGTAATATTACCACATTATTAAATAATTAACTCTCGTGTGTGAAACATAGTAAGTAGATTTTACGTCGCACTAATGATCTGGAACATACCCCTAAAGGTGGTCCGAAGACATGCCATCAAAATTTTGATCCTCTGTGCACTCTCCCCCCGCTTCGGAGTGACACATAAACCATAATATGCTTTCGCAAGTTTATTAGAAAGTTATTCTTTTGCGAACATACCAGAGAAAAAGTTAGTACTCACCGTTCGATACAGCCAACAGCCGATTGAGCTTCTCAGTTTTGCGAAATTTTTGAAATTAAAGACTAAATCCTTTTCATTTGAAAAAGAGGACAGAGGACGAAAAAGATAAAAAAGACGACTTTTTAGTCCTGTAATGTCTTTTTTCGGTTAGAAGGGCAGACCGTTGAAAAAGAAGACTGTCCTCTTAACAAGAGAATGTTTGGTCACACAACCTAAGATTAGCATGCTTTTACGTATATATATATATATATATATATATTTTTTTTTTTTTTGTAAAACCGTATACTGTAAGAATTCTCTCTATATTTAGACCGAAATTTTACTCGCCACAGTAAAATTTCCACTCGCCAATGGCGAGCTGGCGAGCGCAAATTTCGTGCCCTGAAATAGGAGATATAAGTAGTGAAATCAATGAAATACATATTTCGTGATTACAAAATGAAATTTGCAAAAATCTTTAACATTTCTGTTGAGGTTTTTCATGTTAAACTATCATTACATGTGTCAATGTGTTTAATAATTGATTAAATAACTACATTTTAATGCAATTTCATTTACTGGGAATGAATTAAGGGATGTTCTGATGGGTTATATTGATTCTAGAAATTTCTTGCTGATTAGGAGGTATCAGACAGCAATAACTGTCTGTTTAAAGAGTTGTCGATTCACTCGAAATAATAAGGATTGTAAAGAGCATTGAACGACCATTTTTAGGAGTCGAATTATGAAAATCTAGCACAATATGAATTGCTTATGATTTATTATGATTTTCGATTTGCCGAATTGACGGAAAAATCCCAATATCTATGTATTAGGATTTTCCTGTCAATTCGTCACGTGTTAATATTATTCCAGAAAGCTGATATTTTCCTAAAAAGTGTTTAGGGAGCATTAGAAAAAAAATTTGAGGGCATGCATGTCTGATTTCAAAAAATAAAAAAACAAAAACAAAATCCCCCCCCCCCCCCCACTTTTAAGAAATACCCTATATATATATATATATATATATATATATATATATATATATATATATATATATATATATATATATATATATATTTCTTTTGTGCGTGTGTATGTCACTGAACTCCTCCTAAACGGCTGGACTGAGTTTAATGAAATTTTTTGTGTGTCTTCAGGTGTATTCGAGAATGGTTTAGATTTACAAATGAAAGTTGTAACTTAGTTAGTTCTTTCTTAATTAATTTTTAACCAACTCTTTCAACAACTTTTCCACCTAGATGGCGTGAGTTGTCGTAAACACGATGTCAGAATTTATTTAATGTTGAAATGAATAATATTATAGTTTTAAAAAATTAAAGTACACGCTTTTATAGAAATGTGAACTAAAAAGCACGAAATATGTATCTTAGTATTAAAATTCAGGGTAAGAGAAAATCGTGTGAGTGACACACCCTAATATTTACATACATTTAAATCTTTAACTAAAATAACTTAGAATTAACAAAAACCATTTTTAAAAAATCTCCCCTAATGGGGATCGAACACTGGACCTCTAGGTTCGTAGCGCGGCGCCTTACCTCGACGCCGCATCGTTCACGTAAGGTAAGTATTTTTTTTACAATGTAAATTTTTTGTTTGCTCCCAGAGAAGTTACAAAAAACATACATACATACATACATACAGGTGAAGCTAATAAAAAAGCGTGTTAAAAATGAATTTTTAACCGTATCCTACGAAGTGTTTAAAATATTTTTTCAAAATTAATATTTTTAGAATCGTAACCGTATCTTACGAAGTGTTTAAAATATTTTTTTCAAAGTTAATATTTTAGAATCGTAAACACGATGTCAGAATTTATTTAATGTTGAAATGAAAAATGAATTTTTAACCGTAAGTGTTTAAAATATTTATCAACGTTAATATTGTTAAAATGTTAAAATTAGTTAAAATGGTATATTCTTTTAAAAAATTCGTCAATATCCGACGGAGTTATTTTATGTTAAAATGAAAAATGAATTTTTAGGCCATTATTATTTGTGCAGATGGAAAATGTACTAAAAGTTCTCCGAAAAATTTCACGATCACAAATGTTGACGGATATCCAATATATCGTCGAAGAATTCCCGATAATGGCGGACAATCTTAGCATCTATGGCGGTCATCTACGTCAACAACACAGATATTGACATTGATAACCGATGGATAATCCCATATTCGCTTCTGCTGAGCAAAACATTCAATGCTCATATTAATGTTCAGTTCTGCAGTTCAGTGAAGAGCATCAAATACATTTGCAAGTATGTGAATAAATTCAGTGATATGGCTGTATTTCGTGTTGAAAATACCAATGTGAATGCTCCTCTCGTGAATAACAACGATGAAATAACACTTTACCAAACTGGCCGGTACGTGAGCTCCAATGAAGCTGTTTGGCGTATCTTTGGTTTCCCAATTCATGAACGGGATCCAGCAGTTCTTCATTTAGCCGTCCATCTTGAAAATGGCCAGCGCGTATATTTCACGAGCGAGACAGCGATTGATCGTGCTATAAATCCACCAAAAACTACACTCACCGAATTTTTTGAATTGTGTAATCGTGCGGATGCTTTTGGTGCTTTTGCACGGACATTACTCTATTCAGAAGTACCACGCTATTTCACATGGGCTCCAACAAAAAAAATGGATGCCCCGCAAGCAAGGCACGCCGATTGATGCATGTCCCGGTTTATTCAAATCAAACACCTTGGAACGAGTATTTACGGTCAATCCAAGGCAGACTGAGTGCTTTTATCTTCGACTGTTATTGGTTAATGTCATCGGCCCTTTGTCATTTCAAGATTTACGTAAAGTGAATGGACAACAGTATCCAACGTATAAAGATGCATGCCTTGCACTCGGCTTGCTGGAAGACGACAACCAGTGGGAGTGCATGCTTGCTGAAGTAGGACTGAACTGTACAGCAAAACAAATTCGTCTACTATTCGCTATAGTGTTGACTATATGTTTCTCGGCCCGAGCAGAGACATTATGGGATAATCACAAAGATTCAATGACTAATGATATATTGCATCAACATCGTTCACGGTGCAACGATCTAACGATAGTATTCAGTGACGCTATATACAATGAAGCATTGATTGCTATTGAAGATCTTTGCATTATCATTGCCAACTTACCACTCATTCATTTCGGTATGCATTCAACAAATCGAAATGCATCTGATTTAATAAGCACTGAATTGAATCGTGAACTACAATACAATACTGTAGAAATGGCAGCGATTGTTGCTCGCAATGTCCCACTAATGAATGAAGAACAAAGAACCATTTACGACCGCATCATGCTCGCAGTTTTGGTAGGACAAGGTGGATTCTTTTTTTTGGGGGTGCACCAGGTGGAACTGGCAAAACATTCCTTATTTCGCTAATTCTCGCCGAAATACGATCAAATAATGGCATCGCATTGGCTGTTGTATCATCTGGCATTGCGGCAACTTTATTGGATGGATGCAGAACAGCTCATTCATTATTGAAACTGCCACTAAATATTCAAAATAACCCAGACGCAGTGTGCAACATAAAAAAAACAATCTTCCATGGCAACAGTGCTGAAATAGTGTAAAATTCTTATCTGGGATGAATGCACTATGGAACACAAACATTCGATTGAGGCGTCGAACAGGACATTGAAAGATATAAAAAACAACGACAAACTATTTGGCGGCACTCTGTTACTATTTTCAGGTGATTTCAGACAAGCATTTCCCGTTATTCCGTGTTCAACATACGCTGATGAGATCAACGCGTGCTTAAAATCATCGTCATTGTGGCTTAATGTTGAAAAAGTACAACTGAAAGTAAATTTGTGCGTTCAAAAGCTTCAAGATCCATCCGCTGAAACATTCTCAAAACAATTGTTAGATATCGGCGATGGAAAAGTTACTACAGATGAAACTGGATGCATAAAATTACCGACCGATTTCTGCACAATCATTGATTCTCAAGATGCTCTTATTGACCAGATATTTCCCGATGTACACAGACGATACACAAATCATGAGTGGCTGGCAGAAAGAGCAATTTTAGCAGCAAAAAATGTGGACGTCAACGAATTGAATCTCAAGATACAACATTTGTTACCAGGAGACTTGGTGTCATACAAATCTAATGATACATTTTGCGATGCCACGGAAGCTGTAAATTATCCAACAAAGTTTTTAAACTCATTGGATTTACCAGGCATGCCACCGCATATTTTACCACTGAAGGTTGGATCTCCGGTTATTTTGCTTCGTAATTTGAACCCACCACGGTTGTGCAACGGCACGCGATTAGTCATAAAAAAATTAATGAAAAATGTTATCGAAGCCATCATTTTAAATGACAAATTCCGAGGTGAAAATATATTACTACTGCAAATTCCTATTATACCCACAGATGTGCCAATTCAATTTAAACGCCCTCAATTTCCAATTAGATTGGCATTTGCAATGACTATCAATAAGACTCAGGGCCAAACGATGTCTGTCTGTTGCTTAGATTTGAGCACATCATATTTTTCACACGGACAATTATACGTGGCTCTCGAGTGGGCAAACCATCCAGTTTGTTTGTATTGGCGAAAGATGGGATAACAAAAAATATTGTACACTCTGTTGCATTAAGGGAATGATACTGTTTTTTAGTAATATTGTTATAAGTAGCGATATGTATATAATTTTAAAGAATCAATTTTAATAAATTAAAAAAATAAATGATTGGTGTTTAGTTATTTTTATATTCTTTCACCGTTCACAGCGCTCCATACATCTTCCACTTATATACCACATCCTAACACACTTACAATAAGTTAGTTATTTTTTTCTAGCAAAATATTCTCTAGAAATAATTTATATGACAAAACAACGTTTGTCGGGTCAGCTAGTATATGTATATATATATATATATATATATACGAATAAGTACTTGGACACTTTCGAAACTTAAACGTTTCGTCAAATATATAGAAAGGTTCTTTTAGAATAATCTTGAAACTTTAGTAGTGTAAAGAACATGTTATACCTCATATATTTCAGCAAAAGCTGTATCCTGAAGAGGAAAATGTGACTAGTTAAAAATTAAAGAAAAATCTAAATGTTTTGGATTACCCTGTAATATGTAATGCTTTAAATGTGTTTTGACTGTAGCATGCAATTATTATGATTTTCTCATTATCTGTATAAATTTTTAACAGGCTACCGCATATATTCATGGAGATATAGCGTTTATTTAAAAAAAATGAAAAAAAAAAAAAAAATCCAGTTTTTAATTATAACACGTAGAGTGTTAGACCCAGAGTGAAGCCTTTTTTAGGAAATTCGGCATACTGTATTAGTCACACCATACTGAAGTTAGAATGCAAAAATCTTATGAAATATAAGCATTTTTACTAAATAATTTTTAATTATACGCATGTGTTAGCTTTTAAAAAATTTCATTTGCATAATTTAATAGCCAAAAGTATTGAACGATTTATATGAAAGCCCTAAAGAATATCGTGTAAATTCAAGAAGTTATGAGAGATAGAATAAACAGAATTTCTCGAAATAAATAAATAAATAAAAATAAATAAATAAATAAATAAAGGAAGACTATAGGGGAGAGGGGTATTAATATTTATTTACAGTAGGTAACAAAAGTGTCCGAACACTAGCGGAAATTCCTATGTAAAAAAAAGTACACTTCATACAGTTTTGTTAAATAAATCCTTGTCGAATCCTGTTCTCAGTAAGTGTAAGAACATGATTCGATAAGGATTTATTTAACAAAACCGTATGAAGCGTACTTTTTTTACATAGGAATTATTGCTAGTGTTCGGACACTTTTGTTACCGACTGTACTATCAGCGAACACTCTATTATCAGTGGCCATTGATTGAATCATAACAAAAATGTGAGTAAAGCCCCTTATAGTTTAGCTTTATTTACCCTACATGTTATAATTTAAACAGTGATTTTTTTCCCTATTAAAACAAAAACAAAAACATTATATCTCCATGAATATATGTGGTAGCCTCTTAAAATTTATACAGATAATGAAAAAAATTTTCACAATCCCATCCTACAGTCAAAACGAATTTAAAGCATTACTTTTTACAGAGTGATCCAAAACATTTTGTTTTTTGTTTAATTACTTTACGAACACTATAGTGAGGAAAGTATTGTAATCATGTCAAAAATCCAATTTTGAGATTTTGATGTTTCTATACGTTTCGAGGTCCCCTGAGTCCGTTTACACTATTTTTACGTCACAGTTGCACGGACTGTATAGATTTTGGGGGATATAGCACTTACAGTTTTTTTACAGGGGCACAAAGAAAAATTCTTTATCATTATGGCTTATAGGGCCAAATTTTTAAAAGTGTGATAGCGTCTAAACGCCTTATTAATCTGAGCAAAAAAATTGTCCACTTGTTATAGGTCACAGTTGCACCAACTGTATAGATTTTGGTGAATTTACCGCACACAGTTTTTTTACAGGAACACAAAGAAAAATTCTTTATCAGTATGGCCTATGGGACCAATTTTTTAAAAAGCGATAGCATCTAAACGCCTTACTCAATTGAGCTGAAAATGTATATGAATATTATAAATCACTGTAGCACTAACTAAGCATTTTGGTAAATCTAGCATTTATAGGTTTTTACAGGGACACAACGAAAGCTTCTTTATCATTATGATCTATGGGCTCAAAGATCAGTAGCGTTAAATAAAACATCGTGTAATATATGGAGAAAAGTACTCAAACACTCTATTATGGTTTTCTCTCTTTTGTTTGTTTAATAACTCCTCTTTCTTTACTTTATCTACAAAACTATTAATTACTCAATGTTCGGAAAGTGGAGTGGAGTTACTTCAGAATTTTTTTTTTACTGGTCCCCTTTTCCTTTTCAAGACACAACTTTTGCTGAAGCATACGAGGTATAGCATGTTCTTTACACTACCAAAGTTTCAAGGTGATTCCTAAAGAATTTTTCTAGATATTTGACAAAACGTTTGAATTCGAAAGTGTCCAAATACTTATTGGTAGACAGTGTATATATATATATATATATATATATATATATATATATATATATATATATATATTAAAAATTTGATTACAAAATAATAATTTTAGACTCAGTAGAATAAAAGTAACAGACGATTGTATGCCCCTGAAATCCAAATTAACCTGCAAGTTATAATTAGATTTTATTTTATTAAACATCCAATAACATAAAACAGACTGTCATCAAACTGCATTTCGTAATAATAGTTTAAATTTTAATAATTGAGTCATTGTAAAGGAATTAAGGGGAGATTTAAATTGTATTAATTGAGAATTAATTAATTAATCTCATGTTAGAATATTAATTTCATAAAATGTATATTTAGAAAAAGAAATAAAAATAAAATTAGAAATAATAATGTGTAAGCGCAAATGCCGCCATAAACAAAGTGTATAAAATAAAAAATGGGGATAAAGCCTAAATTTGGCGATTACAAATATATGAAATTCATATATATATATATATCTTTAAAGAAAACAAACTAATATAAAAATGTTATGTAAGAAGATCATAAACAAAAAGTATAAAAGTAGCTGTATGAGACAAATCAAACTTTGAATCGCTTAAAATTTGTCTATTTTTGTAAAATTTGATATGTTTTATGTTAGGTTTCTTCTTTTGAAAAATTATGAACATTAAATGTACATAGTAGACATAAAAATTGCGACATAACAGTTTTCTTTCAATAGTTTTTTTCTTTTTTCTATGTGATTCGTGAAAATTTTAGAACTCCGGTTTTCGATGGATTTACACCTTTTGGAATGTCCTGAACACAATTTGATAGTTTTTAGAAAATGTCTGTCTATGTGTGTTCTGTGTGCGTGTATCACGAATTTTGTGGACGCTGTATCTCACGAACTAAATAACGAAATTTAACCAAACTTGGTATTTAGTTGGACCCTGACATAAACTGGTGCTGATTAGATTTGGGGATCAATCTTTCAACAGGTGGAGCTGTAATCACATTTTTTATAAATTTTTAACATGACAGTATAGTACAAAATTTCGTATAAATGTACATAATGAGAGTTATTTTTAACTTGTGATTGTAAAATTAATTTGAATTATTGATAATAGTAGTAGTTAACTAGGAAAAAATTTTGTGCATGTGGGGGCATCGCTTCCCCCACTGGGGGAGTAAATTTTCAAGATGGATATCTTTCGAATGGTCTCGTCTTTAAAGGTCTACCGTCGTCGTTTTAAAGGTCTACCTTTAAAACGAATGGTTGAACTATAGATCTCTGATAATTTAAAACTGTGACGGAATGACACGTTTTGCCGAGAATGGCGACAGCGCCGTCTATATTGTTTTAAATGATAGGGAAGATGGCTCAATATTGATAGCCTATTTAATATATTCGTAAGAGTTTGAATTTAGCGCTACAAAACAAAGTTATCGATTTTTTTTACTTTTAACGAAAAAAAAAAACCTTTTTTTTTTTTTTTAAATATTGAGAATAAAATGGACTTTTTTGGATATTTAGTGTTATGCTACTTCTCTTATATGGAAATCGTCTGCATTATCATGGAAGATAATTTTTTTTTAATAATAATTTTAATAAATTATTTTTACTGAGTGAATTTGTATAGGAAAATATAGAAGAAAGTCATGTGGTGGCCACAGCATTCTAGTTTTTTTTTTTTTTAAATTAAGTTAAATAAATAAATAAATAAATAAATAAACTCGACGAAAGTAAAACTGAATGTATAGTTGAAACTATGCAGTTCTTCAATACTACCAGTTTGAAATGCATGCATTACCGGTTTGAAACGAAATTTAATGTTTTTAAAAACTTGATTCTGTTGACAATCTACGATGCAACCGGTTTCGTTCGCGTAGCGACCTAGTTAAGCAAAGTAAACAAATAATGAGAAATAGCAGTCATTCTTTCAGAAAATGAAAAAGAAATATTAATGGAATTAAAGAGATAAAGCTCAAAGAGGATTAATTTAAAATGCAAATAATACGCCCGACGCTGTCAGATTCTTTTTTATTCTTTTACTTAAAGCTTTTACATAATATTAGAACAAATATTTGTAAAGTTTTCAGTAATGGGGTTGTTTATGAAAAAATGTTGTAAAAAGTAGTAATGGCTAATTTAATATTTTTAATTATTTAAGATATACTTCATTAAAAAAGTACAATATTTTAGAAGAAATACTGATTGTTTATATTAATAACTAATAATTTATAAAGGTACAATAAAGTTATGATACAGGTTGCACTGAACTTTTTTTTAAATAAATTTATCTTTTTTATTTACAATAAATAGTTGAAATTTTTTAAACACTTAATTACAGCGATTTAGAAAAGCTATAATAGCAATTTTTATCTCTGGTGTAATTCTACTTTCCTGTAATTAATAGTTGTTTTGTTTTTTGTAATCTTAATTGCTAAGTTAAATGTGTATAAGTAAAATAACTTAAAAAAGACACAATAATAGCTTTTTAAATTATTTCGTGACTGACCAGAACTGAAAGATTGTGAAGAAATTGTAATTTTTTTTTTTTTTCTTCGAGTGTTATTAATTTTACTCTCTTTTATATACATAAGAAGAAAGTATTAGATTCTCGAAAATTTTCGACTTTCAGTTTTCAAAGAATTTACACGTTTTGATATATCCTGAACATGATTCATCCACTCTTTTAGACAGTATATATATATATATATATATATATCTTTCCGTGTATGCGTTCTCCAGGCCTTGACTAAGGCAAGGACATGTGGAGCAATAGCCTCGGCTCCCCGCACGGAATTGGCTCTGAAATCAAACGTAAAACTTACTTCAATGCCCCTTTTAAGTTTTAATTTTAAGTGAATGGGTGTAAAGGGGCTCGTTAAAAAGTATCTGCTGACAGGTTTCAGTTTGACTAAGTCGAAGCTTGTGTGACTCTGCTTATGTGCTAGCAAATGTTCTAATGTTTGTTGTACTTATTTTGATGAAAGGATTTGACAGAGCTACAATTTCAGACGATACTAAAATTTCTAATGTTTCCATGAAGCGATGCATTGATAAAATGGTGAAGAATGTTTAAGCTAATTTAAAGTGATGGCCGTAGGTTATTGCACTGTGAACACAATTTACCCAGGTATCAAGTGCTGACTTTTACATGCTTTACCTTAAATTCATGACAAAAATATTCCTGATTACGTAATCCAATACTATAGAGTTACAGCAGAGAGTCTTTTTGAAAACATCAAGACAAAAATATTTATTTACAAATAAATGGATGAAAGAACAGATGGATGGATGAATGAATGGATGGATTAATGGACACTGGGAGTTTTCGAGAGAGCGCACAACTTGTTAGTTGTTCAAAGGCAGCGGCAAAAATGATGAAAGTTTGGCTCATTAACTTCACATCAAAACCACAAGATCTGTCGCCAAACTTCATTCTCACAGACAGAAAGAACATCACCCACTTTTTTTAGTTGCGGATAAATCAGTATATCTTTTAAAAATATATTGGCGATTCTTTTTTTAGCCAAAAAACCGTTATCAATCCGTGAGAAGATTGGAAAAATACGTTAAAACTCAACCACAAAAATTTATGGTTAAAATCTTATTCTCAGCCTTTAGCCGATAGAAAGTACATAATATCTATTTTCAGAGCCGATACTATGTTCAAAAGTGCCACATCAGGAAATATTTTATTCTATTTTATTTTACTGAAATGAAAAGATTTGCCCTCCACAGAACATTATGCGAGCAAACTATATCTCTTACTTTTATTTTTTATTTATTAAAAGAAGTAGAGAGAGAATGACTTTGATCCTTTGCAAGAAGAGAAACCGCACATATTAGCTCGCTTTTTATAAAGATAGAAAATGAATTGGAAAAGAATTAAATTTTGTACTCTAATATATAATTTAGAATATGTGATTTTCGATATCATAGCAAAAATTAGTGAACTCCTAACCATAGTCAATTTTTAATTCTCGTCTTTTTCCTGTACAACTTTAATTAAAATAATAATAATAATAATAATAATAATAATAATAATAATAATAAATAAGCAAATAAATAAACTTCACAAGTTATCATCCAACATGAGTTGGAAATTGGAAGAATGGAGCAGAAGTCCGCTATTAATATGTAAAAAACAGTAATATTTAAACTCTTTTAAATAATATTTACTGCTTACGAATTTAAAATTTTGTCTTTATATGATTCAAAGTATTATATAGAAAGGGAATCTCTGTTTAACGAATTTTCCATATAACGTACTTTTTTGCTGGATTTAGCCACATCTTTAAATAAGAGGTGCAACACAAATCTGTGTAATTAATCATTAATAAATAGCCATTAGACTGTGATAGCATTAAACACTGTTTATGGTAGTTTAAACCAAAAATGTATTTTTAATTATTTGCATGATTTGTTTTAAAATGCTGACTCAATTTACGTTTCCATTGTCTACAAGCATTACCATTCATATTCAGCTCAAATATGTTGTGACAGTTATGTACGATAATTAATCTTTAGCGTCGCTTTATTTTTCTATGTAACTTTAATTAAATAGGAGTAGAATTTTAAATCAAAACTACTCATTAATATACACACACACCGACTTTACTAACTGATCACGTAAACAGAGTAAGTCTTTGAAATGGTGAACAACCTTACACAGAAGTTTTCATGGTACCATTTTCAAGGAAGATGGTTGGGCCATTTCGTCAGATAACAATTAGTCCAAGGCTAATGTCTCCTTCCTCGTTGTAGAGAAATATTTCGTGTTTTTAAACGTTTCATTTACTTACCCTTTTCTTATGCAGAACTCGTTCCAAATTACATGCCATTCTGACACGTAAAATAAATGGATTTTGACAAAAAATAAATTAATTAATTAAATAAAAAATTAAATAAAATAAACACGTTTTACAAAAGTAAATGTAATTATAAAGCAAGAAAAAAATCCTGCGGGGTCGCTTAGATTATAAATCACTGACGAATTGCATTTTCCCTTTTACCGGTTAGTCTTCAACATTTCTATTTTATTTTAAGTATTAAAAAATTAAAGTATTAAAAATTAAAGTATTAAAGTATTTTAAGTATTAAAAAATTAACTGAAAAAGCGTTTCTTCACGCAATTGCCACTTATAAACTAAAATCATACTTGCCAACATTCTAATTAGTATTCCGGAAAACTGATAGTACCCGCCTTTTTTTCACACCAGTCTTTTTTTAAAATATTATATATTTTTTTATTTTATCATGATTATTTTTGGAGAATATTACTCAAAAAATAAAGTGGTGTTGAAAAAGAGACGTGCACTAACAATTTTACGGATTATTAATTAGAATGTTGGCAGCTGTGCTAAAATGTATCTGAATTCAGTGTGGCCCTGTAAAGCAGATGCTAATGCCAATTATACAGTATTCTGTAGGAAGCATGCTCTTTATGCACTTGATTAATATGCTTTAAATTCGTTATGTTTGCGCAGTATAAAAATATTATGTACGCTAATGAAATTCCTTTCATTAGCCATAATGTATCTGAATTTCTTGTCGCTACTGATATAAAAAGCAATAGTGCTGTTTATGCTATTTTTTTTTTAATTATGAAGAAAGAAATCTCACAAAAACTATATTTATAGCTTTTCTTTAAAAGAGAAAGGATAAAATAAGTTTAGGCTTGTTTTGCTTTTAAAGTGAAAACACAAAATAAATTTAAACATTTTTCAAATTTGTTTAAAATTGCTGAAAATAAATGCGTTTTGATTTCAAAATTAATAAATTGATACATTTTGTTTTTTATTTGAAACTATGAATGAAAAAAAAAATATATTTTTATTATTTATTTATTTAAATTACTGACAATGGGGTGTTGTATGCACTATATTTGAACAATGAATGTGAACAAAGTATTTAAAAAATCTTGGCTTGAATTCTTTGAATATTGACCGTAGACATGATATAACAAATTACAAGGATGCATAAGAAATTGTAAGGAATTTTATAAAAGTAGTCAATGTTTTCGTAAAATTCAACTTTGGGAATAATAAAAATTAAATTTTTATACGATTTCGATTAAAAAAAAAAAAAAAAAAAAAAAAAAAAGTCATTTTGTAAAAATATGCTCCATACTCTATAAAATCGATGTACAGAATTTCAGCATTATAACGTAACTTTTAAAAACGCCCTAGTGCTATGTTTAAACAAAGTTGGTGATACCTTTTTAATCACAAATTAAGATGTAAAAATATTCATTCATCTTAATTTATCATCTTAATTCATCAATGTAAATGTTTTCATTCGCAATTTATGGCTGGACGATAGGACCCATGCCCCAGCCCGCCCGGTTCCCGCTGTTCAATGTATTTTCCTAGTCAACTTTGTCCCCTTTCCACCGCCACTTTAGAATGTAGAAAAAGAGGGGGGGGGAAGGCTAAAAACCCCATAGAAATAGCATGGGAAGAAAAGCAAATAAACTCATAATGTCAAGTGTGTTAAAAAAATAAATAAATAAATAAATAAATAAATAAATTCACACCGGAAGTAATAAGGGGACAAAATTGACTAGAAAAACACATCGAAGAGAGGAAATCGGGCGGGCTGGGGCATGGGTCCTATCGTCCAGGATTAATACGACTCGCCTAGTATAACTCGCCCTTTTCCTGTAAACGTGATGCGGTATTTCTTTCACACGAAAGAAGTTACATTGAGACACTTGAAAGTGGTTAAATTAGATATTTTTCTCTTGTCATATGTCGCACATTTCTTATTGTACAATGCTGAAATTTTGAATTTTATTTAATTAGTGTATGGAGCCCTTTTCACATTGGAAATTATTTCGTTTGGTGGTTGTATAAAAATTTAAATATTGGAATTTTTGAAATAGAATCCTTTGAAATATTAAATTGTTTTTATACAATTGTGTACGCTTTTTTAAGAAATTTCACAATTAGTTATAATGTTTAGGATCAATATATATTAAAAAAAAAAAAAAAAGAAAAAGAAAAGAAACGTGAAATGAAGATTTTTAAACACACTGCATATGTATATATTAAAAATGTATTCTATTTAGATATGAAGTGCATGTTGTATTTTACGTGTAAATATATATTTCAAGTTGGTACTACTAGTTGTTTATGATTTAAAATGTACGTTCCTGTGTAAAATGCATACACCAAAAGTAGTATAAGTAAATAGATGTATAAGAGTGATGTATAAATAAATAGATATATGAGTATTTATGCTTGAGTATAGATGGATAAATTATGAATTAAGTAGTATAATTTGAGTGAAGTATTGGCTGAAGGATTCATTGAAAGATAAGATAGGTTAATTTATTTTAAAAGTGTAAGACATTTGATATTTAGAGTACCAATGAAGTGTTAATGATATTTAAAGTGACAATATATATATATATATATATATATATATATATATATATATACCCGTGTGTTGTGTGTGTCGAAAAAAAAATAACAAAAATGCTTATTTAATAATTCTTAGAAATATAAGGAATTTGTACCAGTGGACACCTTTAAGAACATTTTTTGGATATATTTCAGAGAACTATTTTCATTTTAGCGGCTGTAACTATATCCATTCTTCGATACCTTAACTAACTATCTATGTACTTGATATGTAAGGCGAAAGATGCTAACTGAAGCATTTTTAAAACTGAAAAATATTATCTTCATTCAGATCTTAAAATGGTCCGGTAGTAAACACTTTTATGTTCCCGTAGTGGACAGCTTTGAAATTTTGCAGAAAAATCGACATGAAATGCGAAGCGAATGGAAATATATATTTAATAAACAAAAAGTATTTTGTGTTTCATTAACGCATTAAAAGAATGAGAAAAATATATAAATTTGTATCATATATTGAAAATTAATTGTATCTAAAAAAATTAATGGTCCAATGATAGATTCCAATCGCAGTGCTCCAATTAAATTGTTTTATTTAAGTTTTAGTCTTAATTTGTAAGTAATATTTTAATTACAATTGTGTTATAGTCTTACAATTACTCAGGATGGATATTCTAGTTTGCATATTTCTGCTGAAATTTTACCTATAACTGTCATTTTGAAAAAAAAAGAAAGAAAGAAAATTGCAAATTTTCTCTTAAATTTTGAAATAAATTCTTAATAAAAAACAGTATTGCAGAAAAAAGTTATATCAAAGTCCTACGACATTTATAAGCAGATAGTGTTTAACACTTCCATCTATAATTTGCAGAATTGTATCTGTAACAACTTACAGAATATATATATACATATTTACAGAACATGCTATATGTTCCACTGTTCAAAAACTTGCTTTTGATTACTTGACTACTTTGCTGCGTTTGTCTAGGGAAGTCATGAAATGTTAGTATATTTAGTATGGTTTTATCAGGTTTCTTTCTCATGATTTTTACTTCACACGTTTACAATTAATTTCAAATGCAACAAAATGAGCAAAATATATCAAAACCATTTACTGCAAACTCTTAATAATAATAATAATAATAATAATAATAAAGCCTTTTTTTTGGGGGGGGGGGGGGGGGGGGCAAAAAATATGTGCTTTCTTTTCTTTTTTGAGAAGATTAAAATAAAAAACGCACATTTAAATCGGAAAATAGATTGAGATTAAACGTAATCCTATTTTTCATCATTTTATTATTATTATTATTATTATTATTATTATTATTATTTAAGCTATAACATTATAACACTTAACCATTAATCATTTTAACATGTATTATTCTGGTTTACTAATGTTTCTTTAAATATAAAGCTTGATAATGTAATTATTTTATACACTAGTGATGATTGTATGCTAGAATTCATATAATAATTACTTTATTTTTCAGGATGCTCAGCAGCTGATGAAACAAAATCACACAAATTGGTAAGTTTGTTATCTATCTATCTATCTATCTATTATTATTATGAGTTTTATGAAATGTAGATCCACTACAACCACTAACTTCCAAATTATAGCCCCCCCCCCTTTTTTTTTTCTTTTGAACGATATATTTTCTAAATTTCAATTCAGATAATTTAATTCGATATACATTTAAAATCAACCGACACAAAGAAATAAGTAAATTCCAACTGAGGATTGTATGTTTACAGCTTAATATTTGTGCAAAATTCAAATAAAATATTTTTTGATGTGTTTATTATCTCCCTTTCACAACATTAGATGTAAATTTTCCGAATTAAAATTTAATCTGAAAATATAAAATATGTTGCATTTTACTAAAACGCAAAAGAAAGAAAAGGTAGTAATTCGCAGAAAGTTTATATTTTTAAGTTAAATAAAATTTTTAAGTAATAATACGCATATCTATAAATTTAAATATATATATATATATATTTATTTATTTAATTAATTTTGTACACTTTTTAAACTTCATGTGTCCACTGAAATTCTTTTGTATGTGTATGTTGACTTAATATGTTTTTAAAAATATGATTTTAAAATTAAACATTGCTATCATCGGACATCTTGTTTTATACACCGATACAAAGAATATATGTCACCGAGCAATATCGTCAAAGGCGCACAAACAGTTATGCTACACTGATACAAAAATTATCCCTTGCTCTTTCGTTCTCTCTTTTATAAATTGGATTCAGAGTTTGAATATCTCAGCAATTTTCAGTGACATATTTAAAAAGTTTTGTTTATGGTATGGGAATACTACAAACAAAATATAATAAAATTGTCAGAATTGCTATGATAATTTAAATATAACATATTATTCTCACAGTTGATTTTACAGTGACAAAAATTGTACGTTATGAATCACCTAACATTACAAAATTTGTGAAAAATCGGGTATGAGAGGTTATTAAATGGAATACCTACAAGTCTCTAATATTGTAATTTCTCTGATTTTTTATCATTTTCTATTTTTCTGTAAACTTGCAAGGAGTATATTTTTCAAGTTTGTGTACTGTGTGCCTTTTCATTTTCTGTATTTCATATAACTTTTCAGCACATGTTAGCTGTTATCAAATGTACTAACATTGGTAATGATATACATATTTCACACTAACAATGTAATATATGTATAACATTTTTGTTATACTTATTCTTATATGCATATTTTATATTGAAAAAGTACGTTATCTAAACTTTTGAGACAGATTGTACTACACTGTTATTATTAAGAACCCTCATTCAGCTACAATTGACGTCGATGACAGAAACTTTACGTAGTGTTTCGCATCATTTCTATTGATGCAGCTACTATACCTTATACTCAATGACACTAGAGTTGGAGTTTTATGATGACTGACATTGTCAAATTTATTTTGGCAGACACTATTAAATAATACTTTGAGCGAACCTGGCTGGTGGATATAACTATTTATTTATTTTATTTTTATTTTTATTTTTTATTTTTTCAAATAGGAACAGTAAAGTTTAAAGCTACAATGTAAATACAAAATATATATATATATAGATATATATTTTGCACTTATTCCATTTTATTAAAAATGTTTTCAGATTGTATAACGAACTTTTGTTAAGAACTTTTTATCCCTTTCCGACATAGGCCGTGCGATCGTGCGGGTTAGACATCCACGACATCCACTTACATTTTTGCGTCTGGAACAGTCGTATGTAATGAAATCTGGAAATGAACGATCGAGCTAATTAGCAGAAAGTATAAAGTACAATTTTCAATCAAGAAATGTCGGTTATAGTTCATATTTTTCTTTCAGTTTGCAAAAACAGAAGAATGTAATGTTTTAATGTAAAAATGTTCCGGGTCGGAAAAGGTTAAACAATTTCTTTCGTTAATAGATCATTTTACTATAATTTATTATTGTTATTATTATTATTAATATCGTTGATACTTTTCAATTTTTACAGCCCCACGATAAACTGTCAAATTATGTAAAGAACATTAATCAAACGACAGACAATATAAAAATGAAATAATAGTAGCAATTAAAATGATTATACATATTTCAAATAATTAATAATAATTTAATACTAATTTCATTAAATTTAAATAATATAAATTTAATATTGAATAATAAATTAAAATAATTAAATTTCCTTAAAAGCGATCGAGGTAACATGTCAACAACACACTGCATAAGAGTTTTAAATTTGGTTCCGTTTTGATAAAGGCAAATGTAAATTTTAAACACTACTCGGTTTCCGATTTTTAAACATGAATTTCAAAATTTATTTCTCCTTGTAAATTCAAATTGCTAAACATTAGTTTACATCATAATTAAAATAAATGGTTTCATCTTTTACATTATGATATTTATATGTTTTGAAGAGAATACGTCTCCAAAAAATTAAAAATGGCATCGTAATCCTTTAATTTAAATTTTATAATAACGTGTCTATTTATTTATTTTTATTAATTTCTATTCTTGTTTGTTTGCGTGTCTGTTTGTTTGTCCGGTACAAATCTTGCAACATATTTTTAACTAACTTTCCTACTAACTAGACATTTGAAACTTTTAGCAGAACCTGGTGACAACGCAATACTTCGAAGCCCGATTTTCGAATTTTCGAATAGTTTTCTTTTAATGGGCTCTTCCCACCATCGTCTGCTCAATCACGTGATAGAGGAAAACGAATAATCGAATTCTGAGAATCGAATTCAATTAAATATTGTTCTTAAGAACAAAAAAAATAATATTTAATATAAAATAAAATAAAAGTAATATTGTGCATTTGTAAACAGTAGAATAATTGTATTTGTAAATTTAATAATTTTTAAAAAACATTTTATGTGTTTATTTATTTTTACCTATAAGAATCGATTTTTGTATATTGCAGTGTAACTGTAACATTAACTGATCTAGCAATAAATAATAGCTTCTTGTGGAATGTTTACGGATTATAAATCGAAATTTTAAAATGTTTTCATTTAATTTAATTGCATAAAGGTGTTACAACAAGTTAATTAACTTAGTTACTGGTCTAAATGGATTTACGTAGTGCGATATTGCACTGTCACTGATTTAAGTACCCAAAATCAGAGTATTTAAACATGTCTTCATGAACATCAATAACAGGTATAAACTAAATGATGATTGTAAATGATGATTGTAAATGTATACAGCAAACAAAAGATGATGAATAATGATATAAAATGGATTAAAAATGATGATTTATAAAAAATAACACAGATTAAATACGATTGATCAAAAATAAGAATAGAAAATATGTTATTTCAGTAATAGCTATAGATAAACAAGACTTCGTCTGCTATTTGTTTTTCCTCTATCATGTGACCTCTGACGTCAGGTGGGAAGAGCCCATTAAATATGAAAATAATAAGCTCCTAATAGCAATAAAAATAGCCATTAAAATATTAGCTATAATTTAATTGTTGCCAAAAACAAATTTACGAGTTCATTTTCTTTCGACATAAAAATAAATACATTTAACTAACTTCCCTACTAACTAGACATTTGAAACTTTTAGCAGTACCCGGTGACAACACAATACGTCGAAGCCCGATTTTCTAATTTTCGAAAAGTTTTCTTTTAATTAATTAAAACGTGAAAATAATAAGCTCCTAATAGCAATAAAAATAGCCATTAAAATATTAGCTATAATTTAATTGTTGCCAAAGACAAATTTACGAGTTCATTTTCTTTCGACATAAAAATAAATACATTTAATTAAATGTGAACGTTAAAAAATTATAAAAAGTTAAATTATGCACCTCACAAAAGTTGACGTCATTATCAGCTTAAAATTTTTATGCACATTGATAAGTGCTAATATAGTTCATGATACGTTGTTCTAGAAGAAGTAATATTTTATTTTAAAACCTTTTTTTTTTCTTTTTTTTTATCAGTTCACTGAACTGAGTCCGCGTGCTTAAATATTGCTTGTACATTATTTTTTATCCTCGCGTATTTTATTAATGATTCCTCAGAAAATTTAAAAACATGGTATATAAAAAGTTTTTTCTTTTTTTATCTTATAATTATTTATATTATCAATTTCTCGTGACATAGTTGAATTTTACATATTTAGTCTTATTATTATTTTCCCTTGAGGTGTTAAAATTTATTATTTGACTCAATGAGCGAATCTTCCAAAACAATGCAAACCATGGATAAAATTTTATTTTCTTTATCTCAATACATTATTGCCGTTGTGATGTAAGTCCTCCGTTACTATATCCTTTTTTGCCATTTCATTCAGTGGAAATCTACGCGGGGAAACCATTAATAAAATTTTACTTTCTTTATTCCAATACATTATTATTGCTATGACATCATTTCAAGCGCTAGTTTTTGGAAAATCAAGCTTTTATTGTTAAAAATATTACCATATTATTTCCTTCCATCCAAATATTCTCTTCTATAAAGGATATTTACGAAAACCGTCAAAGCAGCTCATAAAAATCTTTGCCTTTTCAAGCATAAATAATTGAAATGGAAACATGAAAATTGGATGGATAATCAGCCACGTGCGTCTTCCCAACCGTTTTGTTCCATCTGAAATCCGTGTGATTACGGAACAACCTCGCAACACGAAAGTGGTAAATCTACTTTTTAATCAAAATAAGCCACAAAAAAAGAAATGTAAGTCTTTAAGAAGTAAAACAAAAGGTTGTGTTTCAAGGTTAATTGATACAGCAACAATGAAGTAAAATTTAAAATTCTGTAATAGGTCAACAATGGAAACTTTTTTTTTTTTTTTTTTTTTAAACAGTTTTTTTAATTGATGATGTTTATACATTTTAATCTAAATACCAATAGTTTGATAGATATTAGTTGATATTTTAATATCTTGTCAGATATTTTGAATGATAGAACCATATTCAAAAGCAATGTTTTCCTTCACTTAAAAAAAAGCAGAAAGTTTAATATCCAATACCATTAATGTTTAAGGTTTTTCTAACTATATATAGTACAGAGCTATTTAACTATATATGGCTTGTATGGAGTATCTTAGAGGACGGTAGACAGAGGGTGCTGATGATGCTTTTACGCTGCTCATTGGGCACATGTATTTGTGTCTTCAGAAATACAATATATCAAGCTATCATATATATTCATTGCTCAAATATTCATGCATGTTAAACATTTTCTTTTGTATTATTATTATTATTATTATTACTTTTTCAGGAGGATTAATTTTCATAATTTATTTAGTTAACTGAAGATGACAAAAAAGTTTCTAGAAGGCAGAAGGTCTCCCTGTTCTTCTGGAACAACACGGACCTTCGCTATGATACTAACGTTCAGAGCTAGTAATATTAGCGTTTAAATATTCTTATAAAACGTCTAAAAGAATCTTAAAAAAAAAAACCTTTCAAATCTTTTTCATTTGATAATAATAAATGTTTATACTACATTTCTGTACGTATTTTCTCTTTTGTTTGCAAAGTTTTCAGTTGCTCAGATAGAACAAAATAAATAAAGTTTGTCAGAGAGAATTTCTGGATCTTTTCTATCTAAAATGTGTCATGTAGAAAATGAACAGATACAAAATTTTTATCATCAAAATATTCATAATACAACTTTTAAAAAACATTTTTGTGCTATTTTATCTATGATAGTCTTTTGGTGCTGTTTAATTTATCTATTTTAAAGTAATACTTACTTTTAAATACATTTTTCAATTTACCTATTTTTATTTTCTTCTTTAAATATAAAAGAAATGTATTTAATTCGTGAAAACTTTAGATTTTTGTTTTTCAGTGGGTTTATGCATTTTGAGATGTTCTGAATAGAATATCATCATTTCTAGAAAATTTTCATCTGTCAGGTTGTGTATTGCCAAATATTTAGGGGTACTGTGTCTCAAAAAAGGAAAAAGAAAAAAAAATCTGGAGTGCCTCCACTTTTCTTTCCGGACATTGAATAATTAACGGTTTTGTAGATAAAATAAAGTAAGAGGAGTTGCTAAATAAACAAAAGAGAGAAAATTATAATAGGGTGTTTGAGTATGTTTTAGAGGTCTGCACGGGCCGAAATTTTCAGGCCCGGCCCGATTCAAAAATATGTAAAATTACAAAAAAAAAAAAAAAAAAAGACCTTTCTACGAAAAAGATTTTTAGTATGTGTTTTGCAGAGGTTTTATATAGCTAAGCAATAGAATGTTCTTTAACAAAACTGCTGAATGTTTACAACATATTTATATATAAATAGTATTTCATTATTACAGACGTACAGAAGGCACAAAGCCAGACAGAAAGTCAAATCGAAAAGATTAGAATCCTCAAACAATATTGGAATGTATTTAAAAAGGTTAATAGTACTAAAAATACACTTTCAACCACTTCCTGTTATATACTGTAACCAAATCTTTCCTGTGATCCGGCAGAAAAAAAAAAAAAAAAAAAAAATTAATGCTAATCCAACCATATTCAATAGAAAAGATGCTTTTCCACATACTAGAAATTATACGATTTTCATCCAGTGTCCCGGAGAAAAGAAAAAGAAGCCTTAGAGGAAAAGTTACAGCGGAATGATTTTTATAGCCTTCATACCCCCTAAACACCACAGACCATAGAAAACAAAGCCTTATATACAGTAACGTATCTAATTTCTTTTGTTTGTTACATGTACGCAAACTGGTAGTAACATACATATTATTTTGAAATGGAAACCATCTAATATTACTTTAAATAAAATATATTAATTTCGAGACATGTTTAAAATATTTGCGAAAAATCAGATCACGAACAGACAAGCTGGTAGACAATTAAATTGTAGTTACAGACACCTTTTAACAAAATAAAATTTTATAGGACATACCAGACTGTAAAATTATGTAAAATAAATGACTGAAAAGGTATTTTATCATTTTCCTTTTTCGTTGATTAACGAGGAATCTAGAAAAAGATTCGGGCCGGTCCGGGCTCGGGCTTAAAATTTCCTCCAGGCCCGGCCCGGCCCAAGCCACCAAAAAAAAATAAAATTAAGCCCGAGCCCGGCTCGACCCGGCCCGAGAGCTAATTGAAAATTTCGGCTCGAACCCGGCCCAAGCGCCGGGCCGGGCTCGGGCTCGGGCCGAAAGCCCGGCCCGTACAGACCTCTAGTATGTTTCTCCATATAGTACACGATGTTTAATTTAACGCTACTGAACTTTGCGCCCATAGATCATAATGATAAAGAATTTTTCGTTGCGTCCCTGTAAAAACCTTTAACGGCTAGATTCACCAAAATGCTTATAGTTAATGCAGCAGTGACTTATAATATTTGTATAAAATTTCAGCTCCATCGGATAAGGATTTAGATGCTATCACCCTTTAAAGTTTGAGTTCATATGCTTAAATGTTAAAGAAATTTGCATTGTGTCCCTGTAAAAAGAACCATAAGTGCTAGATTATGTAAAGTTAATAAAGTTTGTGTGATGGTGACCTATAACATGTGTATAAATTTTCAGTTCATTTGAATAAGGCGTTTAGTCGCTATCGCTTTAAATAATTTGAGCCTGTAGGCCATAGTGATAAACAGTTTTTATTTGTGTCCCTGTAAAACTCTGTGAGTGCTAGAGTTACGAAAATAAATACAGTTTGTGTGATGGTGACTTAAAACATGTATATAAATTTTCAACTCAAATGGATAAGGCGTGTAGATGCTATTGCACTTCAAATTATAATGATACAGAATTATTTGTTGAGTCCCTGTAAAAAAACTAGATTCACCAAAACCTATACAGATCATGAAACTGTGATCTGTAATACGTGTATAAATTTTTTGTTAAATTGAATAAGGTGTTTAGACACTATCGCACTTTTAAAAATTTGATCCCATAGGCCATAATGATAAAAAAAAATTCTTGGAGTCCCTGTAAAAAAACTATAAATACTAGATTCCCCAAAATCAATAAGGTTCATGCTACGGTGACTCACAACATACGTACCAATTTTCAGCTCACTCGAGCAAAACGTTTAGACACTAGCGTGTTCACTCACACACATACACATACATACATCATCGTAAAAATGGTGAAAACGGACTCAGGGGGCCTCAAAATGCATAGAAACATCAAAATATCAAATTCGAATTTTTGACATGATTAGAATACTTTCCTTTCATATGTATGTTCTGAAAGTAAAAAAAAAAAAAAAAAAAAAAACGGAATTTCAAGAAACTTTACTATAAGTAAGACTCTAACATAAATTGCTGCTTTTTCATTTTGGTATATATTGCCTAGCAAGTGTCTGTGATGCTGGGTTATGCTCCGAATTTCTCTTTTTTACGCAAAGGTAAAAAGCTTTTATAGTGTATAAGTACACCAAAATTGATAAGTGAGTTGGCTATTATAAAAAGATATGTTCATTCAATTTGGATACATGTCAGCATGCATATTGGCTATTCATACTAGCATGCATATTAGGATGCATATCAGCCTACAATTGTCGCTGTGCAGCTGCACTTTTCATGGTGTGTTTGATATCTACTTCTCAGCTTCTGCGATATGAAGGCACAACAAATTTGATATGTAAGATGTTTATTCTATAAACTCCGATGACTAAATTTTGGAGCATGGTACCTAACAGATTGCTGTTTGATGCTCTGCCGAATCTTTTCGTGATTTTTCAACAATCGTTTTTAATGGTCGATATTTAATAGATGAGATCGCAACAAAAATACGATATTTTTATTTTGGCGATAGAGGGCACTGCTATTACTTAGCTACATGATTACACTGCTATTATGAACTGACTATACTACTGATTAAAACTACATCAGAGCTGCATACATAGCTACAAAATGGAAGCTATGTTGTTTAAATTCTGTCCTTGTTACATTTTACATGTAAACTTTTGTAAAAATTTTGTTTGTTTACATGCAAAATTTTGTACCAAGAACTTATGCAATATGTTCAGTCGGCAGCAAAAGTATCCGAGCACTAGCAAAAATTCCTGTGTAAAAAAATGTACGCTGAATACTGTTTTGTTAAATAAATCCTTGTCGAATCATGTTCTTAGACTTTACCTGCACCTTGGTCACATGAAGAAAGTGGAATCTTACGAAAAGTCTAAACTTTCCGCCAGTTATCATCTCCAGCATATTTGCTGACCAGATAGCAAATGAAATAATTAATTGGTTAACTAATATTTTGAATAATTAATTGATATATGTATATACATACACCGTAAAATCCCGAAAGTAACCCCTCCTTCGAATCTAAACCCACTTTTCTTGCCGAAAGTGAAATTATTCCATTTTCTTAAATATAACCCCTTCATCCCTTTTATCCATCCTACTATCGGGCGTACATACAGAGAGCCGGTAAATCTATGTTTCATCGTTTCATCCAAATCTACTTTCGATCTTCAATTTTACTGTATATAAGAATTAATACATTAAAACCAATTAACATTTTGAATAATCATTTAATATATTGACCCATTAATTTCTAAATGTTATTTAATAACATTAGTAAATAACACTTAGCGTAATTTTGAATAAGAGATTTATTAATGCATTATTTACTAACGTTAATTTATTTACTAACGTTATTAATTAAACTGTTTAATTAAAAAAATTATATGTAAACAGTTCTTTCACTTGTAATCATAAAAAAAAAAAAAAAAAAAAATCTGATGATCATTTATTTCAGATATTTCCAGAGTAAGTACAAGGGTTTATGTGTATATATATATATAAATTTAAGGGCACAGATAAAAGTTCTATTGTGGGATAAATTAAAACGAAAGTTTTTCAATGGCACTTTAATCAGAAAACATATGACATTACGATTTACTAGTTGTATATCTCATGATATTTAGAGTATCGTTGGAATTGAATGATAAGTATTGATTCAGACTGAAATTATGTATCCTACAAAAGAAAAACTTGATAATAAAAAAGTCTGTAACAAAAGCATTTTTCTTTCTTTTAAATCACGTTAAGTCATTTTCAAAAACTGAATTCTATGATTTTGGTTCTGTTATTTTCCATTTTTACCAATCATATTTCGCTTTTGTTCAGTTTTCATGTCCAGTGCTTTCAGTTCATATGTTTGTATGTTTACTTATTATATTTCTGTACAATTTTCATGTATATATTTGCATTTACTTTTTTTCTTATAGAGATTTCTTAGAGAAGATTTAACTGTTTCTAATATAGGATGGGTGTAAAATAACGTGAAGTGTGCAGAGCCCTATAGGTCTTATTGTAAAGGTTCAAATGTAATAAAAATTTACGTACATACAGAGCCGATTCTGCAGTTTTGATTAATACAGAAAACAAATTTAGAATCAAAAGTTGCCACTAGGGTGAACTTTGGTGCTGCAAACGTAATATGTATGGTAAATGAGTACTTAATTATCAATTACAACACTAATTAATAATTTATTTATTTGCAATGAAAAATGTTCATTATTGCTTTTCAATCTGGCTCAATACAACCACCATTCTATTATTTCATAACTGCTTACGGTATATAAATATTTTAACGGACGCTCATAACATAGTGACCTTTATTTGTCTTATTTCTAAAGTTGTATGAACCTTTAAAAGGGAAATGGCATGAAAAGTGCTTGATACACAACTCTTTTCAGATAGATCATAACCAAAAATCTCACATATTGTGAGCAGACGACCTTGGCGGCCATGTCATGGGGAATGCACGACTAATTATTTTGTTGTCCGAGAACAATTGAAGCAAATTTGTCTTCATTTGGCATCCGATGTATGGTGGTGCACCAGAGCATAATTAGGACAGAACTGAGACACCGATTTGCTGCGATTGTGGTATCACACGGTTTTTAAGCATACTGGCAGCACTGACAATTTCGATCCGCTGACGAAACAGCTTAATTATAAAACTCCATCGAAAGACATTTCACCTATGAGCGATTAGAATTCTCAAACCTCTTCTTTGATCTTCATGATCGTTCTAAACGAAACGCGTTTATGCGCATTTCTCATGCTTTTCTTAATCACAGCACCAAATATTCCCCTATCAGCGACTTTTAGAACTATTTCTTTTTTCTTTGGAAATCGAAACCGCATGCTCTTCTGTATATGTACATAAATTTTTATTACATTTGGCTTTCTGCACTAAAAGCTATAGGGAATTATTTTATGCTTTCCCAGTGAATTATGCCTTTTACGGTTTTTAAAATTAATTTCAAAAATATTCTTAAAATTAGAATAACAATAAAACGTTTAAATTAATGTATGTTGCTTTTTTTTTTTTTTTTTTTTTTTTACTTTAGGTAAAACGTCAATTTCCTCCTAGGCCTGGACTCAGGGCTTTTCCCCTCTCCAGAAGCAGACAGTTTCCACCTCCAGAAGAACTTGAAGAATCGGAATACGTATATAGTGAAGATGAAGAAGACAAAAATGCAGCTTCGCCATTCCGCGGTAGACAGCCTCAGGCACCACCTTCTGAAGAAGAGTATATCGACGACTATTCTTATACAGAAGCTCCAAAACAAACCACGCCAACCCCTCAGAAACCTACTGCAAGAACAGTAGTATTCAATAACAGGTGATATATATGGGGATAATTGGTGATGGAAATTTTTAAAGAGAAATGTTCAGTGATTATTTCGCACAGTTTCTGCATTGATCTTTTATTTGTATCTCATTAGCTTTGGAAAAGTGTAATGGACAAACGATCACTTGAGGTACTAAAATCTTTGACGGACATCGAATTGTGTAAAGAATACTCAGTTTAGCGCTGAATACTTTAAACGTTTCTTACTGGTCGCTGAAAGTATAAAATTCAGTATTCATAATATAGTAAAGCAACTCTACTTGCTTTATAATCTGTTTTGCTAGACATAGAGTGGTGTGCGAAAACATTTACCTATTCAAAGCTATTTGTTGTCATGCCACCGTAACTATTTATTATAATATTAAGAAATGAATTATTTTAGTTTCTCATCGTATTATAGGTATGAGAAGTTAAATAATCATGTAAATTTTCGACCTCGATATTTTGACTTTTTTACAGGTTTTGAGATGTGAGGAATTGGAAAATAACAAAACTGATATGTTGTCCGTCTGTAGGGTGTCTGTTAGTTTGTTAGTGTGTTAGATTGTCCGTGTTTTAGTCCATTACTTTATTGAATTCTGTACACGACATCTGAAGAACAAATAATCGCAGAGAAATCGGGCTAAATTAAAAAAATTACTTATGACATTCTTAAGAACCCGATTGATTTGCAACATTCTAATTTAAAAACTTCGTAAATTATTCGAAATTTACGATTTTCTTAACATGGAAGAATACGACAAATTTTCGTTGAAACGTGCATTAAAAGAAATATTTTTACTCTAAATATGTCAAAGTAGCTTTAAAATGTCAGTCATGATGTTGGAATAAACATAATTAATTATAAAATTCAGCTTTGAAAATTTCGTAAGTTATTTTATATTTACGAATTTCTTAACATGGCAGAATAGAGCAAAATTTCGCATAAACATCCATTTTGAAGGATACTTTCATCTTAAATATGTCTCACTACTTTTAAAATATCATTTATGCTACTGGCTTGAACATAATTGACTACAAATATTTTAATTAAAATTTTCATAAGTTATTCGAAATTTAAGATTTTATCAACATAACTGTGAATAAAGCGATATTTCATATAAATTTGCATTTTGGGGGTCGTTGCATTGGAAATAGTTGCACAGTATGGAATTGAATAAAAACTAAACTAGGGAACTGACTCCAATAAAAGAAATTAACAAATTAGGATAAGCATTTAACTGAATGGTGGGTAGCATGTGGGGCATTTCAATCAGTCACCCTGTTGAGCGATCGGTCAGATTCATTTCACTTAACATTAATATAGAAATTTACTAGAAATTTACTAGAATGTACTAGAAATTTATGAGAACATATATATGATGGGGAACTGAGTAGTCCTCCTTTGCCAACAAGTTAAAAAAGTGAGTGGAAAAGAAATTTAGCCGGAAATTAGATAAGTTACAGACATTTTCAAAGTAGAAGAGATTATTCTTTGAGTTTGCTGTTAACCCTTTATCCGCTAGTTGCAATATATGGCAGAAATTCGGTTTCTCGGAAATAGATATATCGATTTTAATAAAAAATATAAGTTTAATGGTTTCTTGAAATGACGAGCTCACCTCATTTATCCTCATAACCAGGAAAAATAGACTTCATTATCAACCCACAGTCCACATGTTGGAAAATACAGCAGGAACTTGGTTTCTAGAGAATGTCTGAAACGATTTTTATTAAAATTTAAGTATAAGGGTTTTTTGAGACGACAAATCCATGTGACTTATCTTCATTCCCAGGAAAATTATCGTTAAATGTTAACTCTTAGTCTGCCGATTGCAAAATAAGGCAAAAATTTGGTTTACACGGAAAGGGATCTAACGATTTTGATAGGGTTAAATATTTTTTTAAATAAGAAACCCATCTGACTTATTCTCATCTTCAGGAAAAGTAATATCTACTACTGAATTACTCTCCCTCTGCCGAAGCAAAATATGGCAGAAACCTGTTTTTCTTGGAAGCTGCACGAATTATTTTGCTAAATATTTAAGATGTTAGGTTTTACTAGATGAAAAATCTATCTGATTTATCTCCAGGAAAATAAGTGTTAACTGTTAACCCAACACCGCCCGTTGCGAACTATAGCAGCACAATTTGTTTTCTCCGAAGTAGATCTAACAATTTTTATAAAAATTTAGCGTAAAGGGTTTTTGAGATGAGAAACTCATCTAACTTATTCCCATCTTCACAAAAATTAGAGTTCGTTGTTAACTCTTACTCTGCCCCTGGCAAAATATGGCAAAAAACCTGGTTTTCTTAGAAACTATCTGACTGGTTCTAATATAAAATTAGATTTATTTGCTTTTTTGACTGTACAATTCAATCTTAACTGTCCTTCTCTTCAATTGGCTAAAATTTTATATTGGCTAAAAAAATTGGCTAAAATTTTATATTCCTGGAAAAAGCTGGAACAATTTTCAAAAAAAAAAAAAGAAAAAAAAAAAGTTTTTTGAAATAAAAAATTGATTTGACTTATCTTCTTTTTCAAGAAAATTATCAGTCGCTGGTAGCCCGTGATTTGTCTGGAACACAATGTAGCAGAAACTGATTTTATAAGAAACTGATAGAACAGTTTTGATAAAAGTTGATATTTATTTGCTTGAGATTTGATTCGATTTGAATTTTCTCTATATCCCGGAAAGTTAGCTTTGATTGTTAATGTACTCTGCGCACAGGACAAACAAATAAGAAATATGTTTCAGAAAATCAATCCCTGTATATTCACTATCAGTCATTTTTACAACGAGACCGAAGGAACCCGGTCTTCCAGGTACTTCTTATAAATTAACAAGCAATTTAATATCTGAAAACAATGTTTTACACATTTTTATTTTCTTCTATATTCAATAGAAGTAAGTATTGGATTCGTAAAACTTTTCGACTTGGCTTTTTGATGGATTTACGCGTTTTGAGAGCTGTAGAACACGATTCTACCATTTTTAGAAAATGTCTGCCTGTGTGTATGTGTGTATGTGTGACAAAATTTTGTGGCAACTGTATCTCAAAGGCTACTGCACAGAATTTCATACAAATTGGTATGTAGTTGCATATTGACATAAATTAGTGCCTATCAACTTTTGGTAAAAATTGTTCAACAGCTTGCGTTGCCATACTGATTTTCTACAATAGCTTTTTCTATAATAGAATTATTTATGATAGAGATCGTCAACTGGGAAAAAAATTGTATATGTAGGAGCCTCGCCCCACCCCCCCACCCCCCCGCCCCGGGGGGGGGGAGTCCCTCTCAAGGGAAGTAAATTTTCTTGATGGGTATCTTTCAAAAGAGCTCACCAATACCTTTAAAACAAATAGTTGAACTATCGATTCACGGTAATTTAAAATAAAGTTATCGATTCTTTTTTTTCGTTTTTAAGAAAAAAAAAAATATATATATATATATATAAACTAGCAGACCCGGCCACGCGTTGCTGCGGCTAAGTAATACGTTGATAATTTGATAAGGTATATAGTATTTCCCCACAACTGGATTTGGCGATTTTTTTTTTTTTTTTTTTTTTTTTTTTTGCGCCTTTTTGAACGATAATGAAGTCGTTCTGGATTCTTTGATACGGTAACCTGCATGCTTTTATTTTAGATTTATGATTTAGCTTATGATTTTATCATTTATGATTTTTAGATTTATGATTTAGCCATAATCGCCAAATCCAGTTGTGGGGAAATACTATAGTTGTTACCCACAACTATAACTTATAATATAACTTCAGTAATTATATTCGGATAATTATAACTTCAGTATCAGTATATCCCCACAGCTGAATTTGGCGATTTTTCTTTGGCGCCGTTTTGAACGATAACGATGTCGCTCTGGACTGTTTGTGATATAATATGGCAGCCTATATATTGTTTATTTTGGATTTATTATTTTATGTTTTTGATTTATGATTTAGATTATCATTTATCATTTATCACTTATCATTTATAGATTTATGATTTAGCCATAATCGCCAACAAAAAATCGCCAAATATCGTTGTGGGGATATACTGATTAATATATTACTGAAAAGATTAATATATTTTAACGAAGTGGTGAGAATATTCTGAGTATGTTAAAATTTTAATAGTAAATTCAAATTAATCAAGAAGGAAAGCATTGAGGATTAAGATAAGAAAATTGCAAGATTTTAAGATCGCATTTTCGGCAATAAATATGAGTCAAAATTTAATGCAAAATACATATATAAATCACAAATTTAATCAGGAACGTTAAATTGGTAAGTTATTAAAGAAAACGTAAAGAAAAATAAGAGAAATAATTAATTAAAGTTTCGAACATCGATCATATAGATTAGCGTTACAAAACAAATAAACAGACTTAAACTCTTCCAGACTTTTAATAAGTTTTAAATTAAGTTTTAAAATTTAATGTTAAATAAAACAGACTTTTAAATAAGTTTTAAAATATTGAAATGGTTACTTTTTATTTAGAACGTTATGTATAGATCACAAATTTCTTAAAGAAAACGAAGTGATACAGATTAGAATAATGCAACAAAAATTGAAAAAGCAAGGTTATGTCGTAAATAAATTTTTAACACACGTGTCACGTGAAATAAAGTGTAGCATATACATAATGTATCTGATATAAGATATTAACATGTTACAGCGGAATAAATTTCATATCTATCATCCTTGGCGGAAAAAAAATAATATCGCCAAATTATCGGGCGCACACATTTAATTCCTTTCAAAAGTCATGGTTATTTTAGCAACTTATATTGAGAGAGTAATGAATAATATCAAACAATATTTCACACAATACATATTACAAAAATATACATCTAGCTTGTACATTTTCGTGTTACGTTTTTGATCGCCAAATACGAAAAACTCCAAGGACGACAGAGCTTTGAAATTTAAAATTAAAATTTTGTCAATTTGGCAGCAAAATAACTCAATCTAACGTATGCGCATGATAAATAATACATATCTATACAAAAACATGGGGATTAAAATCCGGAAATAATTTTCCTCGTTTTTTAATATTTTTTTACAAAAAATACAATCCGCGTTTGTAATGATCGATAGATGGCGCTCTCTGAACACTGCAGTTGTTAGTAAATATAACAGCCACGTGTAATTATTATTCTTTCTCCGCCATTTCATCATGGAAAGTCGATTGCATAATATGAGGATATGCAGTGGTGTGATAATTTCACCTTAGCCCACCAGGGGGCGAGCATTTCATTACAATCGCGGATAAATTGTAAAATGTTACTTTGACTCATTGTTTTTAACATTTTATTTAGAATTCTCAGTTCCATTTTAAAAGACAAAAGCGCATTTTTGGCGATGAATATTTCCCTGGTGTCTTTACCTTATAACACTTTTACAAATAAATGAACTACATTTAATGCTTTTTAAAATTAGCTAAACACTAAGTATGTGTTATTTTTAAAAATATTCCATTTGAAAACGGAACCTCATCTAAAACTGATTCATTCTTATTAAATCTACTAAAAGTTTTCATGTATCTCAAATATTCTAATATGTTTTTAAATGGTGTTAATTCATAATTTTGCATATAAAAACCATCATACTAAACAATCTTTCTATCAAAGCAAGCTTAAGGCGATTAACATAAGAAATGTTTTTCTTGATTTCAGACTGTCAGTGACGTCACACTTCGCTTGTGTATAACTACATACTTTATCAATGCGAATAAAATCTTTAAATTGATTATGACGTCAATTTTCGTGAGATGTATAATTTAACTTTTTATAATTTTTTAACGTTCACGTTTGATTAAATGTATTTACTTTTATGTCGAAAGAAAATGAACTCGTATTTTTTTCTTTTTGGCAACAATTAAACTTATGGAACTCACAGATATTTTGGAGCAACTTTAATAAAGGTCTATAATTAACAAATAATTGCAATAAAAAAATATAGTGACAATAAATTGAGATAAAAACTATCCTATCTCTCAAGTTGGACCAAACTGCATACAGTGTGCAAAATTTCATTAAAATCGGTTCCTTAGTTTAGGAGTTTACCCCGGACAAACATCGTGACACGTAATTTATATATATATACAGATATATAAATAAATAGATAAATAAATCTAATATCGAGAATAAAAATTGACCTTATATATATATATATATATATTTAGTGTTATACTACTTCTCTAATATGAAAATTGTCTGCATTATCATGGAAAGTATTTTTTTTTAAATAATAATTTTAATAAATTATTTTTACTAATTGAATTTTTATAGGAAAATATAGAAGAAAGTCATATGGCGGCCACAACATTCTAGTTTTTAGTGGAATAACGTAGTACTTCATTCAACGAACAACCACGTAGAATACAAATAAATTTCCCCTATTTAAATGGTACGCACATCACATAGAGGTGGTATACAAATTTGGGAAAAAACTTTCGATTTAACATGTTTTGTCAAATATCTAGAAAAAGTACAAATATTTGACGAATATCCTGAAAGTTCAAGGGTGTAAATAACATGTTGTATAGCATATATTTCAGTGGAGGTTTTGACCGGGTGGTAAAAAGGGGTAAATTAAAGAAAAAAAAAACAACGTTCGGGATAACCTTCTAAAAATAATTTTTAAAATGCTTTGTAACTGAAAATGCATTGCAATATTAAATATGTTCACAAAGAAATAGTTTTCTTTATCAAAATTAAAACTTTTCTGTTTGTGTTTTGTTTATAACATATACAGGATTTTCAAATTAATGCAATATCATTTAAATAAAACCAAATACCACGATAGAGGAAAGGTATTTCAGTCAGGATATAAAAATTTGAAATATCTAATAAAATATGCACATTTTTGCTAAGTAATGTTTAATGCTCAAACATTAACAAAATTACTTTTGCACGGTTTATTAGCCAAATGTGTACAGTTACTCATAGAAAAAACTAAACAAATATTGTAAAAATTCAGATAAATAAAGTCGACAGAAAGAGTTGAATTTCAAGTATTCTCAGGGAAAAAAAGAAGCAAATAGATGAACGGTTTTATGCACATTTTTATTTTTAATTAACGGTTACTATGTTACCATTAATTACTTAAAAATAAAAATCTAGAAGCAAATCGAAAGATTTGCTTCTTTTTAAAAGCAAATAAAATTCAATTCATTCTATCAGCAGTATCTTTTGGAATTTTATCGATATTTTCTTGTTTATTATTATTATTACTATTATTATTATTAGAGCAGCTTTATATTTTTGGCTAATAAATTATGCAAAAGAAATTTCGCTAAAGCTTGCGCATGCGCAATTAATCATTATTTGGTATAAATGTTCATATTTCATCAGATATTTGATGCTTTTATATTCTGATTGCAGCATCCTATCTCTATTTAGTAAGTCAGGTTTTCTTAAAATGATATTACATTGGTTTGAAAACCCTCCATATTACAGACAAAAAACTTAGGATTTTTTTTTATACATATATATTGCTAAATAAACCTTTATGTCTATATATTAATAGGCAAGCATAAAATTTGTGGAACACTTTTAACACATTAATTATGGGAGTAGAGAGTTAAAAGTGGTATCATTCGAAAGGTATGATTTGCCAGATATGCAGAAAACAAAAATTATTTTCTTACGATGTCAAGATGATATTTAAAAATACTTTTATTTTTTATGCGTTCACTTTAAACAACTCGTTTGTATTAAAAGTTTCCTAAATCAGAAAGTTGTTAAATCTGGCAATTTCTTAAAACTCAAATAAAACCATAGACACAATAATTTGTATAGATGTAGCAACACTATGCTCTCGACTACAGATTTTTCATTCTAAGGGACAACAGCTATTACAGTGGTAGAAATTTGAGTGAAAGAGTGGTAAATAGAAAGTTTATACTATTTTGTTTAAATTTTTTATATGAAAATGCGGCTAGCATTTTCATATAAAAAATTTAAAAATTTATGTATTTAAGCTTTATTCTTTACAGCTTTTTCGTTTTTTGTTGGCTGTAACTTACGATTTTAAATGTTTGGATTTAATAAATAGAAATATTTTTTGGTTTTCAAAACTCAATATTTAATTTTCAAGAAATAGAAATACTGTTTTTACTATTTTTTAAGTTTTTCAGTACTATTCAGTTTGAATTCATTTTGAATTACATTTGGAGTATGCTAGCCTACATATCTTTTGAAACCTGCTAGTACTACATAGTTTTTAACAGCTGTGTTCCCACCTGCTGGGGAGATTGGTACAGCATAATTAAATTTTCTGGCTTAAATAGTGTTTAACTTTAACTAATTTTCATGTTTTTAACATTGTTGATAAGTTTTCTTGTTGTTTGTTACATTTCACTTTCATGTCATCATTTATCTTTATTTAAATATATTATTTTTGTATACAATTTTGTGCTGCTTTGAGCGCATTTTCTATACAAATTAATTCTTGTCATTTATTTTGAATTTAATATATATATACATATAATTTTTTGATTATATATATATATATATATATATATATATCCATTATGAAAAAAAAAATTAACAGAATATTTAATGTTGTATTATATTAATTACTTTTTAACACTTATTAGGTTTGCTGCTAATCGTTCAAGATTTGGTTCTTTCGGATCCGCAGCGAGTACCACTACAACCACAACCCCTGCACCCAAACCATCTGCAGCCTCGACTTCTAGATCAAGATTTCGAGCTACGCCCGCTCAAAGCCAGAGGTTGGATGTTGTTGCGAATATTTTAAACAAACCACCCCCACCAAGACCTTTGGATAGCAGTTTTTCATCCTCCAGAACGTCAAATCTTAGCACAGATAAGAAGCCAGTTCCTAGCAGTAGTGAAGCCTCGACAAGAAGGTAACAAATAAAAATGAAAAATAATTTATAACAAATTCATATTTTATAAAGATTTGTTTTAAAATGAGGTAGTTCAATGTAAGCAGTCATACGAAAAGTTTATGTCGATTTTAAATGGGTTACAAAAGGGCGGGACTGAGTGTATCAGAATAATTGAAAACAAAGACATTCTAAAAGACGGTGTTTTAGGCATATTAAAAAAAAAATTTGATTGCGATACTTATCAGTTTTATATTCTTTTAAATAAGAAAATAAAAAAAGTGCAGTTTTGGCATTTAATGTTTTTTCTTTTACCGTAAAGGTAAAAATATCTCACAATCGGCAAACAAGATATAAGCTGTTTATAACACAGCTGTATCTAGAAGAAGAAAAAGCTATGGGGAGATGCTTTGATAGGCTTAAAGTTGATGATTTCAACCTTGTAGACCATAAACGCCCGGATATGGCCCTCTACCACAGAATAAGATCATATCAAAACATTGGTCAAAAATAATCTACGCTATACAACCCGTGAATGTTAAAAGTGTCAAACCCCACCACCCATGAGCATTTTGTGAGGCTTGGTTAGACAACCCGTTTTGATGTATGAGTTATCCAGGATTTGACATGACAACTCGATTGTGCGTACTTCTTCGAAATAGAATTGACTAGTGCTTGAACGAAGGTTTGTTATTATTATTATTACTACAACTAATTTTACAAGGCTATACGTGAGGTAAAATATACAGAAAATTGTATATTACTACTAATCTTTTTTTTCTTGAAACTCTGCTAAAAAATACTATTATTAATTTTTAAATTTTTCGTTCAAGCCCTAGTCTATTTTGAAAAAGTGGTCAAATTTTCAATAAGATTGGGGCATTAGTTTTTGAGAAATCGTGCCTACCACTCTTTTGAAGAGTCTCTATAGAAACCAGGACCCACTGGCTTAATTTTCCAAATTTTTAATGAAAATTTTGTAAAATATTGTTTAAATGCTTCTTTTTTATATTCGCAGAAAAAAAAAATATTATTAAAAGTTATAGAAAAAATATAGCTTTTTTTTTTTTTTTCTTAGTCTTCGAAACTCATGTAACTCCTTAATGAATGCACTTTTTTCTTCCATAATTCATTTGTAATTGTATAAACGAATTTTTTTTATATATTAATGTACTAGTAATGAGACTACTTGCAATGTATCTGCTGTCAAAGAAATAAAGGAAAAGAAAAGAAATTTGGAGCGACTCCACTCGACCTTTTGAACATTTAGGAAACATCAGGCGTTTAAATAAATTTGAATTATTATTTGAATTATTAAGCATTTCCGTGAATAAACAAATTGAAAATTATATATATATATATATATTTAATAATTTACCCAAGGGTAATTTTGGTAGGTAAAACACATATAAAGAAGCATTTTTTGTATAGCAACATGAGGTCAGAAATGAGAAATGTAGGCGGAAAAACAAGAAATGCACAGCACTTCAAAATGGGGGGGGGGGAGAGGGAAAAGTGAAAATCCCATAGAAAACAGTATGAAAAAGAAAAAATCGCACAATTGCAAGTGTGTGAAAGAAACCATCAACACCAGTCAGAAAATAAAGGAAAAATACACACAAGAAAAAGAAACTGAAGCGGTAGAAATGTAGACTCAGGCTCGCCGAAGATTTTCATTTCCGATCCTATATTGCTATACATGAAAAAAAAAAAATGTTTTATATGTATTTTACCTGATCTTAAAATTTGTCCCATAAATTCAGAGACACCATGTATGTGTTTCTACAATGTATTCGAATTATTTTGGGATAATCTGAAAAAGAATTCAACTGTAAAAGGCCAGTGATTTCCAATAACGACCATACTACAGAGAAATTCTTAAAGCTATATCAGTTTTCTTCCCTTTTAAGTAACTGAATGCACTTTAGATAATTACCCCAAACAGAATTTGATATGCAAAAATTCTTTCTTGCTTCCCTGTAAAAGAACTATAAGAAACACGCCCATCATTTACCAGAATGATTATAGTTTAGCAAAGAATAGTAACATACACTAAGCGACAAAAAAAAAAAAAAAAAAGCCGCACTGCAGAAAAAATGACTTATACCTTTTTTATTTGTAATAACTTTAAAATTAAGGGTTGAAACAGATAAAACTGTCTTGTTTGCATAATACCAAAAGGATGAACTGATACCTATGTACATTTTCGATATAATAATTCGCTTTATTACACTCTACGAAGTACTTTATAAGAATCTGCATAAAACTTTTGTCTTAAACATAATGCAATAACCATACGTTTTGCATTCTATTATGATTTATTATATGAAATAAACAAGTTATATTTTAATATATTAAATAAAACTATTTATTTGTTAGATCTAAACAATTTTTTATTAAAAATATGTATTCTGTATTGGGTTATTTCCATCTTATATGGAATTTCTGCTTTAATGCACAATGACATAGTATTTATTATACAGCGTTTTAATATAAATCTCAGAAATTTCAATGAGCCAAATATCACAAATAATTTTTTCTAGTTCTGGCAGAGTTGTAGGCTGCAAATTTCGAATCCTGTTCCCTCTCCCCCGCTTTTTTATAGACGAAACTTTTTCGAGCGGATCGCGATTAGGACTATTTCCATGTCTGGTAAAGAAGAAATTCTGCTATATCTTTTGTGGGATTTAACTTAAAGTGAAAAAAGATATGATTACTTACAGAATTATAGGTTCTCATGGGAATGGATAGGAAATTTTGACAATTTGAAGTGCATAAACGTACCACAGACACCGCGTAGTAAGGTGCGTTATCATCTTGAAATGCTGTTTGTGGAAATGTCTAAGATACCTCCAAAATAGTCGGTCAGGCACCACTTTTATAAAGACTGTGTTTTATTTCGAGTTAATTGATCCCTTGAGCGTAAAAATTTGCCCGACTGTTTAAAAAGTTATGCACCTCGTACCATAATGCACGGAGAATGTGTCACTGTTTTAAAAGTGCGATTTTTATTAAGTCGTTGATATTTTCGCTGTCAGATCTGCTTGTTTTCTTTTGCTCGAAATAAGTTAAACTTGACTCATCAGAGTGAACCAGTTTAGCCCAATAATTAACTAATCATTTTTTAATTTTCTTAGCCATCTGAGGTCTTGCTTTCCCAATTCTCTTCACTAAGAATGCAATTTTTTCAAATTTTCTGTCATTTTTAACCTGCTTTGTTAATAGTTTGCTGCACTGTAGTTAAATAAATTATGCTGCTAAACACTTTTTCTGAATCTCTTTTATGTTCTAAATGTAATACAAGTCGATTTTATAAGCAATGGCTTTTTTAACTTACGCTCATCTCACTTGACTGAGCAACATGGCCGCCTAAAGCCAAATTTTTAGTTTAAACGGCCAAAAAATTTTATATATTGCTAAAAGCCATTTTACTAATATTTCGTTAACATTTAATTATTTTGCCATCTCACGTATTAATTTTTTTTTTCCCCCTTCAAAAATTAATGCATTTTTGTGGTATCGTTAACTGCCTTATTCTTACCATTTTTGAAATAATTTCTAAAATTACAATTTTCCTGAAAATTGCATTTTGTTTTTAACACTGGATTCAATGCTAAAGTATATGGGGAGGACAATGTAATAAAATCTGTTCGAAAATTTGCTTTTTAAACGATAAAATTGGCAGTTGTAGAAGGTGAAAAGGAAAATATCCAAGTGCGGCTTCTTTTTGTCGCTTAGTGTATACTGGTAAGAAGAATGGCACGAGTCAAAAGGTGCAATTTTGAGTTTCTGCAATTGAAAAAAGTGTATGAAGTGCTACAACGTGCACGAAAAGCGTCACATTTCTATCTTGTAATTTATCCACCTAAGAGGCAGTTATGCCAGTTTTATTCCGACTATCAGTGCTTCATCGTTATTTTTAAGTGGATTTTTCACAAATGCTGCATTTTTGAGTTGTGTTACTTTTCTTGTCGGGGTGCGATAGATTAGTCTTTTTAAATAAAGCTAACATTACTAAAACGAATTTCAAACTAATTGAATACATATATATATATATATACCGTCATGTATGAAATTGTTTCTTTATATTCCTGTAAAAGAAAATTGTAAGTCTTACACTTTTAAAAATTTATACATTTCTTGCGACGGAGACTTACAACATTCCTACCCAATTTTATCTACATTCAATGTGAAGTTTAGATGCGAGCATATTTCAAATAACTTAAGTTCATAGGCCGTAATGAATAAGAATTCTGTTTCGTGTTCTTTTAAAAGAACTATTAGTACTACGACTATGAAAATTTATACAGCGTTTTCGACGATTACTTAAAACATAACTATAAATTTTTAGCCAGTCAAATTAATAACTATCGTATTCACTTGTACTCATACACGCATGCGCAAACATGCACACACCACCATAAAAATCTCTAAAGTGAATTCACAAGCCCTCATAGCGTATAAATACACATAAATATCATAACAGAATCATAGTCTTAAATGATAAAGACATACAACATTAAAACATATCAGATTTGCAGCGCATATATGAATAGACTGAAATTATTATAGTCATAACGAACTGCTTAGTATTTTTTTTTATTTATTTATCTTTATTTATTTTTATTTATTTTATTCATCATTATTATTATTATTATTATTTGGTTATAATAAAATCTTCAGCAGACTATAAATATTTCACAATAAAATTTTCTTGGTGTAATGTATATTGGTGTGATAAATATTTGTCTTTTCAATAATTTTAAATACCATTTCTCAGCATAAAAACCTCTTTAACTTAACGATAGTTATCAGTCAAACAGTTTTAAACATGCATCAAAGAATTATATATATATATACATATCGTAGTAAATGGATTCTATCACTGAATTCAACTCGTAGAATTGGGAAATCATTTTCTTTCTTTTTTTTTTCTTCTTTTCTTTTCCTTTCTTTTTATTTATTTATTTATTTTCTAAGTATGCATTTATTAACCTAATCTGGTGCCGAAATATAGAGGTTACTGCCATCTAAAGCCGAAATGTAGAACCTACTCTCAAAAATTCTAAAATTTCTCATTATTACGTTGTAGCATCTTTAGATCATGCTAAACATGATAAAACTGATAAATATTTCTCTTTAAGTGCACATTCTTCTTATAGAATATGACGAACAAAACGTTCAATATTCGTTTACAAAGCTACACAAAAGAATTTGTATATATCACCAGCTATAATTGAAAACTGTTTGAAGCGCATTTGAAATTGCGTTATGCATTTTTCTTATTGTGCTTATTTCAGACCAGTAAGTGACGCATTTGCAATTTACTGTCAACATGCAGAAAAAACTGAAAATGTTTGAATAAAATTCAAAGAATGGTCTGGGTGAAATTTCTCAGAATAATTCGAAATGTATTTATCAATGTAATAATAATTTTAAATGTTTTATGATTGTAGTTACAATAATAAAACGGGAAGTTGGGGAGGGGGGTTGGAGCAACAGTAACCTCACTCTCATAGTAATATATGAAAATAAAACTGTATTTAAAACTATTTTTAACCAATTTAACGGACTTTGGAAGCATTTAAATACGATAGTTCTCATTTTTTACTTTCCGAACATGCATATGTAAGGAAAATATTGTAATCATGTCAAAAATAAGACTTGAGGTCCCCTGAGTTTATTTTTACTATTTTTACAATGATTTATGTATGCGTGTGTGTGTGAGTGAGTGTATGTATGTGTGTGAGTGAACACAATAGCGCCTGAACACTTTGTTCGAATAAGCTGAAAGTTGATAGGTAGGATATAGGTCACCATAGCACGAACCCTATTGATTTTGGTAGATCTAGGACTAGGATAGTTTTTTTTTATAGAGATACAACGAAAAATTCTTTATCACTATAGTCTGTGGGCCCAAATATTTTAAAGTGCGATAGCGTTCAAACGTCTTATTCCATTGTGATGAAAATTTATACACCTATTATAGGTCTTTATATTATATTATAGATCACAGTCGCATGAACTGTATAGATTTTGGTTAATCTAGTACTTATAGGGTTTTATTTATTTATTTATTTTACAGGAACGCAAAAAAGTATTCTTTATCATTATGGCCTATGGGTCCAAATTTTTTTAAGTGCGATAGCGTCTAAATGTCGCATTCGATTGAACTGAAAATTTATACTTAGGAGATCACCGTCGCACGAATTGTATAAATTTTAGTGAATCTAGCCCTTACAGAATTTTACAGGGACACAGCGAAAAATTCTATATCATTATGATCTATGGGCTCAAATTATTTGAAGTGCAATAGCGTAAAATTAAACAATGAAGAAAATTACTCAAACCCCCTATTGTATTTTTCAATTTTGTTCATTTAACGACTTGTCTTACTTTAATTTATTTATACAACCTTTAATTATTTAATGTTCGGAAAGTCGAATGGAGTCACTCCAGTTTTTTTTTTTATTATTATTATTTTTTTTAACTGTAGTAATAAGTTTTCATAATAATGCGAAGTAAGAGAAAATAGTGTGAGTACGACATCAGATCATTTTAGTTTCAGTTTGAGGTGTGTCTTATTTTTAAAATATTCAAGTGAATTTTCATAACGTGTAATTTGTTCATCCACCTGCATGGAAAGGCCGTCGAACTAAAGCCGGTTTTGCTACCTACAGTCAAGTTATTTTATTCTGTAAACATGTCTCCTGTATCACCTAAAACTTTCTCTCTCTCTCTCTCTCTCTTTTTTTTTTTTTTTTTTTTTTTTTTTAATGTAGTGTCTTTACTCTTAGAATGTTAATTTATTAAAAACCGTAAATACATTTTAGTACTTTCAAAAATCAAAATTACAACATATTTTGAAACATAATAAATTTTAAATTTGCTCTGACTTTTTTACATCCATTATTCGATTACTGTAGGTAATGGAAGTATTGTATTCGATGAACAATTTCGATATAGAGTTTTTACCTGATTTACATGTTTTAAAATCCTTTGAGTTCAAAAGAAAAAAAAATTTTTTTTTTGGTAACTGATCAGCGTGTATGTGTGGGAAATCATCTTTCACTATCATATATCCAAAATGAATAAAGGGGCCCACCATCGGCCGAGCGGCTCTGCCCTCAAAGCTGGTACATCTGAGGTGCCAGGATCGATCCCAGGTCGCGCTCGTTGGCCTAGCCGTTCGGAGTTTTCCGTGATTTTCTCCGAAATATGCATAAATACGTTCTAGGACCTCTTAGAAAGACCCCCACGCAGGGCACTCCCCCCTTATGACTGGGACCCTACTACAGTCAATCGGCCAACCCAATCCAAAATGAAAAAAAAAAAAGATATAATGACAAGTTTTTAGTAATTTTATTTAATGCCATCATTCTAAAAGTGGCGATTTTACAGAACATTATAATATCAGTTTTTAGTTTTACTAACTTTTTAAGATTTGAAAAGGTATAGAATCAGTATACCTATAAGGATACATACATATGCATATATTCAAAGCCTCAATATACTAAAGTCGTATTAAACTACAATTTTTAATTTTTTATTTAATTTAATTATTTATTATTTATTTATTTATTTATTTTTTTTTTTTTTTTCAAATATATACCCGACATTTGATATACAATATGAATGAAAACTTTATAAGCTAATAACATAAATTATAGAATCACGCAGCAGTTGTTTTGAATGGAAATAATTTAACACAATCACACAATCTTTAATCGCGCAAAGAAAAAAAAAAAAAGAAAAGAATGAATGCAATTTAAAAACAGCAACGTACCTTGTGTTACCACGATGTATTTTAGTTTCGGTTTTTAAATTTAAAAATCCATGTCAGATTGTGTACGATAAAAAATAGGAAAACTGTTGAACGCACACATTGAAAAAAAAAAAATTCGAAAAAATCGAATTTAATTTGTTGACTGACTTTTACCTTTATTTTGTCGTTTTAACAATAATTTTGTTCAATTAACCAAAAGAATAAAGCTGAACGAAAAATAACTGGTCGTTGGAAAATTCGATAAGCTACGTCACAGATCTCTCTGTAAACAACCAATGAGCGAACGATGTGCTTAATCAACAAAATAATTTTGTTCACTTAAATAAATATTGTTTGAATCAACGAAGCTGTTTAGTTAAAAGAACAAAATAATTAATTTAGGCTTAGGTAAAAAAAATTTGTTGAGACTATATCAATAAAAATAACTGGTTGATTTGCAGTACATGTCTGCTTTCATGCTTCGCTCATGCTTAAATTTTTCGCCTGATAAAGGGCCGTGCTTTATTATTTCAGTCCGAAGTAATTATTACATGCTACTGTTTTTTAGCATTTATTTATTTATTTATTTTTTAAATCTAACACTAATCTTAAAATCCAACACACGTGTTTTTCTCTAATGTCATACGTGGTATAAAATATAAACAGAACTTTGGATCGTTGCATCATTAAAAAATAAATCATTCATAACTATACCGGTGGCTAAAACTTTCAAGAAACAAAACAATGGCCTTTTAAAAATTTAAAAACATTCAAATGTTGGTTGAGATTTAGAAGATATTTAGATATACATTCCGAAGTGTTTCCCACATCAGAAATATTAATATGCAGGGCTTGCACCTATGTAACATGTGGAATAAGAATTAAATAAATAACTATTTTGGTAAAACATATAGTGTGGGCTTTGATTCGTTTAAACATAATTCATTTATTTCCAATGCATAAAACACTATATTTGGGGATGTGGTTAGAAAAACCTCAAATAAATTTAGAAATCTTAAACAAAATTATTATACTGTTGGTTGTTATACGAGAACTATTTATAGAAGAGAAAAAAAAAAACGAAAGCGCATTACTACTTGCATTGTAAGTTGGTGGAGTCCCAACAACCTGCATTTGGGGGATCATCTTTTTATTATATTTATTTCTATATTTTATCACAGAAATTCAATTATTTATTAAAGCAATTTATATTATTAAAATTATTTTTATTATTAGTACTCAAAACATAAATCGGAGGAATTCTACATTTTAATGACAAAACACTTGGTCCTAAAGGATGCAAGAAGAGTTAGATTTCAGATGAGCCTTGCTCACAGACCCCATTATTCTAAATTCTGCGACAGCCAAAGCCTAGGGAAAAATGTGTTTCCTTACCTAATGTATTTTTACTTTCTTCTATATAGTATTGGATTCGTAAAAATTTTACACCTCTGGTTTTTGATAGATTTACACGTTTCGAGAGCTGTAGAACACGATTTGACCATTTTTAGAAAATGTCTGTCTGTCTGTTTGTGTGTGTGTGTGCGTGACAAAATTTTGTGGCGACTGTATCTCAGGTACTACTGCACAGAATTTCATACAAATTGGTATGTAGTTACACATTGACATAAATTAGTGCCTATCAACTTCTGGTAAAAATTGTCCAACAGCTTGCGTTGCCATCTCGCTTTTTCTAAATTTTTAACATGGTGGTATAGGATAAAATTTTGTATAAATGTGCATAAAGAGAATTATTTTTTATAATCATTATGAAATTTAGAAGAATTATTTGTAATAGAGATATTCAACTGGGGAAAAAAATATATATTTAGGAGCCTCGCCTCCCCCACTGGTGGGGAAGTCCCCCTTCGAGGGGAGTAAATTTTCATGATGGATATCTTTGAAAAGTGCTCACTAATACCTTTAAAACGAATGGTTGAACCATGGATCTGCGATAATTTTAAATAAAATTATTCGATATTTTTCATTTTTAACCAAAAAAAAAATTTTTTTTTTCTTTTTAAATGTAATATTGAGAATAAAATTGACTTTTTTTGGACTTATATTTAGTGTTATACTACTTCTCTAATGTGGAAATCGTCTGCATTATCATGGAAGATAATTTTTTTAAATAATAATTTTAATAAATTATTTTTACTGAGTGAATTTGTATAGGTTTTCTTATAGAAAAGTCCTAGAAGGGTTTTCCTAGAAGAAAGTCATGTAGTGGCCACAACGCACTAGTTTTAAATTCTGTTTTCACATTCAGATAATTTATAACCGTTAAACGGGTACTTGTTTTCGGAAAATTGATTAAATTTTAAGAAGGTATACTAATTTAACGGTTGTGAATTATATGAATGTTAAAAACCTGAATTTAAAAAAATACGTTTAGGATAGATTCCAATGGTTTACGACAGATGTATTAGCGAAAAGACAAGAATATGTGTTTACAGCGAAAACAGTGATAGTGACAAGCGAAAAAGAGGAATTTTATGAAACAAGCACCTTACGGATGATTAACAGCACATTTTGGAACCTCCCCCCCCCTCCCCCCTTCGCCAAACGAAGTTCATTGCTTTATGATTGCTCTGGTAAAATATCAAGTCAGCATTTAAAATTACCGATCTGAAGATCTGTAGTTTTAAAGTTAGAACGTTTTGAAAACATACTTGCCAACTTTTCCGGTTTTCCCGGAAGACTTCCGGTTTTTTAACGTATCTTCCAGTCTTCCGGACAGATGATGAAATCTTCCGTTTTTAAAAAAGTCGCGGATATCGTTCGTTTTAAAAATAAACCCAAATGTTTTACGAAAACTCCTGATTCTCAATCTTTTTCCATCCATAACATAAATGTCAATATTCGTTTCAAACTTGCTTTATGAGATTCTAGAACATGTAAAGAAATAGAATTATTAAATATTTCTTGCTGATGTAATTATTTTTTGCCCCCCCCCCTTTATTTATCTCCAACTAGTGATCAGCAGTCAAATGTTCTACAGAAGTCTTTTGTTTCCTAATCTTTATCCATCTGCAACATAAATGATAATAGTAATTTTAAACTTCTTACATTAGATTCTAGAAGTAGAGTTGAAAGAGTTTAATATTTCTTACTCTGTAATTATTTTTGTATCCCCCCCATCCTTTCCCTGGATTGTGATCAATTCTAGAAACAATAAAGCAATGGAAGTGCTCAATATTTTTCACGTATGTAATTATTTTTAGATTGGGGGGAAAAAATGAAGAATAATTTTTTCAGGTAGGAAAATTTTTCCCAAATCAATTTAAGAAAATTAATACTCAGTTCGTTTTATGCACGTTTGAAACTGATAATTAGCTACTGCTTTTATTATTATTATTATTATTATTATGTATGATTAATGTACATACACAAAAATCATATTCTATATTTATTTAAAAAATTAGTTATACTTTAACATAACTAAGTTTTTTTTTTTTGTGTATTGTTAAATAAATTTCTTACAGATTCTGTTTTGTAGATATTTATATGTTGAAGAGGAATAACTTCATTTAAAACCTTTATATATTTAGTATAATCAATCTATAGTAAAACGTTTCTATAGATTGCTTCTAAATATTAAAATTGTAAAACTGTATTGTTTAATACGTCAAATAGAAAAAAAAAATCTTCCCTTTTTTTATGAAATCTTCTGGCTTTTCAACAAAAATCTTCCCTTTTTTTATTAAAATTGGTTGGCAAGTATAAAATCACAACTTTAATTTTAATCAACCTGTATATATACGATAGTGGTATTTACGGTATCGATTACTGATAGTAAAATTTAAATAATTTAATCACGAATTCGTAAAATCATTTTGTTAAATAATATAACGTTTCAGGGTCACGCCAAAAGGCGGGCTCACTATTAAAAATAGGAAAATATCCTGATGACAAAATGTTATGGAGAATCTTCTAATTTCCAACCATATACATTCCTATCGAATCCTGATGGAAAGAGTCATTACTTGTTGATACTGTGTATTTTCTATGTCATTTATAGAAGGAAATTTTCTTCTTTAGGTAACTTCACTAATGTGTAAACACTGATGTAGATATCAATCTGTGCTGTCTACATTAAAATGGCTTTAAAATATTCTAGAACCATGTGGCATGCCCAGAAACGTAAATCTGATATATAATAAGTATATGATTGGCAGATCTCTATAAAATTTGATAATTAAAACTCTAGTTAAAATTATAATAGTTTAATAGTTTTTAATAGTAAAAAGTTTTTGAACTCAAAAATTTATACTTTTTCAGTGTGTAAAGTTTCATGCGCGCTGCTGTATCACAATGAATTTTTTTTTTAATTCAAAAATCTCTTTCTAAAATCAACAGAAACAAGCTTGAAAAAGCCTACGATTAAGGAAAAATCAATATTCTAGCGAGCAGATCGAAAAACCCGTAAGAAAACTTTTTATTCGACTATCGACTAACTTTTAACTTTTTAAATATCCTAATGTTATCCTATTGTTAATCCCTTACTAAACTCAATTCTATGGAGCAGAAATATTATTGAAAAATAAAAAGAACCATCTTCAACACCCTGATAGAAAGTGTTCTGCTGTATGGCGCAGAAACATTTACAACCAAGTCTGCAAGCGAAAAAAAAAACTGCTATCTACAGAAATGCACTTCTGTCGACGATCGGCCAGAACTTCAAGACTTGAAAAAAAGACCAATATTGAAATAAGAACAAGGATGGGTATTAAGACGAATATCATAACAAAAATAGACAAAAAGAGGCTGCAATGGTACGGACATGTACAACGGATGAATGTGAATGGAATTCCACAGCATGTACTGAACTGGAAACCAGAAGGGTAAAACAGGAGGAGAAGACCGCGGAAAAAGTGGAAAGGCAAGCTTATGGGAGACATGACAGAGAATGAAATGGATGAGGAAGATGATCAGGATAGAAGTCTGCAAGCGAAAAAAAAAACTGCTATCTACAGAAATGCACTTCTGTCGACGATCGGCCAGAACTTCAAGACTTGAAAAAAAGACCAATATTTAAATAAGAACAAGGATGGGTATTAAGACGAATATCATAACAAAAATAGACAAAAAGAGGCTGCAATGGTACGGACATGTACAACGGATGAATGTGAATGGAATTCCACAGCATGTACTGAACTAGAAACCAGAAGGGTAAAACAGGAGGAGAAGACCGCGGAAAAAGTGGAAAGGCAAGCTTATGGGAGACATGACAGAGAATGAAATGGATGAGGAAGATGATCAGGATAGAAGTCTGCAAGCGAAAAAAAAAACTGCTATCTACAGAAATGCACTTCTGTCGACGATCGGCCAGAACTTCAAGACTTGAAAAAAAGACCAATATTGAAATAAGAACAAGGATGGGTATTAAGACGAATATCATAACAAAAATAGACAAAAGAAGCTGCAATGGTACGGACATGTACAACGGATGAATGTGAATGGAATACCACAGCTTGTACTGAACTGGAAACCAGAAGGGTAAAACAGGAGAAGACCGCGGAAAAGGTGGAAAGACAAGCTTATGGGGGACATGACAGAGAATGAGAATGGATGAGGAAGATGATCAGGATAGAGAAAGATGGAGACAAAAACTAAAGGCTGTTTTTGGTTGAAAAGAAACCTCAGCATTGAGGAAATTCCTTAATAATAATATAAAAAAATCCTAATGTCTGGCGTATAATCATAACAGAAATAAGTTTGTTGGTTAAAATTTTTGGGGTAAAAAGGAACTATTAGGATTATATGCAGGAAATTATGATATTCTATATTTGATATTAGTATTGTCAATTTGTAGGGATTTTTACATTCAATATCTATCACTAATATTTAATTGCAATGTTTGTAAAATTGTACATTTGTTCAATCGACTATCATATATACCATACATAATTTTTTTTTTTTTAATTAAGGGTTTATTATTAAATAAAATATCCTCAGAAGTTGGAAACAATGTTTGCTATTACTTTAGGCGCGCATTGAGTAATTGTATAAAAATTAAAAAATATGTAAGATTTTTTTTTTGGAATGTACAAATAAATATTTCTGCATTACAATTTCAAATGTGTAAAGTTTTAATGTTATTCTCATCTATTTCAATTAACGCAGTGTCCCTACTCTAAAATTTGTATGTTATCTATGCAAAAGCTTTTTCAGTGCACATCTACTCCTCAAAACTGTTTTGAAAGTATTAACTATCAATAAAAATATAAATTTAATAGTAGTGTCGTCAATATCTTTTATTATTACACTAGCAGGCTTTGCCCGCTTCGCTAGTCATTATATTGAAATGATTTCTCAAAATACCATATAAAAAAAAAAAAAAAAAAAAAATCATTGAAATCAGTCAAAATCTAAGTTAACGTTCTCGCTACATTCGGTAGCGGTTTTCCCACACGTCACACTTCGAGTCTGGAGAAACAATGCCTTCGGTTGCGCCTTGCCTGCATTTTACTCCCCCTTCCTCGCGGGTAAAGTGGGAAGATTTGCAAAATCACATCAAAGTGCATATTAAGTATATTTAATCAAAACCCACACACCAAAATTTGCCATTCAAAGGTAATTTGGAGCATATTTAAGCTTGAAAACGTGTTTTTGCTTCGCCCACCCCTAAGAGGCGGGTAGGAGTAATTTCACAATATCTATTTATAGTTCATGTTGCATAAACGTACATAACCGACACATTAAAAATTGAGATCCTGAGATTATTTGAGGCAGAGTTATGCTTTAAAACATGTTTTTTAGATCCACCTCCTGTGTTTTTTTAGCCTCATTCTTAAAGGAAAAAAGGGGAGGAAATTTTGTAAAAATATTTTATATTATCAGTTAGGTACATGTAACTGACCCACACATCAAAAAGGTCCTTCCTAAGATAATTTACTGCAGAGTTACGCATGAATACATGTTTTTGCCCTCTCGCCCCCTAAGGGGCGAAAGGGTGTAATTTCACAAAATCACTTTGTAGTGTGTGTTGAATACGTATAAGCAGTCCACACATCAAAAATTGCCATTCTATGATAATTTTGAACAAAGTTACGACTGGAAACATGTTTTTTACCCACTAACCCTCAAAAGAAGGGGAGGAGGTGATTATACGGAATTTCCAATAACCCCTTTGTAGTTTGTGTGTGTTGAGAACGCATAAGCAATCGACATATCAAAAAATCGCTTTCCTGAGATAATTTGGAGCAGAGTTACATTTTAAAACGTGTTTTTGTCCCACCCCCGCCTTTAAAGGGAGTAAAGAGGAAATTTCACGAAATCCCTTTATAATGCGTGTTGGGAAAGCATAACCAGCCCACGCATAAAAAATCGTCTAAGATAGTTTAGAGCAAAGTTGGCATAGAAAAATGATTTCCTCCACCCCACCCCCAAGGGAATATAGTGGAATTTTACAAAATCCCTTTGCAGTGTGTCTTGAATACGCATAACCAATCTATAGATAAAAAAATCGCTATCCTGGGATAATTTGGAGCACAGTAACTCTTATGAGCGTGTTTTTGCCCCCCTCTCCGCCCTTAAAGGGGGAGAGGGAGAAATTTCGTAAAATCCCTTTATAGTGCGTGTTGAGAACGCATAAACATCCCATACATAAAATTTAATCTTACCGAGATAATTTGAAACAAAGTTATGCTTGGAAACGTGTTTATTACCCCCCCCCCCTGCCTTTAAAGGGGGGAAGGAGAAATTTCGTAAAATCCCTTTATAGTGCATGTTGGAAACGCATAAACAACCCACACATAAAATTTAATCTTACTGAGATAATTTGAAGCAAAGTTATGCTTCGAAACGTGTTTATTCCCCCCCCTACCCCCAAGAAGGAAATGGAGGGCTTTCGCAAAATCCCGTTACAGTGGGTGTTGGACACACGTAAATAAGCCACACACTAAAATTTGTGGCCTTAGCTCCTATAGATTTGCACGGACGAATTTAGTGCTAAAAAAGGGGGTCGAAATTGCCCTCTCATAACTCCCTCCCAATATCGAAAATCGGAAAAAATAAAGAATAAGTTTTTGGAAATATCCTCAAGAAGACTCTTGGCGATTTCCTATACATTTGGGGTATTATTGGTAGAGTTTTATTCGAAAACCCGTATTTTGCTAAATTTGCCTCCGAAAATAGTTTTTACCCCCTCTCCCCCCCCCCTTAAAAATCCAAAACTCAAATCGCAGAAAACGCTTTTTTTGCACTCAAGTCTAGTCCCTCTCTCTGCAATTTCTTCACTGTGAAGCTATTTGGAGCCGAATTATGCTTATAAGGGGGATTTTGCCTTCTGTCCCCCACAGGGGAGCAGGGGATATTTCGCAAAATCCCGCCTTAATGGGCGTCAGGGTCCTAAAACCAACGTGCTCACCAAAATTTGCGAGTCTATCTCCCATAGAATTGCCACGGCTGTGTTAAATTAGTGAATCAGTGATTTTACTCTTTTATTCCCCACCCCACTCCCAAAGGGGTAAAGGGGGGGGGCTTTCATAAAATCCCGTTACAATGGGTGTTTTATACACGTAAATAAGTCACACACTAAAATTTGTGACCTCAGCTCCTCTCATATACATTTCCACGGACGTTAAAAGGGGGGTTGTCGAATTTGCCCCCTCGTAGCTCCCCCCCAAAATCGAAAATCGGAAAAAATCAAAAATGGGTTTTTGTAAATACCATCAAAAAGACGTTTGGCTTTTTTTTTTTTTTTTTTTTTTTTTGTCTTTGAGCTATTACTGCTAGAATTTTACTCGAAAATCCATATATTGCTATATTTCCTCCCGAAAATCCTTTTTACCCCCTCTCCCCCTTAAAAATCTAAAATTCCAAAATCGCAGAAAATTATTTTTTTGTACTTAAGTCTAGTCTCCCTATCTGCAATTTTTTCATTGTGAAGTAATTTGGAGCCGAGTTATGCTTAAAAAGGTGTTTTTGCCTCCTTCGCCTCCGAAAATCATTTTCACCCCTATTCCCCCTTAAAAATCCAAAATTCCAAAATCGCAGAAAATTTTTTTTTTTTTTATTCAAGTCTACTCTTTTTATCTGCAATTTCTTCACCGTGAAGTAATTTGGAGCCGAGTTATGCTTATAAAGGCGTTTTTGCCTTCTGCACCTCCGAAAATCATTTTCACTCCCTTCCCCCCTTAAAAATAAAAAATTCCAAAATCGCAGAAAACGATTTTTTTGTATTCAAGTCTAGTCTCCCCATCTGCAATTTTTTCACTGTGAAGTAATTTGGTGCCGAGTTACACTTATAAATGTGTTTTTGCCTTATGCGCCCCCGAAAATCTCAGTTTTACCTTCTACCCCCCCCCCTTAATAATCAAAAATTTCAAAATCGCAGAAATGATTTTTTTGTATTCAAGTCTAGTCTCCACATCTGCAATTTCTTCATCGTGAAGCAATTTGGAGCCGAGTTATGCTTATAAAGGTGGTTTTTGCCTTCTGCCCCCCGGGGGGGGGGAATGGGGTGTATTTCGCAAAATCCCGTCTTAATGAGCGTCAGGGTCCTAAAATCAACCTGATCACCAAAAATTGTAACTCTATCTCCCATAGGATCTCCGCAGTCGTGTTGAGTCAGTGAATCAGTGAGTGAATCAGTGAGTTTACTCTTATATATATAGATTTTTAAAAAAAAGTATGATTTCGTTAATTACTTAATGCACACAGTACCGTTATTAACTGTTCCATAAAAAAGCTTCATCGCTCTGCTCTTATTTTCATATTAAAGTAAAACAGGAATTAGCGGCAATGAAATCTTTAGTACGCATGATGGTATTTCATTTTGAAATACTATTCTAAAATTTCAGCTTCTAAAGACCTCTTTCTTTATATTTAATTTGTAACCATAACATACATTTGTAACCATGTATAATTTTTAACTGCAGTATTTGTCTTATTTAATTTATGGACGACTAGAACGAGACGGAGTTTTCAATGTTTGTAGGAGAAATCTGTGCTATGATTGGCTATATTCCAACTCTTTATGCTCCGTGGAGGATTAAAATTGTGATGGCTCTAGACGAAGCTTAAGGATGAGTACCAGACCGTCGCCAATTGCATACAGTGTAGCACTATTGTGACGTAAAACTCACTCAATCTCAAACAGTTTGTAGATTAAATTAAGACTCCTATAGGTTAAATGAAAGAGAATCGTCATTATAACGTCAGAGAAGCATGTCGTCCATTCTCTTACATGTAAAACATTGTTCTTTGAAAAGAACAGTATATCTTGAAGAAAAATGTCTGCATATCTTGGTAACGCTGATTAACTATGAAAATTTCAAACGTTTCTAAAATAAATTAATATATCATTAAATTTGTGCATATACAATGTGTTTTATGTTCATGTTAACAAAATAATTAAAAAAATTATTTTGATTTTTAGAAGTACAAGTCGTCCTAGAGCTAGAGGAAGATTCCGTACTCGTACCACTGCATCTACAACCACTACGACAACTACAACTGAACCACCACTTGAAGAATATTATTACTATTATGAAGATGAAGAAGATCAAAAGAATCAGCCCATTGCTACAACAACGTCCACTACAACTACAACAACTCCAAAACCATCTTTACCAAAACGAGTATCTATTGGACGTAGACCATCTAGTGGTAGGAGTCAATCGACTTCAAAACCTGTCGTAAAATTTGATCCCGAATCTCAGTTTGTACCTCCACCTGAAGAGATACCAGAAATTAGCTCACAATCTTACTCGACGAAAAAATTCACAACCAGTTCCACAACTACTCCAGTACCTGGTTCTGCTGCAGATGCCATACCTCCACATCTTAGATCAAAATATAAACCGAGAAAAGATGGAAGATTTATAGATTTCTTGCGAGATCCCAACCGGCCAAGAGAACTAAAAGGATTTGATTTGACAGATTATCCCTTTTACGTCAAGGTACCTGAAGATATTGAGTTTGAATGTGACGATAAAAAAGATGGATATTATGCCAGTGTACCTCACAGATGTCAGGTAACTTAGTTTAGTTATTTTATAGTACATTTTATTGCAAAATATTTATTGTGCAGCAAAAACAAAACTAAGCAATTATTACTGTAACATTGGTTCTAGATGATAAAAAAAAAAAAAGAACTATTTTGATTTACAAATATTTTATGAAAATATGTAGTTTATTTTATTAGAAGAGTGTCATTAGCGTATTTAAAATGAATACAACTTTTACAATTTAAATAGTGAATATATTGTTATTATTTCAAGCATAAAATGGATAAATATCAATTTTTAGGAATTATTAGTGATATATAAATTATTGAAAAAAATAACCAATAAATGTAAAAGTAAATTTGTTTTGTGCCATTATTTTAACCTGAAATTTTTGCTGCAATTCCGTTTTAAACAATAGGTTCCTGTCTAAAGAGCCTTAGGGTACAAAATGTGATCGTAGAATGACAACTCCAAAACAAACAAACACAAAAAAAAAAAAAATATATATATATATATATATGCAAAGCTTGACTAAGACAAGGCAAATGAGGCCAATGCCCCTGACTCACTTGTTGGGTTCTCTTTCGAATCTACCTTAAAACTTACTTCAATGCCTTTCTACGAAGGTTGCCTTTTAAGTTTCTACAAAAAGTAGGAAGAAAAAGAATTTTTAGGGAACAAACTGTTTTATTGCTTTTTAAAATATTCGCCTTTGAGATTTATACACTTTACCATCCGTTTAAACTAATTCTTGAAGCATTTTTTTTCACTCTGAAGTTGATATCTCAGAAACATGGTTTTAGAAGGCATCAACAGCTTCTTGAGGTGATGAAAATCGCTGTCCACGCATTTTTTGTTTGACATAAGGGAACGAGAAAAAGTCATTAGACGACAAATCAGGAGAATATGGGCAATGAGACATTAACTCGATATTTTTATCCTTCAAATAATCAATTGTTTCACGTACTGTGTGGGAGCTGGCGTTGTTGTGATGAAGAATGATCCGGCGATTTTTGTTATTTTTTCTGATTTCGTTGATGACTTTTGGAAAACAAATTTCTGCATGCCATTTAGCGTTAACAGTTTTTCGATCCTCTAAAGAAGGGGTGGCCAACCCGCGGCCTCCGGGCTGCATGCGCCCCGCCATGTAGTTTCTTGCGGCCCGCGAGGAGACTAACGAAATTTACCGTTTGACAACTTTGGTTAACATATTAAAAATTAATAAGTACGTTCTGACTTTTCGAAATGAACATAAATACCTTTCAGCTAAAGAATCATATTGATGGTACGAAATATTATATCCATTAATTCTTCTTTTCATTATAGTTATGTATATGTCAGAAACTTTTATGATTTTAATGTTATTTTATGACTGCATGTAAATAATTTAAATTAATGTATTCTGTTCCGAATCTTCATCCTGCCAGCCTCCGAAAACGCATATACATACATGATAAATACTCTTGCAAACATATGTACACATCCACCTATATACACAAGGTGCGGCCCGCCTGAATAAAATAGGTTCCCAATGCGGCCCACCATGCATTTTTGCTTGGGCAGGACTGCTCTAAAGGAATGCTTGCTGTATGTCCTGTAAGGCTGAAGAAACAAGCAATCATTTTCTTGGACGTGCTTCGTGAAAGAACAACTTTCGTAGGATTCGGTTCATACGGAAACACCCAAACAGTGGATTGTTGTTTAGTTTCCGGCTCATACGAATCTATCCAAGTTTCGTCACCTGTAACGTTGTTGTATACGGATTTTGCTGTTCCCAATTTGAATTTTTTTAGCATTTCCTTACACAATTTACACGAGCCTCTTTTTGAGCTTCTGTCAAATTGTGCGGGATTCATCTGGAACAAATCTTTTTAACAGCTAAACGTTCGTGCAAAATCGAATGTATTGCAGTCTGTGATATGCCAAAGGATGCTTCTATCTCCCAATACGCGACATGCCGATCTTCTTCAATCATCTTGCGCACAGAATCGATGTTGTTTGGAATCACTACCGATTTTGGTCGTCCTTCACGAGATTTATCACTGACGGACGGACGACCACGACGAAATTCTGCAAACCAATTGTAAACAGTCTTTTCTGATGGTGCTTCATTACCAAAAGTTTCACGAAGCGATATTATGCATTCTTGTCGAGTGAGGCCTTTCTTAAAATCATAAAAAATCATCCAACGGAAACCTTCACAAATTGCTACCATTTTTTTTCACTCACTTGCTTCTTTTAAACACTCACTGTAAACAAAATACGCAGACGATTTCTAAAATGCCACTGATTCCAAGATAAAAAAATGTGAATTTTACAAATATCCTGAAGTCAAATTTCAGTAACGCCTTCTATTGGTCGTTTGTAAAAACATAAAAGACAACCCTCGTGTATTAATAAACTTAAGTGGAGAATTCCAAGGGGACCTCAATGAGGCTGTGAGACTTTCACCCTGGGCTTCGAGAATGAGGAATTTGCACACATGGGGGATTTGAACAAAATCCTATTTTTCTGGTAGTTTTAGGCCCATAAATTTAAAAGAGTTTATTAAAAATGCAAAAAATGTTCTCATTAATTTTATAAATAACTTTAAAATTAACCAAAAATCACGTGACTTCAAAATGCTGCCTGACGTCACACTTTATGATGCTTTAATGTTTACATTTTGTTATCCTAGATAGCAAGCAGCAATTCGTTTTAACTTTCGTAACTATCAATGGTTCACGCGATTTCTGAGCATTTCTTTTTCATCTTATAATCATATAATATCATTATCACCATTTTCCATTATCATTATTATTTTCAATTGTTTTCTTTTCATGGCGGATGTCCAATGTTTTCGTTTAATAGGATCCTGTGGAACGCTAAAGAATAGTTTTTGGGAAGCATTAGCCGTCGTATTAGTGCGTCGTATTAGTACAATACAATATTTATACTACGATTTTTTAATATCCGTCATTATTATAAAATACAAAATCCATTTCACTGATTCAAGAAGCAAAGCAAAGCACGAAATCGGATGTAAACAACGATTACTCCCGTTTGTTGTCATAAAGAGTGACGTCACGATATATTATACTCCGTTTTCCCGATAGAGTAAATAGTGCGATGTTAAAATTGTAATAAATCAGTCATTAGGTTTCAAATAAAGAAAATGTATGTATTTATTTTCTTACCTTTCCATTTTCTATTATATAAGAATAAAATCAGAAAACGTGCAAATTCCTCATTGTAGTTCCGCCACTGGACATGTCCAAAAAAGCACGAAGCCAAATTTGTGGTTTACCACATCTAAAGCCCAACATAAAATTGACACTAACTATGGAGACGTATGTGTAATTCAAGACTCCCTGAAGCCTTGGTGTAATTATTGATTGAAATGTTATTTAACGATTTGGTACACGGCTAAATGAAATTTTACTGTTATGCAAAATCAAAGAATCGCTTCTTCGCACATACACACGCACCATTTTTGCTATTATGCATTATGTATTCGTAAATATTAAAACTGATATATCAAGGTCAATTTGTTGATATGACAAGTTGATATTTCTTTAATAAAGATGCTTTGTTTGAGTTGCAAATAACTGATTTTATACAAATACTTTTTCTGTCCTTTTGCTCACACTGGTGGAAATTTTTTCATAACCTCTCTGGTTAGAGGAAAAAAAAAAAAAGCAAATATTTGACGTCATGATACTTGAAAGCATCTTGTACCCATTTGAATATTAATTCTCAGAGCTTTATGGAGGGAGAGATAATAGTTATGCATATCTGTGAATTTGAGCAGCATTTTCTATTACTAAATTGCAATATGGTCAGTTTATTAACACTTCAGAATTAAAACTTGGTGAAAAGTGCGTATATATCAATAGATTAAAGAAGTATATGGTCTTAACAAAATTTTATAATAGGAGCTTATAATAAGAGTCTTAGATTAGTCAAAATTTATAAAACTTCAGAATACAGAAATAATTTGATGATGTTTCCATGAACTGCAGTCTAAAACCGACTCATTTTATTGTTTTATTTTAACTACGTGCATAAATAACTTGCTCATTCATTAGTTTGTAGGGTAAATTGCATCCATCATTGTATGATAATCTTTATTCGTGTTACAAAATATAAGACTGCCTTCATTTTACGGAAATAACATCTTTTAGTTTTAATTTTGTAGTAGCTTTTATACAAAATAAAAATTCGCTAATTTTTAGATGCACTGTGAATTCGAATCGTAAAATTTCTTTCAATCGAACTTAAAAATAAATAAATAAAATAAAATGTATCTTTTTTATGTAACAAAATCATGATGCCTTCAGATTAGTAAAGTTAAAAGTTCAATGGTCTTTTATCTTTTTTAGGACTGAGGGCCTATTAGTCTCAATCTGGGATTTTTGCGTTGTCGATTTCGATAGTTGGACATTTGTCGAAATCTAAAATTTATCGAAAATATAATTGAATAATTTGAAAGCAGTGTTATAATTTGAAAAAAGAAAAGAAAAAAAAAAAAAAAAAACTAATAGTCCTCCGTCCTAAACTAAATTCTGCTTTTGCCAGAATTTCATCAAAATCTTTTTATTATTATTATTATTATTGAAAGAAAAAGAAAAGAAAATTAATAATAATCAGTATCGTTACAAGCGATATCGAAAGTTTTTTTTAAATAATTTTGAATTAGGAAATAAAAAGTGCGCGTGAAATAATATGAAATAAAAATAAGTAAAAAAATGAATTTAATGATTTAATGTTTTTGTTTTTCGGGGGCTGCTCATGCATATAAAAAATGCGTATTAAAACGAGTCGAAGAAGGAAGCGAAATAAGTATTGAGTTATATTACGATAAATACGATACATAATATGATACGATATATTAGACCTATCGTCCAGGGTTAGTAGGCATTTTTGTTGAAAGAAATAGTTTGTTCGTTCGGTGCAACTTGCACATTAGTCCCGTGAGGTACAACTTTCACTTTAGTCCCATCAGGTACAACTTGCACATTAGTCCCCTTTAAATATAGTTTTTTTTTTTTTTTTTTTTTTTTTCTTTCTTTTTTCTCAATTTCAACACTGTTTATAAATCATCATTCTCAAACTTTTGATTAGATTTAAATTTTTACGTTTATTATTATATATATATTTTTTTCATTTATGGAACCAGAAAGGCTCTTTTGAATCCATAAAAAAACAGTTATTTCACAGATATATGAGACTAAAATAGCCCTGTAAAATATATATACTAACTGTTGCAAGAAATTTATGTTTACCTTATCTCTTTTATAATATGTACCACTAATACATAACAATTGAATTTTAGAAATATTTAACTGAAGGATATTTCAGACCTAAAGAATATTACAGAAAATACTAATTTAAGAATATCGCAGAGATTCCAACTTAAAAATATTGCAATGAAAAGCATTTTTTTACCCCAAGCGCTTATTTAATGTTTCTGATAAAGTCAGAAATGACATTTATTAAAAATTGTAATGAAAATAAATTTCATAATTTCTACTTTACATATGGCAGTTTATATTTTCCATAATTTTATTTGTGATTCTCTGCAAATAGGCCAATTTATACAAGTGATGATGAAGAAAAAAAAAAAAAAAAAACATATAAGGTATTTCTTATTTTTTGCAGCAGATTCTAAAAAGGGTCCTTAATATTAAATATATACAGGGTGTCCCAAAAAAGTTGAAACACGCTTTATTTCTTTACCCGTTACAGATAAATGGGCAATGTAAATTGAAAAAACGTCCAAATTAAGGTAGGAAAGACGACTACATTAATAAAAAAAACCCTTCCATTAATTTAAAATAAAATTACATTCTCTAAATTTTTATCCTCCCCTCTACGCAAATTTTGTCAATTACAAAGTTTTTATTTTTCATTCAACATGACTATTAGAAAAAACCGCATAACTATATCTCTAAAACCAACCGAATTATGATATAGAAAAAAGTGACTTATGCCACTTTTCTGTATTATTTAAAAGGCTGGCTTTTCGGGGAAAATAGGGATCGTTTACAAATTGATAACGGAAATGTTTAGATCAAAAACATAGCGTGTCGAAAAATTCTCAAATGCATTTAAATTAATCGTTAGGATTTTAATGCAAATGCTATGATACATTTTACCTTTTCATAATATGTTACAAATTTACATTTACATTTTGATATATGGTCCCTATCAAAGTTCAGTTTTCAATGAAGTATAATTCATTCAGTTTTAAAGGTACAAGAATCCGCGTTTGTAATGACCGATAGATGGCGCTTCCTCAACTGCCGTTGTTAGTAAATATAATAGCCACCACGTGCATTTATATTGTTCTTTCTTGTTGTTCTATCATTGTCTCAGCGTGAAAGCTATCAGTGGTATGATAATTTCACCTTAGCCCACCAGAGGGCGAGCATTTCATTACAATCGCAGATATGATTTTTTGCAATGGTGGTGTTGCATTAAAAATAAAAACTTTCTAATTGACTAAATTTGTCTAGAGGGGTCGTATAAAAATTTAAAAAATATATTTTTTTGAAAATTAACAGGAAGATATTTTTATTAGCGTAGTTTTATTTCCTATTGCACATTTTTGCAATTTACATTACCCTCTCATCTCTAACAGGTAAAGAATTAAACCGCTTTTCAAACTTTATTGGACACCTGTATATATGTAGCCGTCATATTTTTCTTTTCTTTTTCCTTTTATGTTTTTTTTTTTTTTGGCATTCTTCTCTTTCTATTTACCTATCTCTCCATCTCTGTTATCTACACACACACACACACACACACACACACACACACACACACATATATATACATCTAAACTTTTCTGAAGTTTTCTTCCTTTCTTGGATTTTTACTTTTAATTTCCGCAGTAATTTCTGAAACATTTTACCTAACCTACTGGGGCACAAAAACGTTTTGATTCCTTAGATAATTGATGTTAAATTTGAGTCTAAAATGCAACAAGAATTCTATTTGTACTATTCCTTAAAATTATTAAAATCATTCTCTCACAAAAGCTCTTGCATCATTTAACCTTCAATGTACTTTACCTACGTGATCATATGACAGACAGGAGGACAGAAAGACAAACAGATATACTAATTGGATTTACAATCACTCTTAAACATCGTTGGAAAAATATTAAAAACATTTAATACATGTGGAAGTGAAATTCCAACAATTTCCAACTACACACCTTAATGTATCTGAATATTTGAGAGTACTCCTGTAAATCTTAACGCTAAACATACTATATTCCATAGAAAACATTTTTTAGCTTATTAACAATTTATGTCAATTTCATTATGATTTGTGCAGTGCAAAGTTATTTAAATATATATTTTTATAAATCATATTTTGTCGAATATTATTTATAAAAATGTCTCTCAAAATTTGTAAGCCATTGGCATGCTTTCGGGTGTGCCTGTACACAAAACAATAATGCTATTTATATCATTTTTAAAAAGGAACATCAACTTGTATAACATATATCATATTGAAGAAATTTCGAAAATATTTACGGACGCTAGAGGTGGACAGACGGACAGAAAGACTAATCCAAATCAAAATGACTATATTCTATATATACAATTATATTCGACATATTCTACAAAACACATTTTTTGTGCATATAAATAATAAATGCCAATTTCATTTTCATTTGTGCAAAATAAAGGTATTAAAATACGATTTATAGAAATATCTCTCACACAACGCAATGCCTTAGAACAATTTCGGGTGTTCCTGTACACAAACCAGTGATGGTATTTACCCAAACTTTCAGTAGGAAACATCCGATAGTGAACTTGAATAACGTGTACCAATTTCGAAGAATTCCATAAAATTTTACAGGAGTTAGAGCGCTGGCAGACGGACAGACATACAGACAAATCGAAGTCAAAAATATTTTTTTACTTTGTTGGAATGGGTTACACACAGACACACACACATATATAAACACATATCCTTAAATTATCCTTCTAGGATTTGGGTTTTGTATATCAATGTACGGTCATTGTTGGCCCATTAAACCTCATTAAATTAAAACCTACGGCTTAAAGTGAATTCTGAAGCACTGCGCGAGCACCCATTCGAACACAGTACCTGAAAACTGAAGGCTAAAAAACAATTCTTCATATAAACTAAACAGCTCATAATTATATACTTTTAGGAAATAAATTTATATATGTATTTATATGAAGAATTGTTTTCTTATTAACATTTTTTACCGAATCTGTTTGTACAATTTCTCCTTCCACCTGAAGAACTGTTCCAAGATGTCTGAAAATTGCTTTGTAGTCAAGTCAGGTTGGAACACGTGCACCGTTTCTACCTCTATAGTAATGCATTCTATCCGGAACATCCTGAACTATTAATGAGTGAAGAAATGATTTAAAATATGAGTTGAAATAATAATAACTAATAATAATTTAATACATATAAAACATATAAATTATATTTTATGTGTTCCTTTAAACGACAAAAGTCAGATTAGGAAAATGAAAGAATTTCACTAAAAAACTTTTTTTTTTTTTTTTTTTTTTTTTTTTTGTATTTTTTTGATAATAATATCTGCATATATGAAGTAATGATATTTCCTAAATTGAATGATAATTATAATAATGCTTCAAATTAATAAAATAATATAATAAAATCATATTTATACTTTGTGCTGAATACACGTTTTATTAACTTTACTTCTTAATTTTTTTTATTTCTCATTTCGGCATCTCTGCATAAAGAATCACTCTTATATATTTTTAAATAATATATTTATTATACTAGCAAAATATTTAAAAAAATGTATTCTCTTTCTATAGTTGTTCCATTACTGCTTCGCTGGTGCTCGCTATGATTTCTTGTGTGCCAACTACACACTTTATGATCAGACAACTTTCACGTGCCGATTCGCCAACAACGTGGACTGCCTAAGCTCGGAAAAATATTATTACAGGAATGACGATTTGTGGAAAGAAACCACCACTGTTGCGCCCGAGACAACAACACCTAAAAGAAGAAGGACAACACCTAAAGATGATGACTACGACGATTATGATGATTATGATGAGTATTATGATGATGAAGAAGAAAGGAGAAGACGGCCACCCAAGAGGAGGCGTAACAGAAGGAAAAACAGACGGAAGAGTGAAACCTCAAAAGCTGAATAAAAAGAACATTTTAATGTGAAACATTTATTATACACTCTATTGAGATTCTTTTACGAAACGAAGAAAATTTTAAAAGCATCAAAAAGGTTTTCTTTTGATTTAATCTTGAGAAAATTTTAAGAAAAAAAAATCAAATACAAATACAAATACTTGAGGTATGAGCGTTGTGTCAAGTCAGTGGTGTTTTTCATATTGGATAACACTGCCATTATTATTATCATTCGTAACAATAGTGTTTATTTGGAAATTCAATGTCTTCTACATATTAAATGTGTCTGTTACGTATTCACTTTTGCAGTAGAAGTTATAGTATTTGTTTTATTAAGTATAAAGTTTTCTTAAACTTCTAAAAACACACATAAAAATTTTCAAAAATTAAACCATTTATTAGTAAATGATAAAATTTATCGTTTGTAGAATACTGAAATTACTTATTTTAAATCAAATTTTAACAAATATTTAACAAAAATTAATTAATTAATTAATTAATTAATTAAAGACTTTTTAATAATATATTTAAATATACCAAATTTAATATTATGCCAAATTTTCATTGTTTTCGAAATTGATAGAGTCGTATTTAAAAAAATGTTTCACTGAAATGCTTTTAACTGTGAGACAGAAACTGCGGAAAGGGTGGGTGAAAAAAGATCTAAGAAAGAAAATAGACAATTAACATAATTTTTAAGGCTTTATATCATCTTGTTCTATGGACATTAATTAATGAATCACTATTCTTTGAAATAGCTATTATAATGCTATCAAAATATTTTGCATTATAAATCGAGGTACTTTGTTAAGTATATTTTTAAGGAATTTTTACGCTAAAATAATAATAATAATAATAATAAAGCATTTAAGCTTTTTTCTAAATGGACATAAATATGTTGATTATAAATAAACCAAATTTAGTAAAACAGAATCAAAAATGCCATATATCTTTATAATCTATTTGGAATAAGTCAATGTACTTTTCTTTTCTTTTGATTTCCTTTTAATTTAAAGCCTTATTAACTTTTCAATTTTAACTTTAACATTATAATGCTTAAAACATTTCTTTTTGTTCACGATTTCTTTTTTAGATTTTTTTTTTTACACCAATTCGAAGCTAGATTTTACTGCAAAATCTCTTCAAATTAAATTTAGTCTATAAAATATTCGGTTAACTATCAGTATATTTTATATTTCTATATTTAGTTTTAGAGACAACGCAGTGAAAAGACTGGATGCTTCTTTATTGTTTAAGTGGAAAAAATTGTTGCCAAATGTATGACTGTTTTTTTTCAGTCTATGATGTTACCTTGTAAATAACTTTGTAGCATTTTCTTTCAACGAACCTTTAAAATGAAATTTCTTTTTGAATTAAAGAAATTAATCCCATTCCTGTTACTTTTCTTATACTTTATTTTTTTTCTTTAAAAGTGAATAAGTTGATCATCTTAACTTCAAAATCCTTTGTAGGTGGAAATGCATGGATATATTTAGTTGAATATTTCCATTAAAAAAAAAAAAAAATCATAAAAAAGCTTTTTAGTACTTTCTAGATAAAAGGTTTAATTAATTTATATTTAAATTAGAATAGGGGAAAAGCCAAATATTGCATAAGATTTTTTTTTTTTCCAAGTTGGTTTATCTCCTTTTTTCTTTGTGTTTTTTTCTCTTTACATGTGAAATTGAAGCATGCGGCATGTTTCAACTCAAAATTTATAATGTTGTATTTTGAACCATTGAAAGTGTTTAAATCTATCAGATATTTTAAAATTTGGAATAAAATGTAAAATTCTTACTCTTGTGATTCTGTGTTAATATCCAGCTATATTTCTGAATCGATTTTTGTAAACTTTTCTGTTGATAATTCGTGTACGATAACTCCATGGAAATCCATTTATATGGATTATTTGTTGTACCTTTGATCATGTCTGTTCAGAACTGTACACCTTGCTTTAAATTTGGAACGTGTGTATTGACAAAAATAAAATATTAGTTAATATATTTGCGTCGTATATTTCTTTCTTTTTATATTGTTTAAAAAAAATATTTTTTTACTGCGTTTGAAATATTTCTGAATCGTTGTTTCAATAAGCGCATTACTAATATTTTTCTACCAATTTATTATTTTGAAAAATTTAGAATATGCTAAATAATAATAATAGGGGTTAATAATAAAGGGTTTAAATAATGGACATAAAAAATAAAAAAAATTCAACACTTGCTGAATTCAGTGTTTAGCGCGGAAATCAGTAACTACGCTGCATATAACTATTATGAACTACTGCAAATAAAAAAGAAAGACAATATGTACCATGACTTACATTTTGAACATTCTGAACATTCTGAACATACTGAACATCATAATAATGTGAAGGTTTGTGCAGCGAATCCAAAGCGTATTCTAATCTATTATTCGTCACAGTCACAGACTGAAATGCTCCACCCACTAAGTTACCCTACCTCTGATTCGATACATTTACTTTATCCTAATTTGCTGATTAATTTTATTCGGGTCATTTTTGTATTTAGTTTTCACGCAATTGCATACTATTTCCAATTTAATAGTATTCATAGTGTACGTTTATGCGGAACGAATGTACATTAATACTATTCTCCCCCGTTAAGGAAATATTAAATTTCAAATACTTCGAAAATTTTCGATTTAGAATGTTCATAATAAATTATGCTCGTGCCACTATGATAAATGATATTTAAGAATTTTCTGATATTTTTATAATGAAAATTTTCCTCACAACACATTTTTATGCGAAATTTCACCCAAGTCTTCAATGTTAAGAAAATCTTAAATTTGAATAACTTACGAAATTTCCGAATTTCATAAGTGCATGCATTACATATCTTATGCATTACATATTATATGCATTATTATGCATTACATATCTTATGCAATAGGGTTTTTGTCAGTGTCGTATTTTAAAACTTGTCTGAGCTGTTTACAAATCGTTGACAAATCGTACTGAAGATATTATCTACACTCTAGCTAACGAATTAACAAACTAACTGACTCATAGACGGGTATTGTGTGATTTTCGGTTTCCTCACACCTTAAAAATTTTAAACTGAGGTCAAAAATGCTCACGATACCTAAATTCCCCATACCTATATGATACCTGTATAATGAGAAACTAAAATAATGGAATATATATTAAAAGTTGGAATAAAACTGTTATAATATCCGTTCCTCTGGTATCTTGTAGTGAGATTACACTGCTCGGCATGAAAATTGCCTCTGACACTATTTCAACATATTCTTATCTAAAATGACTTCCTGAATCCGAATATGACGCCCATTTTGCCCTACCACCCACCATGTTTTAGGAATGGACCCCTATTTTTATCATTTTTCGGTGATTTTATGGCTGTAAATTTTATTTTTAGGAGGGGGGGGGGATATTTTATCCGTTAAATATCTTCTGAGGGCTACAGAGTAGGAAAATTCTAAAACATGGACATTTGCGACAAGGGAAAATTTTGGAGGGGATTTGCCACTGAAATTATGCATTACAATATCTTATATTTTTTAAATCTATTATTAATGTTATTTTTTAAACTTTACATTTTTTTGTTTTTAGGTGTTAAAATAATTATTTTTCATTCTTCAAATCAAATTCATAGTCATAAAATTATCGAACAGGGAAAGAAATTGGGAGAAAACTGCGGGTGACTGGCCAAAATGGGAGTCATATTCGGATTCAGGAGGTCATTTTACATAAGAATCAGCAAAAATGGTATCAGATCTCGAAGTTTTTTTTTTTTTTTTTCAGAGCAGTGTTATTCATGGTTTTGAGGACAATTAGATAAGAGTTAAGCATTGAAAAAATTAATTTTCGGGTATATTCCAGTGACGTTTCACGATATCAGATTTAGATACGTACTTCACTTGGCTGTTTTAACGATTCATGTTTCTTATTCCTGATACATTTGGTTCCATCGCAAGGCCGGTGTTACGGCAAAGCAACCAAATCAATGGTTTTGGGGCCGGCATTTGATTCAGGTATTGAGAGAATGGATTGGTCATCTCGTTCACCTAATTTGAATCCGATAAAGCATATTTAGGATTATTTTGGCAGAATTGTTTCAACAGTAAATTATTTGTCAAGAGCTTACATAAGCTACAATGAAAGTTATTACAAGTATGGTCTTATACTACTTCATATGACCGACAACTTAATCTTATACATGGAAATCTGATGTAGATCATACATTAGGTCTATAGGATGACATATTATTGCTTTCTAATTTCCAAAAATCTTTGTAAACATACAAATATTATTCAATTTATAATTTTTGCTAAACAATGAACTTCTTAAAAATTGTTATTCTTTTAATCTGTAAAGCATTTATTGAGCCCATTAAATGTAAAACATGCACGTATCAAATGTGTATATTTTATGTGACTTAATTTACTTGAATTTATGTATATTGTTTCAAAAATTAAGTCCAAAATTCTTTTGTTCCTTAACTTTTCGAAGCCTCTGTGTTTCAAAGAATTACTATAATTGTATTCCTTTTTTTTTTTTTTTTTTTTTTTTTTTGCCATCTAAGTTTGTTATAATTCTAAAATATCGAAAACAGATTGCTTGTACCTTTCCTAATGTAAAGTTGCACACAAAAAAAAAAAAAAATTATTAGTATTTCTGAACAAATGTATTAGTCAGTATAAAAGTTAAAACTTAGTCCAAATTCTGTTAACATTTTCTCCTAATATTCTCGCTCGAAAAAAATCTCATCACTGCGATGGAAACTCCACCCACTTAAGTTTTGTTACAAAATCTGGTACGCTCAGCAGAGGCCCAGAAAAACTAATAAGTTATTAGAAATGTCCAATCTCAATTCCTAATCGGAAGTCCCTACAAGATTCTTGTTTTACTAGCCATGAACATGTCTTCAACTTAAAAAAAGTTCCACTTGATCTACCCAGCGTATGGATAGAAAAAAAAATAGTTTTAGGGGCCTATGAATGCTTTCGTCTAACACATAGACATGTTCAGATTAGGATTTTATGGCCGGCTGAAATGGACGATTGACGATACCGACAAACTTGAAAGGACTGCGTAATCCGCCGGAACCTGCCAGGTTTGTCACGGTAAAGATCGAAGTCAAATACCCCTTTAAGTCTAAAGAGAAAAAAAAAGTTGTTCATATTACTCTGCAGGCTTTTTATAATCTACCTCTCTTAACGCATAGACACGTCTATATTTATTAACATCAGTTCCGGGAGTCTTCCCTGAAGGCTACCACGTCAAACGTTCTTATTTCACTTCAAACATCATGGTTTAGTAGCAAACATTTCTTAACAGAATTTGAAGAAGACATAATACTTAAACTCAGAAAATACCTTCAACGTCTTGAACGCCAAAGAGAAAAATTTAATAGCAGAGAGCTGTTTCGGTAGCATTTAGCGTACCGTCTTCAGAGCAAAAAGAAGTGATCTTCGGATCTTCGGATGATGTGGGTTGGAGGCACCTGTGACTGAGTCACGCATCCTCGGTACCTAAAAATGCAAGCTAACGGAGTGAGAGTCCTGAATTTCAACCTCACTGCAATGGTAGGAGGAAGGGGAACATTAAAAAGGGGGGAAACAACATAAAAAAAGAATTTTAGAGTTTATGGAAATAGGAAGTACAATATATAGAAAAACGTAGAGAGTTTAAGGATAGCCTTACAGTGCTAATAGGAAGTTTAGGGATAGTAAGTATATTTTTGCATTTTATAGAGCGCAACATTTTATACTTTTTATTAGTACTTTTTAAAACTTTTTATTTTATTTTATTTTTTATTTTTTCTAACAACACAAGGTCAAACAAATAGAAACACAAGTCAACAGAAAAACAAAAACAGGGTATAATCTCCAAGAAGAAGTCAATGCCAGGAGACAACAGTAAAGAGAAAAAGGTCAAGAAATTAGTAGAACATAAAAAAGACTAAAGGTGGGAGTTAAGACATAGGTCCGCTTTAAAAAGAAAGGAAAGGAAAGTACTCCTATGTATAGGAAAGAAATCGGATTCTGATGAACCAATAGAATTGCGTAAAATGTATAGGACTGATCAGTAGGAAATTGAGAAACTGTACTTGTGAAAAAATATAGAAGGAATTAAAAAAAATCTTAATATAAAATTTCCATCAATCAGACAAATGGGGTATAGCGAAGTAACAATTAACAATATTTTAAAGATTTTTATAGATGTAAAAAACTGAAAAAAGTAAAAACTAGTTGGCATAGGTGGACTCTGCTCTGTTCCCGATCATATGTATGTTCTCATAAATTTCTAGTACGGGACATATGTCATATTCATGTTAAGAAAAATGAATTTGACCAAACGCGTGACATAATGAAATCCCCGCCTAGTAGAAATCCCCGCCCTGCACGTTTAAGTGAAATTTTGCCCTATTCTCCCATGTTAAAAATATCGTAAATTTCGAATAACTTCTAAAGTTTTTTAATTAGAACGTTGCAAATAAATAAGGTCCTTGCCAGTGTCATAAATAACATTTTAAAACTGATCTGACCTCTCTGAGATCATTTGTTCGTGAGATATCGTATATACAAACTAACAAACTAACGGACTAACAAACTAACAGACACCCTACAGACGGACACCATACCTAATTTAATATTTTCGGATTCCTCATACCTGAAAACGTGTAAAAAAGGTAATAAATAAAACCAAGGTTGAAAATTTTCACAATTACCTAAGTTCCTCATACCTACAGTATGATGGAGAGCTAATAGATTTCGTGCTTAGATTTGGGCTTGCAAATTATTTTAATTGTATCAAATTTAAAGTTATGCTTTTTCTTCCAGCAATACTTAGAAATAGTCGATTTGTTACTTTCTTGTTTACGGACATAACTGATATGTTCTTTTAGATATGTATGATAAAATGCGTTTAGATTGACCAATATATCATTATAATACATTGGTAAAATTAAACAGTGTTGAATTCTGTCTAAAAGAACACATCAATTACATCCCTAAACAAGAAAACAACAAATCGTCTTTGAAGTTTTTTTACATCCATAAGAATCTTAATAATTTTGTTTAACTGTGATTTCGCTGTACCCCGTTTGTCTAATTGGTGGAAATTTTACATTCAATCCTCATTTTCTTAATTCTTTCTACATTTTTTCGCAAGTACCGTTTTTCAATTTTCTGTTGGCCAATTCCCCCATTCCGTGTAATTCCATTTGTTGACTAGAACCCAATTCCTGTTCTATATATAGGAGTACTTCAAGCCTGTAGCCAGAAAAAAATTTCGGTGAAGGTTTAAATTTTTGTGCATATTGTTGAGTTTTTAAAATGATGTATAATTTTAAAATTTTGGACAAATATGAAAATTTTAGCGGTTGTTTGTGCTCCCAAACCACCGCCCTTCCCTTTGCTACGACCTTGGTGTAGCGTAGTTGTTCATCACATACAAAGTATTGTTCATGTTGAATGCCGTGTCGTCATTGCATCGTCCGCAGGTGACTCAAAAAACCAGAAGTATTCAAACTGAATACAGTCTTTATTAAATTTGCTCAAAAAAGTGACATTGCTTAGACCGCTCGCAGGAGACCAATGTGGGGATTTTCGTTTTATTCTCACGGAGTGGTCCGTCAAGCAGGGAAGCCATCTGCCTCCGTTATCAGTGTTTTTCACCAAATACATGCCAATTTTAACTCTTTGTTCACAGGCATAAACTAATGTTAAATTTTTGAATTATCAAAGACGGTTTATAAAGTCATTAACCCAGCATTTGGCCGGCTTTTGCCAAGCGTCCAATGCTGTTATTCACCAATAACTTCAACTCCCGGTTGAGCACAAAAATTTGAAAAGCGCATAAAAGTGGGGTGCATATTTTCAGGCAATTTTGACACGTTGTTTCTGCCATCTAGCGGTATAGATATTTTTAGATTTTTTACGTTAAAATAACCAATCAAAGATTAAATGAAATCCTTGACGCTAGATGGCAGAAACAGCGTGATAAATTTTTCTGGAAAGCTGTACCCTGCCTTTAGACGCTTTTCAAGTTTTTGCGTTGAACCGGGAGTCGAAGTTAATTGTGAATACGACCATAAGTGTCGACTTGAAAAAGGTGCAAATCTGAAACATTATTATTATTGCGCAATTTCAAATGAATTGTTACTTCCGCTATTAAACCACATTAATTCTGACAATGAGTTTTCTTGTTTAGAAATATTTGAGAACACTTTTTTCTTTTTATATCTATACTTAATGTCAGAATTTTCGTTACATTTTCTTTCTTTCTTTCTTTAATTTATTTTTTATCTTATTAAAGGAAGTACATTTCTATTCAAAAATAATATGAACATTTTTATTTATGATTTTAGATTTTCAGTTATAAAACATATAGAATTTAGGTCTGTCTATGAATGATGTCTGTTAACATTTCATGTTGATCTAGTGTACGCTGTGTGTATCATTAAATATGTGTAATTTCTGATGACATTTAAAAACAATTCTTTCCTCAAATGCCTGGGACCAAATTATTTCAATAATACAATATCTAATTTGAAATTTAATTACTTTTTTTTTTTTTTAATGCAAAAATGCATTAATTTATTATTAATTTTTGTTTTATCTAAAATTAAATTTAAAGTTAACATGTGTGAACACCTTCACATATTTCTCCTGGCGACCCAGAAAAAAGAAGAAAAAATCTCTCTCGCTCACTCCTTAGAAAATCATTACAAATACAATGAAAAAAAATGTCCTTTTTCTTTTTCTTCTTCTTTTTTTTTTTTTTTTTTTTTTTTAACAATCATGTATAAGTAAATAAAAAATTATATCTCAATGAAACATAATCAATTATAACAATTAACATAAAAGCAAATTTTTTCCATCATGATACATTTGGATAGAATATGAGAATATATTATTCTTGAGTATCTGGCGTATCGCATACAAAACAAACAGGTTTTTTTTTTTTTTTTTTTTTTTTTGATAGGATCCAATTTTTACATACAGTCGGTAACAAAAGTGTCCGAACACTAGCAAAAATTCCTATGTAAAAAAAGCACACTTCATACGGTTTTGTTAAAAAAATCCTTATCGAATCATGTTCTTACACTGACTAAAAACAGGATTCGACAAGGATTCATTTAACAAAACCGTATGAAGTGTGCTTTTTTTACATAGGAATTTTTGCTAGTGTTCGGACACTTTTGTTACCGACTGTATATGTTGTCAAGAATTTTTTTTTTTTTTTTTTAAGTTCTTGTCTGCGGCAGAAAAGAGTCATTATGTTTCATAATATTTTTCAATTGAAATCTTTCTTTCACATTATTAAAGGTCCTTTTTCTTGTAATAAAAGTTCTCATAATATTCATATACATGTATAGAATAATAAAATTGTATGCTTTAAAGCCATTTCACCGTAATTTCTAAATTGTGAAACAATATTCAATATGTGTTATTTATCATCTTCGGACCCGAAGCTATAATAACAATAAAAATAACATTTCAAGGATTTTAGACATATGTGTTCGCATTATACATTACAAAAATGTACATTTTGCTTAAAATTATAAGTGTTGAGGTTAGTAATATACGGTGCAAGTATATGTACTTTAGTCAACTCAACTCTAAATTACTAAGTTAGTAAAATCTGCCTAACTGTAACACAATTTAAAAACTGATGCCCTTAAATAAACCAATCTATGTCAGTTTTTTATTTTATTCTGATAAAGTTTCTAAGTACGTTAAGTAATTATGAAAATTGTGTACTTTTCTTCGAAATTGTGGTAGACTACTGTTTTAGAGTCGTTTTACGATAAGGTGACCATACGTCCTCGAAATTCGAGGACTGTCCTCGAATTTTGGCCTTTTCTATTTTTTGTCCCCAAAAATTCTTTGACTACTCGGGGACGCTAAATGTCTCCAAATTTAAATATTTGCGTGTATTTCTTTCAAAATCACAGTCCATTCCGTGGAGGATCAAAATTGTGATGGAATGTCTCCGGACTTCCTCTGGGGATTAGTGCTAGACTGTCGCCAATTGCCCATTGTACAGAACTAATGAGACGTAAAACCCATCTATTCCAATCCAATCAAAATCGCAGTCTAATAATTGGATTATCTTGAAAATCAACGGAACTTTGAAATAAAGACCCTCATACTTCATGAGCAGAGAAAGAATCATGCACTACTAATCAGTATATAAATTCTATCTTGCCCGATTTATGTTAAGTGAAAAATAAAATTTGCTTAATGAAATTATTTCTTGTAGTTATATAATCGGGAATAATTTCTGCATTTCAGGGAGTGGGGATTCTGAAGATTAAAATGAAATGGTGCTATTTTGTGTTTTCTCCTATCATCATAATAAAGTGTAAATGGGTTCTATAAACTTGATTATTTTAATAATGCTGGGATAGTTTAATTTGCATAAACTTACCTTAGGCTCAGCAATTTTTCATAGAAAAAAGTGATTCAAACATTTTGTAATGTATAAATCAGAGTTCTTTTTATTAATAATGAATAGAGATATCGGTCTATCGTGTCCTCGAAAAAGTCCCCAAATAGAGTTTTCAATGTCCTCAAAATTTACTTCGATTTGGGGACAAACGGTAATTTGTCCTCAAATCAGTGTTTGAAAATATGGTCACCTTATTTTACATTATATTTCAGTAATAAATTTAGTTTCATGCTGCCATATATCGGTACCTTTTTAAAGCCAATTTATTCAGCTTTTTATTAGTTTAGTCAAAATATAAAAATATTAAATGGTATAAATTTTATAAAGAAAAAAATAATACCTCTGGAGCGAAGAGGATAATACTGCAATCTATTTAATAACACCAATGTAAAATTGAGAAAAAAAAAACATGTGTACAAGTAAATTAAAAATATAAACACAAATGAAAAATATATGTATATACAAGTAAGAGAAAATATCACAAAAATGAAAAAAAATATTTGTTCGTGCAATTTCGCACAGGAGAGATTCAAAAACGACGTCCATTGGACAGTCAAAAGAAATATATATATATCCCCTAAATCTTGCATGAAGCAGCAAGTATGACGACTTTGGCTTAAGGCCATTGTCCTAGCGGGATAGGGCGTGTAGAAAAGACCTGACCTTTTAGGAACAGGCCTCCGTCCCCCACCAAATTCGAAGACTTCTGGAGGGACACCATGCAAAACTGGGTAAATAAGATATCTAAACTGAATTGTATTAAACAATTTCCAAAAGAAGTGTGTGTGTGTGGGGGGGGGCTCTCATCACAACGAAATGCTACTCTCCCGGGTAAATTTTGAACGAGATAGCGTTAACATAGAGGGTAAAATTGAAAAAGAAAAAAACTTTTATTTAATAAGAATTCTCAATACTATCAGAATTTAGTGTGATGAGATAAAAACTACGAAAACAATTCACTAAACCCAATGAAGCATTTTAAAAATTAAATTTTCCTAATAAGAATTAGGTAATTGCCACATATTAAAATTTTGAGTTTTAACTTTAAGTCTCTAATCTATTGTTATTACCTGTTAATATTATAAAACATTGATATCTATCCAATTGCAATTATTATTAAACAAGATTTTTTTTTTCAATAAAGTTATTGAATTATAATAGGTTTTGTTAAATTTGATGCTAAGAAAATTTGTATCAATATGAATTAGAAAAGTGAAAATTATGTAATATTTCACATAGTGTTGTGTCATCCATTGTTATTAAAACGGGGGGGGGGGATGCAGGATTGATATATTGGTCCAGCCAATTGCCTGCTGACAAAACTATAAATAAACAAACATAAAAAAAAAGAAAGAACCTATGCATCGAGTACTCTTTATATAATGCATAAGTTTTGTAAAATATTACATAATATGATTTTAAAATTAATTTCTGTTTCTTAAATTATAATTGTGGCCGTGTCTTAAATTATAATTAACATTTCTATTAGGACTTGCTTCATCAAGTGGCTGTATCGAGGTGGTGCAATAATAAGTCTGTCAATGTAGACTCTAAATGACAATCTATCAGGTACTTGTAATCTTCTAATTGTAAATGAGACTGGTGAGTGCTTTTGTAGAACTATAGAAGGTCCAGTGTATTTTGGTTTAAACCTATCAACAGATTTTAAATAAACAATGTCATGTACATCAACTGGTCTTAATTTAGCATGTTTGTGAAAATATTCATATCTCTTATTTTGATTATCTTTTATGTTAGAGTAAGCTTTAATGTAAATCTTAATTAAACCTTCTATTAATTTATATGTAGCAACATTCTTGTCGAGAAAAGGTTTATTAAGCTGTTGATCAAATGTATCAAAAATTAACGAAATTTCCCTTCCAAAGTGTAATAAATTAGGTTAATGCAAAGTAAATGAATAGACCCAATATACAATGATTTATGTGTAAACAGATAATTTTCAAATGTATGAGTATAACCTTCAGACATTAAAGTATTTACTGAATATTTAATGGATTTATTCACTCTCTCTGAGAGCGCGTTCGATTGCGGGTGTGCTACTGAAGAATGTGTAATTTTTATACCAAGAGTACTATTAAAAGCATTGTAAACATTAGATGTAAATTCAGGGTCAAGATCAGAGCAGATAACTGAAGGCTTACCAAAGGTAGTAATATAACTAAACAAACATTTAACTATTTTTTCTGCTGATGTATCTTTTAGTGGATAAAGTTCAAGATGTAGCGAGAAATGGTCCAACACAGTGAGTACTAACTGACCATTATTAAATGGTCCTACTAAATAAACACTAATGGTATGTCCAGGATGTGTGGGTGTGTATGTAGGTTGTAATGGAGCTGGAAGAATGTTATGATGTTTAGCCTGTAGTCACCGAGTACATGAAGCGATAAAGTTTAAAGTATCTGTATACATTCCTTTCCAAAAGTATTTGTTCGACAAAAAACTATATTATTTAATGTTTAGTCTTATTTAATCCAAAATGAGACAAATGTGAAATTGTTAATGTTTTAGCTTTTAGTGAATTTGGAGCAATAATAAGATAAGAGAATGTTGAGTTATTGAGAATTTGCCTTTTATACATTAGTACTTTTGTATCTAGGTGAATAAAATAGTTTGAGTATTTTTTTGAAAAACATTTCTTTAAAATTTCTGTGTAAATTTTTGACAATACAGGATCTTTTATTTGTTCATTTACAAAAGTGTCATTAGAGATCTCTAACAGTGGGTCTTTACTGTTCGAATTTCCAGACATTAAGCAATTAGTGTATTGTTGTTTGATTTTGTTACAATTTTTATCAGTAAAGTGATTAACAACATTAACATCATCATGCACTATAGGTAGAGGTTGTTTATCAAAAATTAATTCAGGATTAGAGTTCAAATTTTGTTGATTGTTTGTGAAGTCACATCTCGAAAAATAATCTGCTAATATATTTGATGAACCAGGAATGTGTTCAAAATCAAAAGAATATTCTGAGATTTCCATTAACCATTTGGTAGTAAGGTCTGTAGGACTAGTTGTCTTTTTGTATCCCTTTAATGGAGTCAGATAAAATTATGAATTTTCTGTCGTACAAATAATATTTAAATGCAATGATTGATTTATAGATAGCCATCAACTCTAATTTTAGTGCAGAACAGCGTTTTTCAGATGGCTTCAATGATTTAGAAAAGGAAGCTATTGGAAGTAATTTATTATCGTGTTTTTGCATTAACACCCCAGCAACTGAAATATTTGAAGCGTCGGTATTTAAATAGAAATTTTTATCCCAATCTGGTAGCCTGACCATTGGTGATTCAAAAGAAATTTTCTGAATTTTGTTAAAAATCTGTTGATGTTCAATAGTCTAATGAAATTTTGATTTTGGCTTTGTTAGATCAATTAAAGGTTGTATTAATTTAGAAAAGTTAGGTACAAGAGATTTAAAAAATGTTGCAACACCGATGAACTTTTTTAAATACTTTTGGTCGATGGTGTAGGAAAAGAATTAATCTTTACAGTATTTGATTGTACTGGAGAAATTGAATGATTTTGAATATGGAATACAAGATAGTTTACTCCAGTTTGATGAAAGGTGCACTTGTTCGGTGCAAGGATTAAGTTATACTTTATCAAAATTTCTAAAATCCTATTTAATTTAGTACATGTTTCCTCAAAGCTATTAAAGTCAAATATGAGGTCATCTTGACATCCAACCGACTAACCATTTATTGATGTTTACGTTTGGACTTTGTTATTGTTTACGAATTTGATTGTCGAAAGCAATTTATTTTAAGAAGCAAATATTAAATATTAAGCAAATAAATTTCGAAAATATACATAAACCAGAAATATTTTTTTCATTTTAAACCATTTTGTATTATTTACACCAAGTAATGTTAAATATTTAAGATTTCATACCATACTGCTATTTCAGCATTACAGTTTGTTATATTAATTTGTACTCTTGAACACGAAATTGTTTGGAAAAATTTATTTTCAAACATAATAAAAATTAGTTTTATTTCTTAGAAAATAGCTGTGAATGTTATGATTTTGTAAATTTAAAAGTAGTAGAAAAAGTGAAGGAAAGAAAACTGCACATAGGTTTCGTTGGCAACTTTATTATTGTTTACAAACTTGATTGTCAAAAACAATTTATTTTAAGAAGCAAGTGCTAAATATTAAGACAATAAACTTTGAAAATATACATAAAATAAAAACATTTTTTCATTTTAAAGCATTTTGTATTATTTAAACCAAGCAACGTTAAATATTTAATGATTTCATACTGCTATTTCAGAATTACAGTTTGTAATTTTAATTTGTACTAGAATATGAATATGTTTATTTTCAAACATTATAAAAAACAATTTTTATTTCTTAGAAGAATAGCTGTGAATGATTTGAGGATAATTTTGGGAATTCCAAAACAATAGAAAGTGAAGAAAAAGAAAACTTCCCATACTAACCTGCTACTAACTACTCGCGAAATAGAAAAACAATTTTCGATCAAAGATGCTATTCATGTAGACTTAACACAAGTAGTTCCCCTCTGTTGACACTAGTGGTGCTACTATATTTTCGATTCGCGTTTTAGCTTCACTGTCCTATCTGTATGAATCTGTGTGCCACTTTACCCATAACTTGACTGTGAGTGACGTCACGTGCCCTTTCCTTATACGTTTATGATCGCCAAATAAAAAAAAACGCTAAGGACGACAGAGTTTTGAAATTTAAAACTCAAATTTTATCAATTTTACAGCAAAAATAATTAATCTAACGCATGCACACGATCAGGCCCTGACTAACGGCAGGGCATACGGGGCAAATGCCCTGGGCCCCCCTTCTGGAAGGGACTCCCTACAGACACATGCAGAAATTCTGCAACCTAAAAACCTCTTATGCCACTGCAAGGGGGCCCCCCAGAATAGGCTTGCCCCGGGGCTCCAGGCAGTCTAAGTCGGGCCCTGCACACGATAAATAATACATACGTGGATTGAAATCGGGAAATAATTTTCCTCGATTTAGGTAAGACTACTATATAATATAGTAGTCTTATACAATAGTCTTAGATTTAGGTGATTAACATAGGAAATATTTTTCTTGCATCCAGCACGGACGGTCAGTTACGTCACACTTCGCTTGCGTAACTACTCTATTTATAAAAGTACTTTAGTGGTGAGGGGGAACCCTAATATTTTGAAAAACAAAATAATGACTCTTAATATTGATAGTTGCATTTAAAATTTATCCTATTTATCAGTAATGAAATAAAAAGTAAAATTATCTTCATTTGAAATGTAAATTTTGAAATTTCAAGGCCAGGAACATTTCTGGCAACCTTCAAAACTGAACAGTGGTACTGAAAAAAACATGAAGCCGTGCTCGTCAGCTGTTCAAACAATACAAAAATAAACTGAGGTTGTTGTTATTTTGTTAAAGCGTCATAGTAACAGTGAAATCTCACACATTTAGCGTATGTTTATATCATCATCGTTATTTTTTTTTTTAATTTCAGAGGCTTAAATGAGAAGATAAGTTTTGTTTGTTATATAATTTTCTACTTTTTTACGTCGAAATTAAAGAAGCGTTTTAATTGACATGATCGTATGATCTTTAATTTCCTTATTGATAGGTAATATGCATTTACGTATAAACTTTATTTTAAAGCGTTTTTCCTTGATTAAATGTTTCACTTATTACATTAATTTTGAGTTTATTTTTACAATACTTGATTTGCAACAATTAACATGACAGTGTTGAAATAATCGTAACTAATGTACTTTGATAAAAAATATTTTATTTTGTACTGAAAAATAAGACGTTAAATTTTGTCGATAATGTTTCTATTATGTTATGTTCAGCATAAGTTTTGATTTTATTTAGTATTTCTTTGTTTTTAAAAATTATTTTAATGTTATGTATTATTTGTTTGATATATGTTTAATTTTATTATTATTAACGATCTAATCATTACTAAGATTTCAAACTGTATTTTGCTGATAGTTGTACTGTTTCAATTTAAATGTTACACAATATAAATCTGTAAACTTAAAAAATAAGTTACTACTACTTTGATATTGTATATGTAATTTTTCATAGTTATCTTAAACGTAATATAACTTGCTTCGTTTTTAACTCTTGTTGTTTATTTTCATTGAAAAGTTTTTTAATCTGATTCAATTACAATTACTTTTGGTATTTGTAATTCTTCTTAAAAAAAAAAAAAAAAAAAATTCTGACACTCTTTAATAAAGAAATTAAATAAATATGATCGTTATATGTATATAATAAAAGATAAACTAGCTTTAAAAGAGAAATCTTCTTCAATTATTCTTATATTTATTAATATGCCTGTATATCATCATCATTCAGATCATTTCAATCCACTTTTACACTTTGGTCACTTCTAAAATTTTATATTGCACCCTAGTTTATGTGTTGAATATGTAATGAAATCAGGCCAATTTCTCTCTCTTTTTATCTGAGTTGCCTTATGGGTCTTAAGATATCTCTTTGATACCAGTGTAGATTATTTGTAATTCATCTACTCGCATGTATTTATTCACTGCACTTGCCTATTTTCATTTTAACTATGAAACTCTTGATGTCAAAAATTTTCAGCTGACTTTTGATTTGCATTATACTTTTTCTGTTTCTTCTCAGAATTTTTTTCTATCCCAATAAGCAGGATGCTGTTAATAAATTTTAGTGTATCTTGCAATATGAAAATTTCTTTTAAGTAAATCATCACTGAAGCAGAAAAAAAAATCTGGCACTAATATACAAAATAAATAAATAAAAAATAATTCTAAAGGTGAAAAAAGGAAATTTTTCTTCCGATATGTAAGTTCTGTTAAAACAATGTTAACGCACTAAACTCCACTATATGAATGACATATTATTATTATTATTATTATTATTATTATTTTTTATTTTTTTTTTTTTAGTTTTAATATGCATTTCTAATCAGATGTAGTTTAAATTAAAAAAAAAAAAAATCTTTATTTGGTTAGAACATATGATATGATGTCAATTCTTAAGGTAAGAGATTTGCCACTGAATGGTGGTAACATAGATGATTCATCTACAGTGTTCACAGTTGACTGTTTAATTTTAATAGCCTGCAAAATTAAGTTAGAAAACTCCAAAAAAATTTTTATATGATTAATAAAGTTAATTATCAGTTCTTTAAATGCATATTAAATATATACAAGCCATAAATTAAAGAACTCGTAAATTTTCTTAGCTGTCTATTTGATTTTATTTATTATTATTATTACATTTTTGCATGAAATGAAATTAAGAAATTTTTGTGTAACATGACCTTACATTTCTCACACCTTAAGCATGTACTCTTTTCACAAAGTTTACATTTTGATGTAAGCCAGCCTGTTGGATAAAAAGAGTCACACTGTAAAAGTGTATATTAGAGTTCACTGCTGTATGTGATCCAAGTTGAAGTATTGGTAATGATTCATCTCTTGGATTTCATCAAACATATAATAATTTGTCATAAAAATGTTAATTGAGATATTTTTCTTTTATCACGCTATGTACTCTGCCAGCCAAATACCACAGTTTCAGAATGTTAGTAAAAAATGGCCACTACCATTTCTTATCCTTTATTCTTGGCTGTTAAAAGCTCAAAAATTGATCACGATCTCTGCCACCCATATTTTGTATAAATCTAACTCTTCTCTTCTTGATGGCGGAAAATCATTCTTCTTTTTAGATGTTTCGTGCCAGCATTTTATTTGCCCAATAAGCTCCATACTTTCAAAATTTGATACAAAGCATACAACTTTATTATCTTTCTATGGGCTCTTCCCAGCGTCGTCTGCTCAATCACGTGATAGAAGAAAACTAATAATCGAATTCTGAGGATCGAATTCAATTAAATATTGTTCTTAAGAACAAAAATTTTAATATTTAATATAAAATAAAATAAAAGTAATATTGCGCATTTGTAAACAGTAGAATAATTGTATTTGTAAATTTAATAATTTTTGAAAAACATTTTATGTGTTTATTTATTTTTACCTATAAGAATCGATTTTTGTATATTGTAGTGTAACTGTAACGTTAACTGATCTAGCAATAAATAATAGCTTCTTGTGGAATGTTTATGGATTATAATTTGAAATTTTAAAATGTTTTCATTTAATTTAATTGCATAAAGATGTTACAACAAGTTCATTAACTTAGGTAATGGTCTAAATGGATTTACGCAGTACGATATTGCACTGTCACTGATTTAAGTACCAAAAATCGGAGTATTTAAACATGTCTTCATGAACATCAATAACAGGTATAAAGTAAATGATGATTGTAAATGTATACAGCAAACAAAAGATGATGAATAAGGATATAAAATTGATTAAAAATGATGATGTATAAAAAATAACACAGATTAAATACGATTGATCAAAAATAAGAATAGAAAATGTGTTATTTCAGCAATCGCTCTAGATAAACAAGACTTCGTCTGCTATTTGTTTTTCCTCTATCATGTGACCTCTGACGTCAGGTGGGAAGAGTCCATTCCACTACACTATTCTTTATTATAATATAATCATATTCTTTATTATAATATAAAATAATTCTAGATTGCACCTTAAGGAAATCGTTTGGTAGCTTTTGAGAAGATATAGTGTCAGACAATACATTTTTCCGTCTGATAGCAGCTTTAAAAGACTATCAATGCTTACTTTTATGATACTTTCAACAAAGCTTGTAAATCAAGGTATTTTGTTCTTAGACAATAATGCAAGACTGCATACAGCAAGGAACACAAATAAACACATTCATTGCTTGAGATGGATGGGATTAGATTGTCCTGTCTACAGTCCTATTTTACGCCTTCAGATTTCCACATTTTTTTCTTCACGGAAGTCAACACTATTGGAATGTCATTTCAAAAGCAATGATACAACTCCCCTTTTTAAATCATTGAGCACTGATTTTTATAAGGATGGTTTCTTGAAACTGATTTCATAATATGACAGATGTATCAATGCTGATGGTGATTATGTTAAAGAGTAGTCAAAAATTATTTTGTTATGCCATTCTATGCTTCTGTTTGTAAAAAACTTTCTTGTGAAAAAATATGACAGAACTTACTTTTAGATAAACTGCTGATTGCAGAATGGAGACATGTCCATAGTTCAAAAATGGACTGTCCATGGCCACCATTTCTGAATTATGGAATTTTAATTAAAATGTGGTATTTGTGATAAGAATTGCAATATAAATGCTGTGTAATTTTTTCGGAATTTTAAGTTCACATAAAATTGAAAAAAAAAACAGTTTTTTTTTTTTTTTTTTTTTTTTTTTTTGTCTACTGTGAAAATTAGGTTTTTTGTGACATGTCTTGTTCTGCAATCAGCGATTCAGATGTTCTTATTTTCTCAATCGTATGAAGTAGCAAATATGTAGATAAAAAAATTGTATCAGTTGATACGAAACAATTATAAGTTCTATTGTTGTTATTTGATTTTAAATTGATTTTAAGTTAAAAATGTTAAAAGTTTTTAAGAGTTATTCGTACTAATCACAAACCTTTTATATTCTACAGGAACTCTGATGTCCAAAAAGCCGACTTAATGCCTGTACAGGGTGCGATTGAAAGCAAATTGCCAGTTTTCACAACTCCCCAGCAGCAAATTACATTTTACGCTGATGATCCATTATCATACAAAAAGATTCTAACTATCTACAATCCTTATGAATTTTTAGTCAAATTTAGAAGTATGTTTAAATTAATATGAATAGAGTTTTAAAAAACTTTTTTTTTTTTTTTTAAATAAATATTATCTGATTGTTCTCTGCACTTTTCATGTAGATATTACAACATATAGAAATTCTGCAACAATGAAAAAAAAATAAATAATATAAATCTATGGAAGAAAATCTGCAGTTTGTTAAATTTTCTAAAGAGATTAAATAACTAATTCTTTATGATTGTAGAAAATGCATATACTCTATAGTTAAATTTCCTATTTTGGTATTGCAGTATAGGATCTGTTATCCAGAAAGCTTGGGACCTGGGATATTCTGGATAAGGGGTTTTTCCGTAATTCGGAACACTTTATTATATGTATAAAAATGGTACAAAATAATTTCACAAATATCAGTGATAAACATGAATAATATATATAAACACTTTACCTATATATATTTGTTCATTTAATAAATTATTTCCACAAAACAAACAAACAAACAAACAAACAAAAAAAAAAAAAAAAAACATTCTTAATTAGAATTTTGAACTATAAATAATAATAGTAATAATAAATGAAAAATAAATAAACATATATAAAATTTAATTTTGGACCTGAGAGTAAAATCCTTTCATTTTGGATTTTGCAAATATTTCTATGATATTTTTTTGCTTATAGTGTGTCTCTGATACTAACTATTCATAAATGTTTCAAATATTTTTAGCACATAATGCTAAATATTTTATGAAATGAATTCTAAAAATAATGGAAATTAATAAAAACTATTTAAAATTTTTATAACTAATGGGACTTACTGCATAGGACCTGAGTTCAAGGATAAAATTCATCTGCTATTGGGCACTTTAAGAAGTATGTGTTATTAATCTTTATCAATTAAAAAATACCATAAAAATTCATTTTCTAACCTAAATTTGCAAAATTTTCAGTAATTGTTTGGACAATTTTTGCTCTCCATATTTCCTCAGAATAACACTGTAGCATTAAAGAAAGTAGGTTGTAAAACTATAATTCTGACCGCTGCTATTGTATAACTTTAATTCTTAAATTTTACAATAATTAAAATTTTGGTAGTTGGCATTTTGCATTCTGGTTTTCGGAGCATTCTGGATAACGGATCCTATACTGTATTTAAATTAAAAATCCTAATACTCTATCAATTTATCTGGAATGAGAATATTTTGTTTATAATATAATAATAATTTTTCATCTTATATAATTAAGCAGATTAAAGAGAAATTAATATGCTGTGACCATTGTAAAACTTTTGTTCTATGTTATCCTATGGAACAGAGCCACATACTTCACAAAAATTTAATCAACCTAGCTTCTCACAATAATGGTTTTGTGTAATTGTAACTTATAAATGTATCTGAAAAATTGCAAAAAGGGAGTAATAGCAGTGTCACCGACCTACAATTTTGGAAGATTTCCAAGTTAAAATGTTTAACTTTTTTTTTTTTGGTATCCCCACTGTATAATTCTTGATTCAGTGCCTGTTACTGATGTTTGTTTTTAACAAATCTGAAACTAATAAATTCAATCTTATGTGTAATGCATAGCTGTCAATTCCTGTGTTTAATTGCACTAATTAACTCTCTCAATTTAAGTATATTGTCATCTGAAAAAATAACATATTATTTTCTAGAATCTATAATATGATTCCTTTCCATGCATCTACTATTTTGTGAAGCGTAGGTTGAGGTGTGATAACCATAATAAATTTAACAGTAGAATGTTTTTCCATTACTTGGGACATCACACTATAGATTGGATATAGAAGATCTATTTTTCTCTAATAAAATAAAAGGGAATTCATTCTCAAAAAATTAATATGGTAAAATGCATCTCAGGATGGAGGAGGGTAATTTGAAGAACTTTTAAAGTTCTCTGAAAAAAATTAAAAATTCCATATTCCACTTTCTGTCAATGCTATTGACATATCTTTTACAAAAGCAGTAGTTCTGTTAAATAATGTAAGAATGATTATTCACAATCTTGATTATAGAATAAAATATATCTAAGTATAATGAAACATGACAATTTTTTTATTTTTTTTTAACATTAGAAAGTTGCCAAAGCGTGTTGTACTATTTTAAACTCAATGATTTCTCCACGTATATGGGTTATATTATTCATAAAATTCTCTATTTAAAAAGAAAATGTGCAGTTAATTTTGCTTACAGAAAAATCTTAAATTACAATTTCTGCACTTGTGTAATAAACTTTTAACTAATTATTTATTTTACATGATATAGTAGTTTAAGTAATATTTAAATACTGTAGAGCCTTAATCCGAGGTAATGTGGATTGAGGGTACCTTGGATAGTTGAAAACTCGGATAACACAGACTCTGTTGTAAATCAAGGGGAAAACATATGGTAAAGTTTAAAATGAATAAAAACGTTGTGAGTGAAGTAAAAGATTACATATTTAAATAAAAGTCAGTTAAAAACGTAATACACTACATACATACATAAATTATAACATATAGTACTGTATGGTAAAATTTGTCAAAGTTTAAAAGTTACATCTTGAAAAAGTTTTTAAGTGGCTTTTGTTTAATGGAACTCTTGTGTTTCTTTGCTGCCGTTTTATGCAATTGCCTATCATCATAGCAGTAGAAGGTCTCTTGAAGTGGCCTCTGACTGTTGCTCGAGGTAATTGATAGCTTTTTCTATTGCTTAGCATCTTTCACAGTGACGTATTCTATCATTCTCAATTTCAATAGCTTCATTGTCGCTTCTATTTTTTTTTCAGCCTCTACAGTCATTTCATCAGCCCCTTTCAATTCTTCATCTGTGTTGATCCATTCAGATACATTGTTTTCTTTAAATGTTCGAATCTCTGGACTAGCAGTTGTAAAGTTGGAAATCATCATCGTCATACTCGGTTGGAGGCAAAATTTCTGGACTCTCTAGTTAGTCATGTAAACAACACCTCCTCTGGGATTTCTGGGAACACCTTGATTAAACCGGAACTCAGTTAGTCAGGGCTCAGATTACCGAGGCTCTACTGTATTTGTTGTTTAATATAAATAATTTCTAAAAGAACATTTTCTATGGTGAAAATATATTCTTCTAACAGATTATTACCAAGAATTTTACATCTCTGTTTTAGATTATTTTTTTTATATTAAAAATAATGTCTTGCTTTTTATAAATATTGTGCATACTAAAGCTTATCAACAAATATAAGAATTATTGATGAAAAGAGATCTAAAGTGAGCGAGTTTCTAAAATTAATTTGTTGATTGTTAAATAGGGTGGCAGTAAATATGATATTTATTTCTGTTACAGTAGTACACACAGAAGCAGTAAATCTGGCTAAAATATTTTGCATTGTTTCAAATAAATAAAAAGAAAAGAAAGGTAAAATGTAACATTTTAAAACTCCAGAAATATAAATAAAGAAAACTTCTAATGTTACATAAAAACATGTTAAATCCTGCTAACTTATCCTGAAAGGTTATTCATTAATGCCTACAAAAAAATAATTATTTAATTCTATAATTTCATTGTCTGTTTCAGTCACATTTTGTTTTAAATTAACTGTTTTTGTGTCATTTTGAGATGATATAGGAAATATTTTTAGAAAAATATTTTTGAGAATTAAATAATATTTTTATTTAGGAGTATTATTCATCAATCATGAATATTAAGTTAGAGGAAAAATTGAAGTGTAAGGTTGATTTTTTTTTTTTTTTTCTTTTTTTTTTTTAATGCTAACTACATGAAAAATGCCAGAGCCAGGAATTGAACCCAGGCACTCTGCTTACCATGTGGATACTCTTCCACTGAGCTACCCTTGCTGTTTACCCACTTGGCATTTCTCACTTAAATTCATTCTATGTAGAAATTACATGGTCTATTGGAGTTGTGCCGCAGTTAATATGCTACTCACTTGTTATATCTGCATTTTCAGATGTGGTGGCTTTGCTAATGGATTTTATGTGAGATATGCCGAGTGGGTAGTCAGCCAGGGTGGCTTAATGGAAAAGCATCCGCATAATAAGCAGAGTGCCAGGGTTCTATTCCCGGCTCAGGTATTTTTCATTTAGCTGGTATATATATAAAAAAAAATCAATCTTACACTCCTAATTTTTTCTCTAAATTATTATTATTATTTTACCTTATCTATTAAATTAAATAAATAACTGAATTTTATATTTCAGTATCATGTACCGATTGCAGCAAATATACTGTTTCTGCTGCACAAGGGACCATTAAACCTAACCACAGTATAGATATGTAAGTTAGCTCTTATAATTTTGCAGTTTAAAATAAAAATGAATATTTCATAATTTGTTTTCTTTTTCAGACATCACTAGATTAAAACGTTTATATATATTGTAAAGTTTATACTGATATAAATTTTATTCAAAGTCTTGAATTACGTTAAGCTGGTTTTGCAGATGTTGTATGTAATTCAAATAACAGCAAGCTTAATATATCATGTGGCTTTTAAAAATTAGTATGGCATTTTATTGATATTAATAATTCATCCTCTATGCTTCTATGTATGAAACATTGTAAGATATTATTTATTATTATTATGTATTATTATGCATTTAAATTATCTTTTTTTCTTTAATTGCTTTCAATTTCAAGAATTAAGTCTTGTAGAACAGAAAAATAACTTTTCATATGTATTACCCAAACCCATGTATTACCTTTTTCTTTTTCTTTTCTTTTTTTTTTTTTTTTATTCAATGATTTTAATGTGAAATCAGGGTGATGAAGATTGAAAATTTAGACCTATGCATATTTATTCTTTCTGCAAGTATAAGCAGTAATATTTTTTTTAAATATAAAATAGATTAAAATAAATTTGTCTTCCCCCATAAAAGAAAGGGTATTTTTTTAATATTAAATAATTTTAATTTGAAATTTTTGTCAACCAAATTGAAAATTTTGGTTTATGCTTATTGATTCCTTCTGCAATTAAAAGAAAAGTATAAAATAAATTAACTAAAAATAGTTTTTTTTTAAGTATGTCAGGAAAATAAATAAATAAAATAAGGTAATTGAGGAAAATATAAGAGGCAGAATTTCCATAGGAGAATGTTAACGTTTTTGACAAATCATCAGGAGATAAATTTCATATATTATTAAGTAATGAGGTTTCTTATAAGTTGCATGATTTGGCATAATAAACTTTTGACAAACTCACTTATTTTTTTAACATGCTCAAGTAAAAAAGTTTATTTTAGACGAGAATGTATGCTAATGACAATTTTAATGTTTTATGTAGAATAAAACATGTAGAATCCATGGATAAAAAGTCGTCTCTTATACTGAGAATTTTAATAATTTATGAAAATGTGTAAATGATTGTTACATTAATTACTGTTTTAACTGGTTTTGCAGATGTTGTATGTAATTCAAACAGCAAGCTTAATATATCATGTGTCTTTTAAAAATTAGTATGGCATTCTATTGATATTAATAATTCATCCTCTATGTTTCTATATATGAAACATTGTAAGATATTATTTATTATTATTATGCATTTTAATTATCTTTTTTTTCTTTAATTGCTTTCAATTTCAAGAATTAAGTCTTGTAGAACAGAAAAATAACTTTTTATATGTATTACTCAAAATAAGACTTTTTTTTTTTTTTAATTATTATTTTTGATGATTTTAATGTGAAATCAGGGTGATCAAGATTTACATTTTAGACCTATGCATATTTATTCTTTCTGCAACTTTAAACAGTAATACATATATATATTATATATTTAAATAAAAAAGATAAAAATAAATTTGTCTTTCCCCATACCTATTGAGAAAAGAAAGGGTACTTTTTTAATATTAAATAATTTTAATTTGAAATTTTTGTCAACCAAATTGAAAATTTTGGTTTATGCTTATTGATTCCTTCTTTAATTTAAAGAAAAATGTAAAGTAAATTAACTAATTTTTTTTTTTTTTTTTTTTTTAAGTATGGCAGGAAAACAAATAAATAAAATAAGGTAATTGAGGAAAATACGAAGGCAGAATTTCCTTAGGAGAATGTTAAATTTTTTGACAAATCATCAGGAGATAAATTTCATATATTATTAAGTAATGAGGTTTCTTATAAATTGCCAGATTTGGTATAATAAACTTTTGACCAACCCACTTATTTCTTTAACATGCTCAAGTAAAAAAGTTTATTTTAGACGAGAATGTATGCTAATGACAGTTTTAATGTTTTATGTAGAATAAAACATATAGAATCCATGGATAGAAAATCATCTTTTATGCTGATTGTCATGATACAGAGTGAATAGTCCCTTTGTAATGATAGGCATGATTTATTAACATGAAACATATTGAATTTTAATAATTTAAATGAAAATGTATAAATGATTGTTACATTAATTAATGTTTTAATTGTTTTATGGATTAGAAAGGGATAACTTATTAAAATGAAGGTCTCCATTATAATAATTTATGATATATTATAAGTATTAATGAACATGAAACATGTTGAATTTAATGATTTATGAAAATGTACACTTGACTGTGTTTGTTCTTTTAATAATGTTAATAATTGTTGTTTTAATAATTTATAAAACATGAACACCCCTTTATAATGTGTATTAATGTACTGTTTTATGTTTTAAAGTATTCTCTTATTTCTAACAAACATTATTCAGAAGTTGTAAAAATAAATAAATAAATGATTTTTGTAATATTTTAAATTAAATCCTTCTCTATCACAAGAAAAAGACCCTTTTTTTACTTAAATGATTTCAACATAAAATCACAAGGGGGTTGAAGAATGTTGAATATATCATAAAATATTAGTTTATTAATAATGTAATAAAAAACCCATTTTCCAAATATTTAAAATGAAATCATTTTAACTTGTTCTAGTGTTGTTCAGCATAAAGCTGTTATTCCTAGTAATATTGGCATTACAGACACAGTTCGGATACAGCTTTATACATCAGGGCCAAATCGAGCAAATGGAAAGAAAGACTTACAGATAACTCTTTTAAGTAGTGCTCAGAGAGAAAAATTACAACCTCAATCTTTAGATACTGATCGATTTCAGCAACTCGAAGCAGATTCTGCAGCTCTTGGACATTTAAGGCAGCATCCTTTGATTCATGAACGTATGCCCATTTATTTTGTTTTGAATTATTCTGTTTATATGTAAGGCAATAATTTTGAAAATGTTATTGATATCAATATTCCTATTATTTTTACATTTATGTTTGTTTATTGATCATCTTTTTATACTATATTTTTCAAATACAAGCTGGTTTTCATAATTATATATTGATCACTTCATATTTAAAACTGTGTGTGTATTATTGTCTATAGCAAATTATTTTTCACAATGTTATTCTGTTTTGCATCTGATAAAAGTGTATGTCCTAATGATAAGTTTTTCTTGTTGATTATTAGAATTCACATCAGACATTGAAATTTAATGGTCCAAAATAACAACTTAAGTTATGATAGCAGGAGACTTGGCGTTGGAATATTAAAACAGGAATAAACTACTACGTCAGAAACGCCAAAGAAAAATTATTGAGGTGCATACAGCTGTTTCGGTAGCCTAAAGCGTACCATCATCAGTGCAAAAAAATAATGATTCTGGAGAAGTACTCGTATATAATTAGGTTATTAAAGGTTATTAAAAATTTTAAAAACCTTGTAAATTGTGATTTCGCTGTTCCCTATTTGTCTGATTGTTGGAAATTTTACATTCAGTCCACATTTCCTTAAATTTTCTACTGTTTACACAGCTACACATTCCTTAATTCCTATTGGCCACACTCCCCACCTCTTCCGTAATCCTATTGGTTGAACTAAATCCGGTCCCTCTCCTTTATATACGAGTACTTCTCCAGAATCATTATTTTTTTGCACTGATGATGGTACGCTTTAGGCTACCGAAACAGCTGTATGCACCTCAATAATTTTTCTTTGGCGTTTCTGACGTAGTAGTTTATTCCTGTTTTAAAACTTAAGTTATGATTTGGTTGTCTAAAAATATAAAAGGGTTGTCAAACAAATACAACTACATGCTTTGTATACTTAATTTTATGACAAATTTTTGGAAAAGCAGCACAAATACTCTAATTTTGAAATATTATGAACACAAATTATCTATGTGTTTATCTTAATTTAACTCTTAATTTTCAGAAAAATAGAAAAGTTTTAGCTTTATTTTAGTAATTATTTTAAATATACAAATTGTGCTAGACAGAGTTTTGAAAATTTGCAGTAAAATACACCAAAAAAAAAACTGCTATTGAAAGATGAAGAAGTAAGCTAAGTTAAAATATTGCAAAAACTGAATTTCTTTCACAGAACCTTGAAATCCCCTATTTTCTTGATATAATAACAATGTTTACCAAACAAATAATGAAAATTGGAATTAGATTCATCTTAAAAATTTTAAACTGACAGTTAGTTAATTATAGAAATAAATCTGTTTCTGTTTGTTTACTATAAATTAAAAAAAAAAAAAAAAGGTGGTGGGGGGGGGGGGGATAAAAGTATTTATATGTACCAAAAGTATAATTTTGGTAACATTTATTGATGATTTTGCAACAATTCTCACCATGTTGGCATGAACCTTATTGATTGGAACGTTTTAATAAAAATTTAGATTGTTGTTTATCCTTATCAGTAGAAGCTGTTTTCGATGCAAAGTTATGTATTCACGTAGTTAACACATATAGATTATTTAAGACTCTTTTCGAATCAAACAATAATATTTTGGACCATTTTCCTTATATGTTTATAAGAGCAATGTATTTTTCACTCGTGTATTTTTAGTTATCAGGATTGAAAAAAGGTTATAAATAATTAGAGTATACTATTATTTATTTATATTTATTTATCTATGTTATTTTTAGTTATATATTATCATCTTAAAACACTTTCATATAAAAATGAAATAAAATAAAATAAAAACACATTGTTGAGAGCTTTTCATTTTGATAGCTCCAGTAAATAAGGTAATATGTATGTATATATATATTTTATATTTATCCTTTGTTTGTTTATTTTAATCCCTTGAGGATAGTTGTATAAAAAATCTCTTGTAATCAAATTTTGCCCCATTTGCTCCAGTGGCGTTCATTAAAAAAAAAAAAAAAAAAAAAAATGGGTTACATGATTGAAATTACTAAGATTTTTCTTTGTTTTGTAATTGCCTCTAATGATCTATAATTGAATATGAAAGTACAATTAAAACTTAAAACACTTTTCTACAAGATCTATGTTTCCCAATTTTTGTAATTAATAACACAGTTTAACTTTAACTAGATTCTTCTTGTGTAATCTGTATTTTTAAAGCTTAAAACGATTAATGTATGAAATGTTTTCTTTAATTTCTAGTTATATTTTGAAATGTCAATGTTATTAATTTATTAATGTCTTCTGTAGGAAACACCAGCGTTATTTCTATAATTTATTTATGTATAATCGTTGGTTGTTTTGGGATTCTTTTATTGCCAAAATATGGAGATGAGAGTGACTTACCTGAGAGTATTCCAAGATGTCCTTATGAATATAAATTATGGACAGCTTTTATTCTAGGTAAGAGCAACAATTTAGAATCATAAAATTTATAGTATTACACTAAAATGTTAAAAAAATTTATAGTATTACATTAAAATGTTAAACAAATTTATATAACCAACTTATTGAGTATAATTGTCTCTTAAAATTATTTACTCCTAATTAGGTCAACTAAGCATTAAAAATAGGCAGTAAAAATATTTTAAACATTAATAGTAATCTTTTGTGTAACTTACACGGCATTCTCTTACCTTGCATTTCAATAATATAAATATAGATTGCAGATTAAGTCATAAGATCAATAAGGCAAAATAATAAAATTCAATCAACTTTAAAAATTATCTAAAATAGGTTTAAGAAAAGTTTTATGTGAGATAAGATATTTACTATGTGAGGAGGGCTACCACCCCTCTCAATTTATGTTCAGTTATAGTGCCTACATTTATTTATTTTTAAATCAAGGCTTTTATTTATTTGTCTTCAAACTTGCCTATCTTGATCAGATTTTTCAAGTGGTAACCTAATTTAATATGAACTTCAAAATACCAAATGTGAATTTTATGCAGTTATTTATTTTTAAGCTATACTGATAACAGATATATGTATAGATCAAACACTAAAAATTAAACATTCGTATTTAGGGCACCTCAAAATGTGATTATGTAAAAAAATAGATTGAAAAATAGAACATAAAAAAATAGTTTGTTTATAGTATGGATATGAAAAATGTTTCTTCCTGAGCAGTGCTCGTCAACATAGTAAAATGTAGCAAAGAACATCCATTAATTATATTCAATAGAAAAGAACATTTAGCTCAATTTTGTGTAGCCCTGTAAATTGTCTATAAACTATATGCATACTTTTTTCCCCTGTGATTAAATTAAGTACATTGTTTAATGTATGTATAATTTTTATTTAATATACAGGGCTGCTCAAAATTAGTTCAATTAAGTTTAAGAGAGTAGTGTGGGTGGTAATTCTCTGAATAATTTGAATAAATTTCAAAATTTATTTATAACCTTAAATGTTTTATGAATATAGCTACAATATTCAAAAGGAAAATTGAGTGGGACAGTAACACCCCCCCCCCCAATGATTTATTGCAGTATGTTATTGATTATCATTTATACAATGTTTGATGCAGCTATATAATTTTTTTAGGTGTAGTTTTAGTGCTCCTCATTAAGACGTGACGCTGACATTTTTAAATAAAAAAGGAATTCTGAAGCCATCTTTTGTACAGGTTTTTATATATTTTATTTTATTTTTAAAATATACTTGTCACATTTACTCTGAAGGCTGAATATTTGTTTATATGAAAAAAAAAAGGTTAAATTTTTTTAGAAATAAAATTTATGCACAGATTTTTTTTACAAGATTAAGCATAATAAAAATAATACCCATAATAAGCAAATATATGTGTAGTTTTTCCAATAATCTAATTGTTATATTATCTTTATGCAAAATAATATTTTGTTTTGTAATATAAAAATATAGATTTAAAAATGTTATTTACATTTTAATTATTCTGATTTTTTTTTCTTCAAAAAAAGTACGACTAATTGTATAATGATTTTCTGGACTAGACAAACATCAGTTTACTGCTTTGTGCAGTTTAAAGGTTTGTTTTATTTTCATTTTTCAATATTCCTTCTCTTTTTCCGCTCTTTTTAAAGATTATTAATAGTTCTATAAGCATGAATTTATTGTGTAATTATTTTTTTAATTTAGAATATTAGAAGGTTATTAAAATTCATAGGAATATCCTTCTTATTCAGTACTCAAATATCTGTATTTTATTTGATCAAATATTTTTCACACAACAGTAAAAACTTTCAAAGATTACTACTTTGGTACAGTAGTTTATACTATTCTGCATATTTAAAGATTTCTTTTTTTTTTTTTTTTTTTTTTTTTTTTACCTGCAAAGTTATATTTGACATGTTGTTTTCTATTCAGGGCAATTTTTACTTAAAAAATATATATGTGGTTTCCAGTGGGTTGTAGGCGTTTACGAACTTTAAGAACAATACTAATTCTATTATTTACTAATTACTTGAAATTTAATAAAGAAAGTTAAAATATATTACAATATTTACAGGAATGCTGATGAGCATTAAAATTGATTATCCAAAGTGAGTTTAACAGTTCGTCAAATTAATCATAATTCGTCACATAAATAAATCACCTAGTACTTCAATAAATACGTCGAACATGATAACTGAAGTTTATAAACTAGCCTTGCACCCATCTCGTGTGCAGCTTCGTCAAATTTTCAATCGAAAACTGAATCTCTATCCTCTCAGCGCTCTTAGCAGTGGCATGTTAAGGAAGCAGCATCACTCACGTCATCAGTACGCTTTTCCTCTCATGTTCTGATACTCCATCACATGATCAGCTAGCTAGGATTCAGCAGCTGCGGGAAGCAAGGTTAGGGGAAAAGAAGATCGGCCGTCCTGCATCCGGCTGGTCCTCCAGGCGGTCACACTGAAAAATACAAAAAAAAAAAAAAAAAAGCAACACAAAATAATAACATACTTATTTACAAATTTTTTACAAATCTTCAAATTTTTTTTTTTTTTTTTTTTTTTTTTTTGCTTTTAAGCTAAGTTATCCCACATTTGAGGATCTTAGCTTGAGTAAATGTGCAATAGGAGCCTTCATGGCATCCATTTCTAACTTTTTCATTAATATTATCATTTTTCATTTTTATTGTTGCATAGTCACAGGAAAAAGTCAATTTTGGGTTTACAGCAACTTGGTTGCCTATGGTATCAGTTTTTGTGGTTGTCCACTCAACTTGCATTTAGCTTTATTTTTCTTTTTAACTCTAGAAAATTGTTTTTTGTCATGTGTACTCAAATCTTTACTTTGGGGCTTGGAGTTATTTTGGGACTCGAACTCGAGACCTTCTAATCGATCATTTTCAGTTTTAATGCCTTTTAAAGTTTCTGTTGCATCAAGTTCAGTTGAAAAGTCTATAATGGCAGTCTTATATGTAGGGAAAACTTCTAATTTTATTTGTACAGCTTTGGGAAATAATATGGCTATCTCGCTAATTGTGGTCATCAATGGAAGTGATGGGATGAACAACTTTCTCAAATTTACACTGGCAGTCTCTTCTTTTGGCAAATTCTGTCTTTTACACTCAGTGGAATCTATTCTCGATGGCCTTTTTCTCGATTTCTTTCTTTTAAGGAGTTTGGAATTTTCGCCAACTTTTCCTTTTAATTTTTTCAACTCTTCGGCTAATTGTGAAATTTTTTCAAGTAGGAATTGTTTTTCATCTCTCTTCAAATAAGTGTTTTCTTGCTTTAGCGACTTCATTCGGGAAACATTCGTCTGACTTCGTCCCTTTCGGCGCGGCTCCTCCTCTTCATCACTATCATCATCTATCTGGAAAATGCTCGTATGACTTTGTTTCTGTCGTCGAGGCTCCTCTTCTTCATCACTGTCATCATTTACACTATTTTTGTCCTTCAAAAGCACCTTATCATCATCACTCTCGTCATCATCGTCATTTTCACTTATGGCTTTTTCGGAGGATTCTAATGATTTTTTTGACAGCATAATTGGTTGAGGGGTTACATTTTCACACTTTTTAATACTATTCACTGTTTTATTTATTTCTGGCGATTCCTCAAAAATTTTGTTCTCAAAGTTAATAGGGGCATCAATAACAACGTTTGATTTAATTTCACTTTGATATGTAGTTACTGGAAGTACTGTTACTAAATTTACCTTGAGAGAATTAGACTTATTTTTTACTAAGATATCTTTTCCATTAATTGTTGTTTCACCCAGCATTAATACATTCATATCGATTATTATATCATAGGGTATTGCGTCATTTTCTACAACATAAATGTCAGTTTCACATTGCAATTCATCAATTTTAAGATTCACTTCAAATGAGCCTAACGGCTTTATTGAACTTTTCCCGATCCCCTTTAAAGTAGTACTCATAGTATTTAATCTATTAACATACAATTTTTCAAAAGCATTTTTACGCAACAATGTTGCTTCACTTCCTGTGTCTATTATACCTATGAAATTTATATCATTTACTTGTATAATTTTACTCATATTTTGATTTACACCAATACATAACGTCTCAACTTCTTGTTTCGAACCTGGGCACTCCAAACTTTTATGCCCGAATTGCTTACATGAGAAACACTTAAAACCTTTAGCTTTGTGGGGGCAGTCCCTAGACACATGGTTTTTATCACCACAATTGTAGCATATTTTATTAACTTCATTTCTAGGACTAAATTTTTCATATACATTATGTTTGATGGGTTTCAATTTTGCACTGTATTCTACTTTTTCAATTCTATCAAATTTAAATTTACTTTTTTCATTGTCTCTTTTATACATTTCATACAATTTTATTTTTTCTTTGAATTCATGAATATTTTTGGCACCATGTAAAATTAGTTTATTTTCACTTTTATCATTTATTCCTTGGATCACGTAATGCATTAATGCGGCATCTTCAATGTGCCCATTTTTTGACAATTCACGCATTTTAAAATAATATTCCGTAACTGATTCATTACTTTTCATTTTCTTTTTACTTAGCATTTCGTGTAAAGAGGCGGAATTTACCTCGGTTTTAAACTCATTAATTAGTGCATTTTTTAGTTTTTTATAAGTCAATAATCCTTTTTCGGATTTAATAAAGAGAAGAGCGTTTCCGCTCAACAATCTCTTACAGAAAACAATTTTTTGTAGTTCACTTAGATTAAACATTATTGACAATTCTTCAAATTTGGAAAAAAATTCAATAATATTTTCATGCGGTTCACCGCTAAATTTAGACATGGAATTTTCAAAATCATTGAAAGAAACAGTTGCACCAAGTGATCCATTATTACAATTTCCATTTTTTTAAATTTTGCCATCATCATAATCACAATTATTTTCATAGCACTTATTATCATTCATATGGCATTGCACAGAGGAGTCAGTTTTCTCGACGTTATTATCACTACTTTCGTTTTCAGAATCATCGTCTTCTGATTCATTTTCGGAGTTTTCTTCTTTTAGTAATTCGATATCATTTAATTTTAATAATAACCTGTCACGAATTTCTTTTTTCGTGCCGGTAAATGAAACACTTAATAGATTACTGATAATAATTAATTCATTCAACGAAAAATTTTCGTCAATGAATTTTTGCTTTTTTATATAATTTTCATCATCTACGGCAAAATTAAATCCTATAAATTTTCTTATTCTGCATCGGTTTTTTCTGTCACCTACATCATTAAATAAAAACCGATGCAGAATTTTAATTTTACTATAGCTCTCAGTCCTCAGTGCAGCGCCAATTTTGGGTATATCCCCTAACAAAACCATTATAACAAAATAAAATATACGTACCTTTGTAGAGCAGAAACAGCTGTTGTTCTTAAATTTTTATTTAAATCTTCATTTGGTCGATTCGTCGTTTTTTAATCCTTGAGAACCTTGAAGTTTAAGCAAATTTCATCGGTGTGTGCATTTCTGTTGATTATAAAGCATTACTACACACTTTAAAAACCATTCATCCAGTATGAATTAGCATATGAAGAAATTCCAACAGTTCAAAAATAGTCTATTACAAGGGCAGTCTGTGTTTTAAAAAACAGTTTATGCAGTTTATCCATTTAAAAGTTCAGTTCATATTTTAAGATTAGATTTTTTAAAATAAATAAATAAATAGTTCAGTTCATAAAGAGTTTATTTTAGTTACTGTTTGTAGTGCGTTCAATCCGAAATTTAAGTTAAATTAAAATAATCGATTTATCCTTTATCTTTATCTTTATATTAAAATTTGCGTTCAATCCGAAGTTTAAGTCAAATTAAAACTTACGATTTATTCTTGATCCCACATTCTTCATCCAAACATTTACGAGTGATCAAAATAATTTATGTTAACTAAAAATTAACGTTCAATCCCACTTCTGAGATGTGGTTTCCAGTGGGTTGTGGGCATTTAAGAACTTTAAGAACAATACTAATTCTATTATTTAGTAATTACTTGAAATTTAATAAAGAAAGTTAAAATATATTACAATATTTACAGTCGGTAACAAAAGTGTCCGAACACTAGCAAAAATTCCTATATAAAAAAAGTAGAGTTAATACTGTTTGGTTAAATAAATCCTTGTCGAATCCTGTTCTTAGTAAGTCTAAGAACAGGATTCGACAAGGATTTATTTAGAAAAATTGTATTAAGCTTACTTTTTTTACATAGGAATTTTTGCTAGTGTTCGGACACTTTTGTTATCGACTGTACAGGAATGCTGATGAGCATTAAAATTGATTATCCAAAGTGAGTTTAACAGTTCGTCAAATTAATCATAATTCGTCACATAAATAAATCACCTAGTACTTCAATAAATATGTCAAACATGATAACTGAAGTTTATAAACTAGCCTTTTCACCCATCTCGTGTGCAGCTTCGTCAAACATTCTGTCGAAAACTGAATCTCTATCCTCTCTGCGCTCTTAGCAGTGGCATGTTAAGGAAGCAGCATCACTCACGTCATCAGTACGCATTTCCTCTCATGTTCTGATACTCCGTCACATGATCAGCTAGTTAGGATTCAGCAGCCACGGGAAGCAAGGTTAGGGGAAAAGAAGAACTTGCTACTACATATATATATATATATATAATTATTTCTTTAAAAGCATAAAAAGTGCATATTTTGAATTTTATTTTAAGATGTATTTACCGATAACCAAAAAAGAGTCATGTTATAATGTCTCAAGTCTTTGTCTGACTGTGGGTTTAATACCAGATTGAGCTTGTCAACCTATCCTTTCGTAGTTTTTCATGGTTTTCTCTGAAAGTCGTGTAAATGCAAGCTAGTACCCCTTAAAAAGACCCCCAAGGCCACACTACCTGAAGCCTAGGATCCTTGTGTCGTCAGTCAACCTTAATTCCAAACACCAAACATGGACACTGATTGTGTCTCTGTAACTCTCAAACAAATGAACCAATATTTATTTTATTTTATTTTTTTAATTAGTACATTCATTTAATCAGGTTGATTCTTAGCTATCTTTCAGGACAATCTGTTGGATGAATTTTTAAAAATTAATTAAATTGTGATTTTTTTCATTCCATTTTTCATTGATATTTTAAAATTTGCAAGCTGTCAGTCTTCTAATTTTTACTTCAAGTTAGAAAGTAAATCATTTGGATTTTGGATTGAAGTATAATCAAAAGCTGTTTTTTTTAATTGTGAATTTTCAATTAATTTTGACAAAAATTAAAAATTAGTTTTGAATAGTGATTATGAGATTAAAGTAAAAAAATTTCTTAATTCAGTTAGCTAGTGTTATTGCAATTGAAAATTACAGATTTTTATAGAAAATATTTATTTTAATTCAAGTTTGGGCATTATTAACTTTACATTTATTTTTGTATTCTACAGCAGTTATACAAATCTTAGTATACTTATGTATAGAAACATTTGCCTAAATATAAAAAAATTACCACTGCGAGACAGTAGACATAAGTAAAACCTTGAACTAATAAAGGGTCGAGGTTTTATTATCAACTTTATTTCCTTGTTAATTTATGCATTAGTTTTATCAGAAAAGTTGGATTCCTTACTTTTTATCTTCTTTATCTTTCTTTTTTGTTTATTTGCGTTATTGAAATCACTTACATCATTTTCCTCCATAATAAATTTTTCTTAAACAATTGTGAAGAAATCTAATCAAATTTTTATACAAAGCTAAAAATATATCTTAGCCTTGACATGAATCATGGTTTCATCAAACTTAATAAATCAAAATTTATCTTTGATGGTTGGTTCAGATGTGCATACAGTTTTCACCCCAATAATAAAAATTTTTGTATAATATTGTGATCTTTTGCAAATCATTTCTTGTAAAAGGTCTCACCATTTTAGAAAATTTGTGGTAGAAAAGAAAAGTGTAAGCAAATAATGAAAATTCCTACCATGAAAAATATTCAGCCTTACTTATTATATCCATAGTTTTTATTAATATAAGATTCATGGAATTCTAAAAGACTTGTGAAATTTTTGCAGTGGTGTCACACTTGAAAATTATTCCTATTTATATTTTCTGGATATTTCTTCTTTACGAGAGGAAAAAAAAAAAAAAAAAAAAAAAAAAAAACAGCGTAAAATCTAGTACTTGATACTTTCTCACTAAAGTGAAACTTAGTTATTAATTTTTCTGTCTATTTGTACCTTAACTCTGTAGTGTAATTTACAAATTTTATGACCCCCCCCTTTTTTTTTGTATAATTACTAGGGGGCTATGCCCCCTGCTCACCAACCCCTGACTCTTCACTTATTAACCCTTGCAGGGCTCTGCCCACCTATGTGCTGCTTTGCCCTTTCACTTAATAGGAATATTAATAGTGCATAACACAGAACAAAAACATAAAAATGTTGTAGAAATCTCCATATTCAGTGTCAAATTGAAATATATAATATTTATTTATTTATTTTAATGAAATAATGTACTAAAGATCAGTACTTTTTTTCATAATAGAAAGAAGTTCGTAATATCTTGTCTATTTTGCATTACAGATTTAGTACATCAATCAAACAGTCAAATTGTACAAATTAAAAAAATTTTGTCACTATTCGGCGATGAATTTTTTGGTATTGTTAAAAAAAAAAAAAAAAAAAAAAATCTAGTCGCTATTTTTCTAATGCCTATGTTTTTTAATATTGAATTTTTTAGTTTATTTAAAGCTATATATAATACTCTGTATATATTTCTAATTTTAATTTGAAAAAATCTCCTACAGCTTCAGTTTTTAATTCTATCGTACATATTTCTTTAAAATGAAGAATAAAATGTATTTGATTCTCTATAAGTGTTTTAGGTGATGATTTTTTTATTTTCATAATTAAAAATATGAAATGTATTATAGAAATGTCTAATTATGTAATGTTAAAAGTTATCAGTGCAAAATTATAAGATGCTGTCATTTGTAAATGAGTTTTAATTTAACTCTAAACTATTTTTTTTATGCCAAAATATACCCAAAGCATTTAAAAATATGTTTTTAAATAAAAAAGATAAATACACTTTTAAGACAAAAAAGAAAGGCAGTCAATTGTACAGACATGACATTATTTCATTATTCAGAAAAAGGAACATGTGGAAAGAATTTATAAACAACAAGAAATTGTCAGTAAGAAAATTAATTTTCTAAAAGTAGAAAAAAAGATATCTGCAAATGACAAATTACAATCCTAAATTCATTTTTCCATTGAAAATATCTAAGATAATGCTTTATTTATTTGCAGACGACAAATTTTTCTGTTACCAATAGCAATATTGCCTTTTTTTTAACACCATGGATAGCATTTTATATTCCCTGGTAATTATGACATCATAAGAGTGAAAGAACAACTATTTGGAGAAACTATTTGCAATTTGGCAAATAGAGTATCTTTATTAACACAACGTTTTTAATTAATAACTTCGTTAATTAAGATGGTAGAAATTGAAACCAAGATAAATGTTTTTCTTGGATTATTTGGCAAACATTGGTACTTCCCAGAACCCTGAGGACCCTTCTACTCACAAAGAGATACGATCGCAGACTTAAAAAAATTGACTCCAATGACAGTAACTTTTTTTAATATATAGAGATTATTTTTAATACCTCTAATAATCTTATTTTAAACCATTCAACTATCCTTATTTAAAACTTTAATCTCTCTCTCTCTCTCTTTTTATTTTCTCTTTTATTTATTTTTTTCTTTTATTTTCTTTTTAATACCTAGCCTTAACTTCAAATTTAACTTATTAATATTTTTGCCTTATTATTTATGATTAGAATAATTTATCTAAAATTTTCTGAAAAATACAAAATGAAATAACTAAACTATCAATAATTTTATCAATCTAACAATGAAATTCTTTAAAAGCTTAAGAAAACTATTTATTCTGGCACTTTAAGCCTAATTGGTGAAATTATTTTCTGGGAATATTTTATTAGTATTATTAAATTTTTCCATTTTGTTTTGAGAAAATGGTTTCAACATATACATGTGATTCTTTTATAATGAATAAAATATTTTCTGCAGATATTTTGAACATTATCTTATAATAATTTAACATTCTTACTAATTTTTAATGAAAATCTTAAGAATCCTTTTATAAATAGATAAGATATTTAATTAAATTGAGTTAATAATCCATTATTATTAAGAACTTTCCAAAGTGTTTATAAAACATATCCTCTATTTAGGAATAACATGTACCGTATAAGTATTTTATTGCAATTGATGTTAATATCTATTTTTTATTGTTTCAAACACTGCATAGATAGAAATATCTGCATGAATAAAAATTTTCTGCAGGTCTGTAATCTTTTACCTTTTGATTCTTTTAAACATTTCAATAATCTGTCTACATAAATCACCTTAAATATATATGAGTGATTCCATACCAACTCACCTAAAAAAATAAAAGTTGGTTGCATGACTGACTCAGATTTTCTTTAAATTAGGTACACAGATTGATAATATAGAGGCATGAAAAAGTCCAAATTTGTAATTAATTGCTCCACTTATTTATAGATATACAGGTCCTCAAAGTTTGCCCGTTCCCTCAAAATACCAAAAAATTGATGTTATTTAATTTTTTTTTCTTAAAAATTTTATTCATGCAATATGAAAGTGTTAGGTATCTATGGAAACTAGTTATTCCAGACATTCAGAAAAAAAATACTACAATGTTTATAATGAAAATCATTAAGGCACAGTACTCTTAGAATTTGCAACCACAAAAATTTGATTTTCCCCGATTTTGCTAAAATTGAGACATCAATTCCAAAAAAAGGAAAATAAAACCAAAGGTTTACTCACTTTCTGGTAGAGTACAGGTGTTCACCATAAATTACTACACAATAAAATACTTGGGTTTCTCACTCCTTCTTGGAAATATTTAAGCTTAAAGACAAACCATAAGGCAAAAACATGCAATTTCGGCCATCTTGGCAGCCATTTTTCTCATAAAGGGGGAGCACTAGAAACTTTTTTATTTTTTTAAAATAAGCTACTGATGTGTTAGCTATTCACAGGAAAAGAGTTTACTTTTGGTTATTATTTGCATAAAGAGATATCTTGCTGACAGTATATGCATGTTTTTCTCTAATACCATATGCTTGTGCTCCTCACAGACTTAACATTAAAAAAAGATGAAAAAAAAAAAAAAAGAAAAAACTTATTGAATATTATATAAATATTGTTTAAGACATGTATCAGACTTTATTTATCCTCTGAACGTTTCTTAGTTACTTTTAGATATAGTGTTATTAGGTGAATGAAGCACTGAATAATGGAGCAACTGATTTTATTATATTCTGGTATTAAAACAAAACTAATATGTACTCTATTTTTGTGATATCTTAAAGAAAGATGTAGGAAACCTTTTAATTTTTAAAGATTCAAGTTAGTATTTAGTGAAGAAATAGAATATTTACAAAACAGAAACACCTCATTTTATGTAATCTCAAAGAAGTATACACACTTTTTAAACAAGAATATCCCAATCACAAGATTGGATTATCTAAATTTGCTGATTTGCGACCGAAGTGGTGTGTGTTAGCTGGTAGTACAGGACCTCATTCAGTCTATGTCTGTATGATTCACCAAAATGACAGGCTAATGATGGCATCTCTAAAACAATCTATTAAACCATCTATCAGTGATTTTTTTTTTTTTTTGGTCTCATTATGTGTGTGACATTAACAATGAAGCATGTATGTTAGGATTTTGTTTACAGTGTCCACTCCAAACTGTATTTGAAGAATTTTTAGATATGTTAATGGATGATTATGATGAAGAATCTGAAGTGACATTTCGATGGTGGATAACTACAGTCCATTCAACACTCATTAAATTACTTTGCCCGCACCTGATTTTAAACAGGAACTTTTATTCAAAATGAAGTCCTTGGCAAAACACCATTACATTGCAAAATCTCAATTAGAGTATTTAAAAACAAGAAAAGCAGAACTAAAACCACATGAGTGCATTTTATTACTTGATTTTTCTGAAAATTTTACTTTTATTGTACAGGATGCAGTACAGGGATATCACTGGGAAAACATGCAAGCTATACTCCATCCTTTTTTAGCATATGTTCGGCCAAATGATAACCTAAATGTTTTTTCTATGCATTATCAGTGACTGTTTGACACATGATACGGTGGCAGTAGTTTCTTTTCAAAGGCCTGTAATTCCATATTTAACATCACAATATCCAGACATATAGAAAATAATTTATTTCTGTGGTGGTAGCTCAGCACAGTACAAAAACAAGAAAACTTTTTATATTTATGCCAACATAAAGATGATTTCAAACTAAATGCTGAGTGACATTTTTTCGCCACCTCCCATGGCAAAATTTGTGGGAAAATTTTGCCATGTGATGCCACTGGACGCACAATTACAAGTCTGCTTACAGAACCAGCTTGCAACGTTCTTACAAGGATCAGATAATGTCTCCACATGATTTGTTTCATTATTGCACAGGTAATTTTAAAAATATTAAGTTTTTCTTTGCATCTGAAGAATATGTAGCAGAAACAACAGCATTGCATTCTGAAAGACTAACTTTCGCTGTAAGAATTGAGGGTATCAGGGATTATCATAAATTTATTCCTATTAGTAAATCTGTGCTTTTAGTTTCCATTGTATCTACAAACATATCGAATCAGATTGAAGTATCTGCAGTAGGTAAGCAACATGTCAAAAATTTAGCCTTAATAACATTTCTAAAGGTTTTTATGTTGCTTGTGTGTATGATAAGAAATGGTGCTTAGGAGTTGTCTTAGAAAACTGTTTTGAAAAAGGTGATGTTCAAATACAATTTATGCATCCTCATGGCCCCTGCCAAAATTTCTACTGGCCAGAGAAACCAGATGCATGCTGGATTTCATACAAGCATCTGTTAGATATAATACTAATGCCATCAGCAGCAGCAGCCACATGATGCATGTTTTTAATATCAAATGATGCTGTGAAAAAAGTACAGGAGTTGAATAAAATTGTTGCTTGCAGCTGAATAAAATTCTGTACACATCAATTTTTAATATATTGCTGTATTTCAAATATATTTGCTTATGAAATAAATATTTATAGCTCTTTTATTTTGATTGATTTTTCAAGAAATTATTTAGTACTTTATAATTACGAATGGATAACGTTCAGTTTTGGAAAAATTCTATTTCTTGTTTTCATCAAATATCTAATTTTGCTATAAAATGTAGAAATTATTTTTTTAATTATTATTAAATAATTTAATGTATTAAATTTCTTGAATTCTTGTATACATAGTGCAGCTATTAATACATGCATTATTATTTTTCCTTTTTATTAATGTTAAGTCTATGAGAGGGGGAACACAAGCATATGGTATTAGAGAAAAACATGCATATACTATCAGCAAGATATCTCTTTATGCAAAAAATAACCAAAAGTATACTCTTTTGCCATGAATAGCTAACACATCAGTAGCTTATTTAAAAAATATATAAAAGTTTCTAGTGCTCCCCCTTTATGAGAAAAAGGGCTGCCAAGATGGCCGAAATTGCATGTTTTTGCCCTATGGTTTGTCTTTAAGCTTAAATATTTCCAAGAAGGAGAGAGAAACAAACCCAAGTATTTTATTGTGTAGTAATTTATGGTGAACACCTGTACTCTACCAGAAAGTGAGTAAACCTTTGGTTTTATTTTCTTTTTTTTGGAATTGATATTTCAATTTTAGCAAAATCGGAAAATCAAATTTTTGTGGTTGCAACTTCTAAGAGTACTGTACCTTAATGATTTTCATTATAAACATTGTAGTATTTTTTTTTCTGAATGCCTGGAATAACTAGTTTCCATAGATACCTAACACTTTCATACTGCATGAATACAATTTTCAAGAAATAAAAATTAAATAACATCAATTTTTTGGTATTTTGAGGGAACGGGCAAACTTTGAGGACCTGTATATCTATAAATAAGTGGAGCAAGTAATTAAAAATTTGGAATTTTTCATGCCTCTATATCATCAATCTGTGTACCAAATTTAAAGAAAATCCGAGTCGGTCATGCAACCCTCATTAGGTGAGTTGGTGTGGAATCCCTCATATATATATATATATATATATATATATATGTCAATCAATGCTTAGTTTTATGCTGCAGTTTTTTAATAATTTTTATTAAGTAAATGTTATTAAGATAGTAATTTTTTTGTAGTAAATAAATTTTATTTAGAACATTTTTTTCTTTATTTGCACATATTTTCTCTGTTCCATTTTCTCTTTTATTTTGTTATACTCTTTTGTATTTATGTATTTTCTTTTTCTTCATGTTTTTTTTTTTACTTACATGAATATGAGCTAGAACTTCTTAAAATCTCTCATTCCCCCTCTCCTCTCCTCAGAGTGCACTCTGTTCAGGCAAAATCCCTAGTGCAGACTGCTGATTTAAATCCATATACACACCTCTTTTTATTATATTTGTGTTTTTTCATTTCTAAGTTGTAATCTTTTGTCAAGTGTATCATCACTTTGTTGAAAAAACTTATTTTTAGAAAAATACAATGAAAATTCCCTTTCTTTCTTTCTTGTCGTAATTAATGTTTCTAATAATTAAATGTGTGATAAATTTGTTTGAAAGTTAATGACGCTTAGACATCTTGGTACTATAAACACTTTATTTCAAAAAATTTAAATGGCATAAAATATTTTCTGTTATAATATATATATATTTCTTTAAAGTCTGGCTAAGAAGTGTGTTGATTATCAACATGGTTGGTTAAAAAGAAAAAAAGAAAAGAAAAGAAATAAATATAATATCCAGTTGTTTAACAGTTTCATTATTATTATTATTGGTCTCTACATTTAACTCAATATAATAAAGCTATTTTTTCACTTTTCCGGTATCTGATTTATTAGCTTATATTTTGTTTTTTATTTGTGTGGTATTTATTCTTTCTTGATTTATATTTTAGGAATCATAAATGGAATTAAGTGTGCTCATATTTTTTACCACATCTATGTTAAAGCTTAGTCTTGGTGATTTTTAATTTGTTTGAAGTTTGCCAGTTCTTTTTGAACTCATGTTCTGAATATAGGTAAGTTATTTTTGTTTATATATCTTTTCATTGAACATTTTTTTTTCTTTGTTCATCATTTGTTTTTAATTTGCTTCTATATTATACACAATTTGTTTTTTTAATTTGAAATTGCTATTTAAACACTTTTGTTGTAATGCACATTTTTTTTTTTCTTGATTTATTTAATGTTTATGAAATTCTAAAAAAAACTTCCATCTTTCTGTATGATTTGTATATTTTATGCAATCGAATATTTGAGTTAATAAAGTAATGGGTTTTATCAAATGTGTGATTCAAACGAAGAGAATAAATATTGCAGTCACTGATATTTTTCTGTGCTTGTCATACTTATGGGGGGAAAATATTAAAGCTTTTATTTATTTAAATTTGTGTTGAAGATATTTTTGAAAATATTTCTGTGCAAATTTCTGTGCAATTTATTACCTCCCCCCCCAAAAAAAAAGGGGGGGGGTTGTTATAAGTTTGTAGTTTTTGTCTATGTGTATGTTTATGGCAATATAGCTTCAAAAAAAAAAAAAAAAAGATAAATTTCAGTGCTTTTCATATTTATGTATTTATTTTATTATTATTGTTATTATTATTATTTAGAACACTGACTTAATCAGGATGATTCTTTGCTAAGTTTGATGAAAATCTGTTTCACAGATTTTTAAAAAATAATTAAAATGTGTGTTTTTAGGCCATTTTGCATTGATATTTTAAAATTTGCTAGCTACAATCTTCCAGTTTTTCCAAATCATTTTAGATAAAATTTGTAAGCTGGCAATCTTTTAGTCTTTAAATCATGTTAGCAGTGGCGGATCTAAGAGGGGGGGGGGGCTAGGGGCTGAAGCCCCCCCCCCAAAGCACTGACATTCACAATTGAATATTATAATTGTAAATTTTTCATTGATCTGGAATAACATAGTAGAAAAATCCTAGCCCCCTCCCCCCCCCCCCAGAAAAAAAAAAAAAGTTAAGTTCTGGGTCCACCACTGCATGTTAGATTGTGAATTCCTTATTATTATGTATTATTAGAATATAAAAATGCTTTAAAAAAAAAATTGCTTATTTTAAATAGATTTTGAAGTTAAGAATTGGATATAAATAGTAATTTTTAGTACAGAGTTAAAAAAAATATCTAAATATCTATTTTTGTTAAAAATTGGAAATTTTTAAAAATTACTCAAAAAAATTTTTTTTAATCAGGTCTTTTTGTATTGATATTTTAAGATTTGCGAGCTGCCAGTCTCTCAATTTCCAACTTGTGTTAGATGATAAGTCATACAGTTTTTTGGATTAGAGTATAAAAAGATTTTTTTTTTTTTTAAATCAAAATTTTTAACAATTTTACACAAAAATTTAAAAGAAAGTGGCTAAAAGTAGTGTTTATGAGTTCATAGTCTAAAAATCACTGAATTCAGTTGAAAAATTGAAAATTAAAGGCCAAAATATTTAATGGAATTCAAGGCCCGCGCTATGATGGCATTTCATAATTTGCAAGCCTGCATTTTTCCAACTGAAAATTACAGATTTTTATAGAAAAATAATTCTTTATCGAAATCAAAGTCACAGGTTTTTATAAAGCTTGCTTTATGCTTATAAAGATAATGCAACAGTGTTTATGTGCTTAATGCTAGCCAAGTGGAAATTTGAAACAGGTAAGCCATGCAAGATCACTCTGTAGTTCCATTGTTAAAAAGCATGTACTTATTTACCATATTAAATAAAATCCAAAACTTTTAAAATTATTTAATAATGTATATATTAGAAATTTTTATGTATTTTTCTGTTCATGGGATAAGTGATAGCTTCGGAATCCATTATAAAACAGTGTACAATTCAGCTGAAAAAATTCTGAAAGCACCACATTTTTAATAAATATATTGCAGAAACTGGTATTGGTATCATTTTATAACCCTATTTGGTTATCAGAAGATTGAAGAAGGTCTGTTTTAATTTTATATCCTTTTTTTTTTTTAAGCTTTTTCTGTTTTTTTGTAAATGTTAAGTAGTCAATGTAATAAAATAAATAAATTCAAGCTTAGTCTAAATTAATTTATATTTATAAAAACATTTGGAATGTATCCTTACTTTTTAGAAAAAAAGAAATATTGTTTATAGATTTTTTTTTTTTTTTTTGCAATGACATAGACTTAATACTAAAGGTATAATGAATAATTTATTCCAATTGTAGCAATCTTAAAGTTTAAATTCTGTCACATTCTGCAGGACATTAAGAAATCAAAATAAAACAAAAAATTATTGTATTGAAATTAATATATAATCTATAAAAAGTAACATAAGGAAAAACATGACCTTCCTAATTCAAGGGCGGCCGAGCGGTTCTGCGCTCAAAGCTGGTAGATGGGAGGTGCCGGGTTCGATCCCAGGTCGCGCTCATCGACCTAGCTGTTCGGAGTTTTCCGTGGTTTCCTCCGAAACTCGCGTAAATACGGGCTAGGACCCCTTAGAAAGACCCCCACGGAGGGCATTCCCCCTCTAGGCCTAGGACACATCAGGAGTCAATCGGCCTTAAATCCTACAACCAACCAACCAACCTATTTCAAGGCTAAGCTTCAGTTTTTTATTATTGTATTTTAAATCACTGATCTTGCCAACATTTTATTATAATTATTTAGCATATTTGATTAAGATAACATTCTATTTTGGTTAAAACACAATATAATAGTTAAAACACAAAAATAATTTTGAAACTAAAGAACAGAAAGGTAATATAGTTATATACAGTTGGTTCTCTCTTTAACGACGCTCTACTTAACGACGATTTCTATTTAAAGACGATATTTCACAGTCCCTACCCCCTTTGGCGCAAAAATTTTCTATTTAAAGACGACGATGTTTCTATTTAACGACGATTTTTTTTCTTTTTTTCCCCTTGAAACTCTTATCTGTAATACAGAAATTTCCTGTAGGTGAAAAAAAAAAAAATTTCAACAAACACAGAAATTTTATTTCATACATGCAATGTTGCAATCATAAAAGTGTTGCTGGGTTTACAAGAAAAAGGGGTGGGGGTAACTGTTTCTTGGAAAATCGAATAATGGAGCTGTGTAGGAGTGCAATCACTCTATTGTCCCTAACCCCTTGTCATGTGACTTTCTGTAGCAGTTGCCTCTCATTCCTTCCGATAAGGCGGTCTTTGCTTATGTGTGTGTTTATGTTTAGAGACAGCAAGTGTGTTGTGTTGAAGTACGAAGTGAGCCGAACATTATGGCATCAAAGCGAAAGCATCTCAGTCTACACGAAAAGGTGAAAATTATTGAAGAATGGGAAAAAAGCACTGGAATGACGAAACTGGAATTTGAAAAAAAAAATTTGAATTACCTGAGTCTACTCTCAAAGGCATTTTAGCAAGCAGAGAAAAAATTGTTGAATCAGCACAAAAATTCTGTTTCGGATCCACACCCAAACGTAAGAAAGAACCCAGCCATTAGACTTGGGTATCATTTGCAGCATGAAAATTAGAAAATTTACAATCTTGGAAGCAATGCACATGATAACATCAGCTTGGAAAGAAGTTTCTTCATCCACAAAAAAAAAAAAAAAAACTGATTTCGCATTGCCGGCATTCACAGAGAACTTGACGTAGAGCTGCAATGTATGGGTGTAGAAATCAAGGAAGATGACATTACCCATGATCATGAAGAATGGAGAAGTGTTGTTCAATGTGAGGATATTTCAAATGAAGATTTCTTCCAGTGTGATGAATCAGTTTTAACAACAGACTGTAGAAATGTAGACCAAATTTATAAGGATTTAGTAAAGTAACTAGTAACTATAGTGACAGACGAAGAAAGTGAAGTTGAAGAAACGGAAAATGAGATACCGCCACCATCTTACAAAGAGGCAACTTCGGCTGTAGATATTCTCCGACGTTATATTGTCTCATCGAATGGGGAAGACGACACATTTAATATTTTAGACAATCTTGAAAAAAGAATAATGAAAACCAGGCCAGAGTTGAAGCAATCAAAACTTTTTGATAAGTTAATTTATTGTATTTTTTGTTCCCATTTTTAATGTAATTTAAAATGTAATTTTTGAAAGTAAAGTACAGTAATTGTTTAAAAAAAACATAACATTTTTAAACATGCCAATATATAGAGAAATATATTAACAGTCCTAAGCCTGTAAAGTGTGAAGGAAAATGTTATGCACATAATTTTTTCACGTATTCTGTTTAAGGACGTTCTCTACTTAACGACGATTTTTTACGGTCCCTTGAAAGTCGTTAAATGGAGAACCAACTGTATATGCTTGCTTTTTATGCTTGCCTATCTCACAACAGGCAAACATAGTCCAAAGATGAACAAAGAAAGGCAAATTAACATTGTTTTACTTTTTTTTTTTTTTTTATGTTTTATTGATATCTCTTATATATTTGTTTTTCTTAATCTACAGTATTTATTATATTGTAAAACTTTTGTGATGTTATGAGATATGATTTTAGCATATTTATATATTTTTGCTTAGGATTTTTGCATTTATTTCTTTTTCAGGTTGTATATGTGTTGTATTAGAGGTTGATATTTAAAGATGAAAATGTGAAAAGCTGAATTGTTCTGTGCAAAGTAAATATGATCAGAATGTCACCAAAAGTGCATTTTAGTTACTGTGTTTGCATTTGTGATGAAATACATGTTGTTTTACTTTTTAATCGTCATGAAAATTAACATTTTATTGTTGATTTAGTTTTTTAATTTTTAAAGTGCCTGAATTCTATTAGAAATTTTACTTATTTTATTATTATTGTAAATCTAAGCATTTATGTCATTTGATTACAAATTTTTGTATTTGTTATGGCTTATTAGGTTTTTTAATCAAGGACAAATAACATGTAATGTTATTTGATATTGTTGATATTTAAATTTCAATTAAACAAAATAATTAAATAATCAGTAAATAAAAATTGCTTTTGAAAAATATTATTACATACATATTAAAATTTAATCATTTAAATTTATTTTTATATTCTGAGTGATATCTTATTAGAAATAATATGATGTAAAAATAAAGAACTTCTCTATCAAAATTTGTTCTTATGGTTTAAATTTTTATTATTAAATATGTACACAAATGTTTATCTTTTTAAAGAACTTTGGGTATTAAATACCTAAGATATTTCAATTTAATCTTTTTAAGTCTATTTCTTTTATAAGATATTTTTAAACCAAGTTTATATTCATTTTAAAAATTTGTGTAAAAATTTAATTACATCTGGCAAATCAGGTTGATTCTTGATAATCTGAGTTAATCGAAACTGTCACCAACTTAAATTACTGAAAACTTAGACTGCTTAGTCCTAAGTTTCTTTAGACCTTCTTTTTGCAAGATGTATACTAAAAAATAAGATGTACACCCAGCGACAAAAGGATAGGAACAAAGGGTTTTTTCTTTGATTTTTCATAAAATAACATTATCTAAATTGTGCTGATCATTTATTATCATAACAAAATATTATCTTATCAAAAACATATTAAATATTTGAATCATATTCAAAATTGAAAAAAAAAAAAAAAAAAAAAAAAAAAAAAATCCTATCTTTTTGTCGCAGTGTGTAGTCTTAAATAAGAAAAATTTTAGTCTTAAAATTTTTCTAAATTAGTCTTAAAACAAAAATTAGTTCGGGAATAGTGTTATTTTATGATAATAATGAATGATAAGCACAATTTAGATAATGTTATTTTATGAAAAATCAAAGAAAAAACCCTTTTTTTCTATATTTTTGTCGCGGGGTGTATGTATTGATTTCTTAAGACAGTGTTTCCTAATTCAGTTCCTTTTGTTAAAATTAGTTTTTTTTCCTAATTCAATTAATTAAATATGGCTTAAAAAATGTTCTTTTAGCAACTTTGTAATAATTTCTTCTCCACGTTGGGTGGGAGAGACAACAATTAATGCTGTCAAAAGCTGATAAAATAATCTCCTCATCTTCATCATTTGAATCCTCAACTATATATATATTTTTTCTTTTTTAGTAACTAGGTCAATTAGGGCATCTCTCTTCCAGTTCACAGTTGAAAATGCACTGGAGGACTGGTGTTAAAAAGTAATAGATAAAAAATGTCCATTGTATGTAAATATCATAAATTAATGAAAACCAGAACATTTGTTTGAAAGATCAAAATAACAGCACGGCCCTTCTTCAGATAAACAAAGTGGGCATGAATGCAGCATCAATGCAATTTTTCACAAAAATTTGTTTTGAGTCAAAATAATAGTATAACCCTCCATTAGGTGAATAAAGTAGGCTTGGATTCAGCATCATTGCAACAACACTCAATGCTGATGCATTTTGATATTTCCTATGCCTACTTTGTTTTCTTGCAAAAGGTTGTGTTGTTATTTCAGTATGAAACAGTTGTTGCAGGTTTTATTATTTATGGTGTTTGCATAGCAACGAGATATATAAATTAGAGTGCTGATTCAATGGATGAAGGATTAACTTTCCGTGGTTCAAGATGAATCACGTGATATGCTCGAATAGGTTGCAGTGTTTGGCCCTTTATCGCTATTTTGGCATTTAAAATATCAGTTCGACAAATTATCATTATTATTAGGTAACATGACAGTCCTATGACCGAAATAAATTGCTTTTAAAATAATTTTACACATATTTCACATTTTAATAAATAATAAAATACCTTTCTTTTCATCGTTTCTCAACAAACTTTAAAAGTGTTTATAAAACAAAATTTAAACTTTTAAAGAGCTAAATTTAACAACAAATAATATTTTTTCAACTATTTTTAAGCATTTTATCAGTTAAAGTTCAACTACACGAAATAAAAAAGAAGTAAAATCAAAATCAAAATGGTTTAGAACAAAAGAATATTAAACTACGTAAAGTAAACAAAAACATTGAAACCGTTGCCATAGAAATGTACTGAAAATGAGCTGTTACCAAGGAAACCACCGAATACGCATGTGCAAGGAAAGCATGTCACATGACTCATCTTGGACCTTCTCAAGGGTTACCATTTATCACTCTACTTTATATATCTCGTTGTTGCATAGGAAGGATTTTTATTTATTCTCTTCAAGTCCACTCGGTTGATAAACTCACGTGGGAAAGGAAAAAAAGTATGTAATTTTAGCCACTTTGGATTTAGCAAAATTCGTTTACTGGGATTATCTAAACTTTACTGTATTTCTTTTAAACTGTGCGGTGATTTTTTGCAGAATTTCATCTGCATTTAGGAAAAAAAAAAAAAAAAACCTTATAATTTGAAGAGTAAAATTCTTAAATTCTTGTTGTTATTTAAAAATATTTCCAAACAGAAGAAATTGTTGCATACATTTTCAATATATAAGCTGCATACTTTCTTTTTATAAAAATCTGCATATACTTTCCTTCATGTAAAAATGTCAGATCTAATTATTTGTCATATATTATTGATTGTAATAATGTTTTAAAATTCATTTTATGAAATTTATCTAAATCTCCCCCCCTCCCCCCCCACCACCCCTTGTCTGTCAATATGTTATTTATGTTGTTGCTCTGTCTTTTAGCATCTAATATATTAAAGCATACAATGCATTATTATTATATTCGTTTAAATAGATCATCAGAAAGAAAAGAATTGAAATAAAAATTTTAACACTTTTTACTTTAATCCTCTCTGTTGAATTGTGTGATGTATGCATCTGTATATCAAGAGATTATTCTAAATAATATAGCATATATAATTATGTATTTATGTTTACATTTTAATTTGATATTTAAAAAAAAATTCTTTTTCATTAGATAAAAAAAAAAGTACATATATGCAATAATTTGCCTTTCATGTTTTAAATATAATAGATTATTCTAATTTATGTAAAGGTTGATATGGTTTAATTTATTTGTTTTGTTTTTTATTAATAATATTTTGCACAATTTTAGTGAACTGAAATAATAAAATTAATATACAAATTAGGTAAAATCTATTTTTTAGATATGCCATTTTTTTTCCCTTTATAATTGCAAAATTGTATTGAGAAGGTCAAAAGTAACCTAGTTGTATCACAACATTTTATACTAAATTCTGCATCTTTGTTAAAAAATTTTCATCTTTTGGGTATTTTCATTTTTTTTTTTTTTTTTTCAAATCGTGTGTGTAACTGAGAAAATTTAATTCTTAATTTTAGATTAAATCCTAAGAGTCTTTTAATATTGAAGATAATTTCATGTGAATTGCATAAAAAATATATTCTTATGAGGCATGTGAAATGCAGTTTAAAAATTTTTACAATGTAAATTTTTATTTAATATCATTAACTAAATTTAGCTTAAAATTGAAATCATAGTAAATATGTAAATTAAACATATATAATTAAAAAAAATCATTTGGTATATTATACAACTTTAATTTAAATTAATATTTTAATATAAAATTTAGATTTCATGTAGTTATGTACAAGGCTGTAGTAATATTTCAAAACCTATTTTATATGACTGAGTTAAATAATTTAACTCTTTTAAATAATTCTAACAGTTTTAAGTATTCATTAATTTTCTTATATTTATCATAGAAATTTACACAAACATTTATTTATTTTAATTAAAAACATATTAAAAATTGGGACAACACTTTTAAAACATGTCATACAATTTTACTAAAATCATATTATACTTAATACAGTAGAATCTCATACAACGTGCTCCTACAAAACGCGATGAAAAGTCTGTGACTATTACTCATACAACGCGATAAAGAGTTTCGTATAACGCATAAAATAAAGGAAGCACGTGACATCTTTTCTGCTTTCAACCTGTTCGAGGTTACTTACTTTTTCACTGCAGATAAGGGCTGCTGTGTTACTATGCCAACACCTGACACTTTTGGTCTCTTTGCGGAACGAAATCGCTACTCAATGTATGTCTTCTATAATGTGATTTCCTATTACGTGGAATGTATACCCCCACGTTATACGAGAGTCTACTGTACTAAGCTTTTCGCCATGAATTCATGGCATCATCAGGTATATAAGTTACATTTTTAAAAAACAAATGAGACAGCATCTTTATATATCACAGGATCGTTGTCAGTTGTAGTTGTTACATGTAAGTTGTTACTTGCCTTGAATTAATGTTGAAAAGCTTAGTATTATGTATAATATGATTTTAATTAAATTTTATGACATGTTTTAAAAGTGTTGTCTCAATTTCTAACATGTTTTTAATTACAACACATGGACTTTGTGAGGAATCTCAACTTTTGGAGATTCGAATTTTAACTATTTACTTATTTATTTTAATGTTTTTTTTTTTTTTTTTTTTTTTACTGAAATTTATTATAATTAATAGTAAAAAATTAAATTAAATTAAAAATACTGAATATTTAAAAGGGTGTTAGAATTATTAAAGACAATGTTAAACCCGTTGTTTTAGTATAGTGATAGTATAAATTGTAGTTTTGAAAAGCACGTGAGAAAATTATGTCTTCATTTACATTTAAACTTCGTAGGTTTGTATAAATACTAAATGTAAGTACAAAAAATTTTTTATACTTTATATAAGTAGGTTTTAATTTAATAAAAAGTCATAAGCAGAAAAAATTATTTCTGATTAAGAAAAAATAAGCTAAAATAATGTAGTTACAAATCTCAATCATTCAGACAACAAATTGATTATTGTAACTTGCTTCTAACTTAAAAAGAACTACTTTTAGATGATGATTATATGATTTTAAGCTTCATAAATTGAGTTAGTTTTATCAATGTATTTTATTATACCATTTTTATAGCATAATTTTATGACTATGTATCTTTAGACATTGTTCCAGAAAGAAAATTATGTAAGACATTTAGAAATAGCAAGAAATATATTTTAAAATGCACGTTTTATATATTTTTTAAGACATTAAAGAAATTCACTCACTTATTAAATTGAAAATTTATTTCACATCTTTCTGAAAAGGTAAATTGTTAACATGAAAAATGTACAATTGATTATCAAATTGTCAATATGCAGTGAAACCCCTCTAAAAGTCCACTTCTCTTCAAAAGCCACATATTTTAGGGCAAATTTTCCACATAGACTCAATATTGATTATCCCCATTAAAGGTCCATCTACAATTGTGACCCTTCTCATGGGGTCCCATTTTGCAGGAGAAAATGATTTAATTTTTCCATTGATTTGAACTGACCACTGTTTACTATATAACTGAGATTAATCTCCATGTGTATGATAATAACCAATGTGTAAACAGAACGTGACCCTACCTGCCTAGGTCATGTTCTGTTTACTCATAGTGTGTTAACAGACTTTGTGTCAACAGACATGTCTGTCTGTATCCTTTCTAGAAGTCATTTGCCAAAGTCTGTCAACAGATATGTCTATTGATAGAATTTGGCAGTTGACAAAGTTTGTCAACAGACTTTGCCAACTGCCTATTTTTAGAGTATGTCTGAGATCTTCATATAGAACTGGACAAGCAATAGAGATTAAAGCTTGCTTGGTTGCTTTGTCAGCAGCTTTGTTACCCTTGATGAACTACCCCCTCCTATTTTATATCCTAAATTTTCCTTTTAATGCCAAATTTTATGAATTATTACAATCATCTACAAACATGTTTATTAATAAATTTTTGTAATTAATAATCATAATGAGGGATTATTAATTAACATTTAATTATTAATTGATTTTGTTGAAAATAATTTTGAGCTATTTTGAAACGAAAATGTTTGAGCCTCTCCTAGGATTTTTGAATTGTTATTCTCCTGCCCTTACTTAGCTTACATTGTATTGAACAAAATAAAATGTGAAATCCTTTTTTTTTCAAAAGGTCATTATAAATTTGTCAAACAGAAATAAAAGAAGGTGTGCCATAGCTGGATGAAAGTGCATCCAGCACACTCTTTAATCTGTGTAGATAATAAATTTTCTATTGCAATGAAATGAAATGAAGTACAAATTTAACAGCAAGAAACTTTGCAGAAACATAAAAAATACCTAGGGAGATTGTAACTGAAAGTTGTATTGCTACAGATAACACCAGAGTCTACATGATCAATAGATTTGTGTCTGTCAGTATAGATATGAATATAGTTTTGCTAACAAGAATGATGAGAAGCAAAAAATATCTGGAAAACAATTGCATCCATGTTAGATTTGTCAAAATTATTGAATAATTAAAGAAATAAATAACTTGGAAATATTCCAAGGAGTTGTATTTAACATAAGCTGAGGACAAATGTTGATATTGTAATGAAAAGCTCCAACACTGATTGTGATTCTAAGATTAAAATGTGGGATGCAAGATGAGTGATTCAAAAAAAAGATAAGTATTCTTTAAATGAAGAGGATGGGGATGTGATGAAGTATAGAAATACAACTTTAAAGAAAGGGCTCTTTTCTTAATCAATTAAAGCTAAAAAAAGGCATTAAGTTTTGGGCCCAACATGTCCTTACCCTAGTCAGGCTGTGTATATAAAGGAAATAAGAAAGTGATAAGATTTCATATTTCTGAATGCGCATACTTAAAAATTTAAGCTTGGAAAAATGAGTTTTATTCATGCCTAATAAATTCATAGCTATTAAATTTAAATGCAATGACTTCCAAATTAGTAATTTTGACATCAGGTGGTAAAATAAAAGTATAAAACCTAGCTGAGGTTAAAAATTAAAAGCTAACATTAATATTTCCTGCCTGAAACTTTAATGGCAATTTATAGCTTAATAGAGACCTCTTCTCACAAATTTTGTTAAGCTGGACAGTTTGTTCTGATGTGTAAAATAATCTCAGGAAAACAAAATTAGTGCTAAAAGGCTTTTAAAATTCAAACAAACCAATATTAATGTTTTTTATCAATTGACATAGAAAAATAATGTAAATTTGAATAATTAAAGCCATTTAGTTTATAAAATTGTTGTCTGGATTATGACTTTCTGAATGACCTAATGACCTCTATTAAAAGGCTAGTTCTTTAGCCTATTTTCTATGGGGCAGTGAATGGTTGTCTTAGGGATGTTTCATTGTATTTTATGTATAATTCAGCCATGTTTCAAACAATTTTGTCTTACAATTTAAGTTTAATAAATTATTATTTTAATGAGACTAGTCAATGAAGTGAAAGTTCAACTTTTTATTGTATTGTGAATTGTATTTTACTTGAATAGCTGAAAATGAAATGTTTGCATTCCATATGATTTCTTGTAACTGCAGTAAAGAAAGATGCATTTGTATTACTATTGGACAGTGAGTTTTGTAATATTGTATTTTAAGGTATTCATCATTACAGATGTTTAATCTGATAATAAAATAAAAGCATTCACGTGGATTATGTATATTTTTAAATTATCTCTTTTTTAAACATAAGTAAATAAAACTATAGTTTATGCTATTAAAAATTATACTTAATATCTATTTATTCAGTAATTTATTTGTATTATAAAAAAGTGTACTTTTTTATTCGGTGTTACCTATAAAAAACATAATTATTATTTTTATAGTTCCTAATTTGTTATTGTTCGTAAAAGTTTCTATTAGACTTTAAAAAAAAAAAAAAAAATACACATACAATTGAAAATTATTTTAGTTTGTATTTATAAAATATTTTAAAACTATTATTTTGGTAGAATTTCTACTTTTAAATTGTATCTTATTTATAATTATTTTAGTGCTTTGCATATATTTGCACAATTGACTGGATTCTATGTATTTTATAAATGTTTATCATTAATGTGTTGTACTATTTAGGAAATATCTTTTGTCAAAAGCATGGAAATACAAATTTGAATTTAATATGGTATAGTTTTATTAAATTAATTTCACTCAACCCTTTTGTTTCACACTGAAAAAGTTTTCACTACTGTTTATGATAAAAATTTTGTGATTTGATTATCTCTCTATGCTCGTTCATGTCATCCACAAACTCCAAAAATGGCTGATTTTTATACTTTTATTAATTGAGACCTTAACATTTGTTCTTTTGAATCCCTCAACTCTGAAATTAAATATACTGCTCTGCGAAAAAAAAAAAAAAAGAATCGAATTCTGATACGATCCTTGCTGATTCTTATGTAAAATGACCTCCTGAATCTGAATATGACCATTTTGCCCAGTCACCCACCATTTTCTAGAAACACCACCCCCTCCCGCAATTTTTTTCCCTGTTCGATAATTTTATGACCATGAATTTGATTTGAAGAATAAAAAAGAATTAATTTAATACATAAAAACAAAAAATATAAAGTTTAAAAGATAACATTAATAACAGATTAAAAAAATATAAGATATGTAATACATAATTTCGGTGGCAGATCCCCCCAAAATTTTTCCCTTGTCGCAAATGTATGTTTTACAATTTTCCAACTCTTTACCCCTCAGAAGATATTTAACAGTTAAAATAATCCCCCCCTCCTAAAAATCAAATTTATAGCCATAAAATCACCAAAAAATGATAAAAATAGAGGGCCATTCCTAAAAAAAACAGGGGGGGTGATAGGGCAAAATACGCAACATTCGATTCAGGAGCTCATTTTACTTTAGAATATGCTGAAATGGTGTCAGAAGCAATTTTCATGCCGAGTAATGATATCTAAAAGCCATTACTATTGACAGAGAGTACTACCCTTTCATGCCATAATTAATAACACTCTTTTTAAATTACAACTATTCCATCCTTCACATTAGTCTATGTCCTCTTCCAATATCAGTATTGTTTTACCTCTTTTTCCTAAATCTAGTTTTTCCATAGCTAAAGTTCTCGAACAATATGACTTCAAAATAAATTTCTTGCCTGCAAACAGACTAGCTCTTTATTTGTTAAAAGGCTCTACAGATATGCATAGTTCTTGAGGATATGCCTAACCCTTGTCATTGTGGATTATCATTTATTATCAATTTCATATGAAAAAGTATAGGGGTCATATTCTGAAATAAGAAATAAACAAATCAGCCATTGCTAAGCACTGCTGAGAGAGTAACTGTAATTTTAACTTTAGTTAAGCTAAAATAATCTGCAGGCCTAAATATTTACAGGAACTACATTTCTTGGAAGTTTTCCATATTTATAAAAATCATAAAACAATTTTTGCATTATCTTTCTATCTAATTGTTGGAAATATTTTATAAAATCCAAATTTTCTTGATCTTCACCTACAGTTTCCATAACTTTGTATATCCCAATTTCTTATGGGTTAATACCTCCAAAATCTCTTAGTTCTATTGGCTATTAATTCAACTCCATAGTTCACTTCCCTGTTTAGGAGCAATAATCTGTCTTGTTATTCTGCATTTATGATGGTGTACTTAACACTATCAAAGCTGCTGTATGTTTATTTTATGTTTTATTTTTGTATTTTTTAATATTGGTGGAAATTCACTTTGCTATTTCTGTCCCCATGTCAAGTCATTTTTTTTTTTAATATTACTTAAATTAATTTACCTTACTAAATATTGTTTTGTCTATTAAGTCATTTAACTTTATTGATCAACCTGATCTGTAACCATGTTTTTAAAATGGTGGTCATTTGAAAATTTCAAACTTATCACACACACAAAAAATATATTGATGAATCGATTTGCAAGAAACTCGGTATGTATGTAACTCATACAAATTTCATAACCAAATGTATTAATCACTTTAATTTGCTATCAGATTTCTTATAAATATAATGAAGCAAGTACAAGATAAGTGACATAACATAATGCTAAAAAATATCTGCCAACACCAGCGCCAGTTGCCTGTAACAGTCAGGTGGCAGAAAAGGAACCAGCAGCAATACAGTACGAATTGACAAGAGAAAGTATACGATCAAACTCAACATTTATATTGCAGGATAGGTCAGAGAAACCTTGAAATTAAAAATTGCTTGCAATTACTTTTTCAGAAAAACTGTTGATAGTGTAATAATTTTCTTTAAGTATTTCCTGTATGTATAAATATTATTAAAAAATGCTTGTCTCCCTGCTCCCAAATGGCAAACAATCAGACAGACACATTTCCCATAGATGGTGCACTACTTACTCTATACATGCTTTGGTATACAGTCGAACTCAATATTTACATTGCGGAATGGGTTAGAGAAACCATGAAATTCAAAATTGCATGTAATTCCTTTCTCGGGAAAACTGTGAATAATGTGAAATAATTTTTTTTTTTTAAATATTTCCATTATAGAATGAATATTATTATATAACATTTGCTGCTCAAATGGGCAACAGTTGGGCAGACACATTTAGATGTTGCACTGCTTACTTTATACATGCTTTGATAAATACCTAACAAGACATCCACTTACGTTTCAGACTGAGCCGAAAGAACCTGCTTAATAATTCTTATTCTACTTCAATCATAAGTTGTATTAAAATTTGATTGTTTCATTGGAAAAGGAAGTGTATTTAATAATTTTTCATTAATACCATTATTTTTATACTTTTAATATTTGATATATGATTTTGAACAATAATAAATGTATAGAACTATAGTTACTACTTGGTATTCTACAGTTGCAGTAAAATGTACCAGAAACAAGGTTTGAATGACAAAAAGCAAGAATCGCCAGAAAATATCACTTATAAATTGTAAAAACATGCAAAAATTGATATGGATCAAAATAATTAAGCACAATTCTTTATCATGTAGGAAAAAAAGATACATAGTGTGAAATAACTTATGATATTTTCTGATAAAGTTGTTATTTTTTAATATTCTGCAGTAGTTAATTTGTATATATATTTTTTGAGAAAAAAAAAATCTTTTTATGCAATTTATGATATTAATAAAAATTATCCAGGAATTATCTGATTATTTTTACTATAATTATATTAACACACTCAAAATCAGTAATTTTCTTCTTTACATAATAATAATAATAAAAAAAATCACATTTTCTTTACAGTTATTATTTTATTATTATTTACTTATTTCATTTATTTTTATTTATTATTATTATTTCAATAAAAATTTGACTCTCTTTTTTAATTTTAGGCACAACTATTTCTGTATTTTTTTTATTTATTAATATAAGAAAATATTAATATATTATTACTATTTTCTATATTTGTGCTTTTCTTTATATTGTCTATTACTTCAAATATTTATTCTAAATAATTGTTATTCATATGCTGTATTTGTCAAAATAACAAATGCTTATTTCTAGAATTTATTGTGTTTATCATTTTAAAATAACTTGTACAAGATTAAAGCAAACAGAAAATTTTATTTAAAATTTTAATTGATTGGTATTTAGACAAGCTGAAAAGAAAAATAAGAAGTTTTTTAGTGGTAAGCAAAATGAAAAGAAAATTTATCAAATAAAATGTTTTTATTTTCATTAGTATAAAAATAACTATAGCTGAATACTAAATTTGTTGTAAATATTGCTAAAGAACTTGCAATATATTCCCCTATACTTCGAGAAAATGTTGAAAAAAAAAAAAAAAAAAAAAAAAAAGAATGATTGATGTAATAAACGACTGAATCAAATTATTCAAGACTAATATAAATACACAACATTTTAATGAAGTTCATTGATTCTAGTTAAATATTGAAGCTGTTTACAGAATGCCTGCTGTATGAAATTTTTAGTTTATGATGTCATAACACTGACCAATCTTATTTAATTATTGTAACTTAATCACTAACTTCTTCCTTTACCTAATGTGCTTTAAACAATTTTGATATCTAAATATATGCTTTATTTTTTTTATAAACAATTTTCAATTATATTATTCAAATCTGTATATTTACTTTTGTTCCTGTAAGCACTAGAAATGTATTATTATTATAATATTGAGCATATAATCTCTTAAAACAAATTCTTAAGTAAAAAAATTACATGTAATATATTAATTATATTTTAATAATAATTAATATTGTATAATATTTTCTCTGAAATTTTTATGTGAATATTTAAATCAATTCTTCAAAAGAATTTGAAGCACTTTGTACATAGTGTTCTGAAAATTTTTATATTAGTGCTGTAACTGTTACTTAATAAATTCAAAATATGTATATACACCTTGTAAAATAAGTCCTGTATTTAAAGATAAAGAAATATATATAGTTTACTCCAATAATTATTATTGCATTATACTGTTTCAATTATTTTTTGTACACATTTAAATTTGCTTTGTATATTGCATGTGCAGTAAGAATATGTATATGGCTTGATGCATTTCATGCATCCTTTTTTTTATAATGTAATATTTTAGAATCCCAACCAATTTGTGTTCAGCTGGTTAATCGTAAATAAACATTTTCTTATATATAATTAGTGTGTATTAAATATTATCTTTTAGATGAAAATATTTTCTTATTCATTGCAAATATCTGTACTGATAAGTATAAAGGATTTAAGTCCATATTCTTGATTTTTCAGGAGACGAAAATTAAAGTTAAACTAACAAAAAACTAATCAGAAGAATCGATTAGGAAAAAGGGATTAGGTTGATTTATACCCTTTAGACCGTTCAGTGATTGTCAACCTTTATTTAATAAAGGGAAAAAATTGAATTAAATATTTTATACAAAGACTAATGCTAAATTTCTGACTGGAATCTTTTTTCACCAATGGATTTTCTGAAAGACTAAATGACATGGATTTAAATCCTTTATACCAATCGATAGAGAATTTTTTTTCTGGGTCTGACTGTGTACTTAACTCAAAATCGACATTTTTGGACTTAAATCCTTTATACTTATCTGTACAGATATATCAACTAGAGCTAATTTAATTTAAAAGAAAATAATAATTGACGTTTTTAATAATTTTCATCAAACCAAATATTCTTTTTCCTCTAAAAAAGCTTGTTTTCTTGTTATCCCTTGGTAAATTTCATTTCATAAGCAAAGTTATATTACTTTAAAATACTAGAAGGCCATGGAATTTATTTTTTTTCTTTAGTGTGGCAGCAGTATTTTTTCTTTTGAAAATAATCATTATACAATTCATAATACAGTAGACTCCCGTACAATGTAGGGGGAGGGTTGTCAGATGAATACAGGGTGGTTACAGAGATTCAGAAAAAAAGTTCCCTGATTTTTCCATGATTTCTGTTATCTGTTATATAAATTCTATATTTTTGTGTGTATATCACACTCTTGTGTAATATGCTTGCTAAGCCACTGCAATTCAAAAAACTATACTGATGGGCAAAAATATCTCAATCTTTTTATTTTTTTTCTTTGTTCACTTACAAAAAGGAAAATAAAATGAAAAATTCAAAATTTTGGAGAAATTAACAAAATTCTAAAAATATGACTCATTTTAATTGCATAACATATTAACATCAAGTCATAAAAGCGTTTATTTTTAATGTTAGCTTGGTGAGATTCAACTAGAAAGCAGCCAATCCTGTGCAATCATGTTTAAGATAACACCTGTTTGGCAGTCTTTCAATCATGCTTGCCAGGCAAAAATAAAAAAATTCATGATTTTTGGGTGTTTTTGCAAAATTTCCTGATTTTTCCCTGATATTTCCAGATTGATAAAGTACCCTGATTTTTCCATGATTTCCCTGTTTTCCCTGATTGTCGCCACCCTGGAATACTACAATTTTATTTTTTAACATCACTAAATTTTTAGAGTACCAATCTATTTGTTCAATTACACCTGTTTTAATTTTTGTATAAAGTGATTGCTTTGATATAAAATTAATTATTTAAAAAAATAAAATTGTAGTATTCATTTGGTAATCCTGCCCCACATTGTATGGGAGTCTATTGTACCTAAAATATTTAATTATAATTTTTTCTACTGTTTATTTTTTTACCTTTCATAATGAACTGATATTTTCCTGTTTGTTCTCTGTTGCCTCTTTTTTTTTTGTCTTTTTATCATGTGGCACCATCTACTTCCAAAATTTTGAACGAATTCAAACCAAAACTGGACAATGACCTGATCTTAGAAATATCTTGGATGAGTTTGTTAGCCAGCTTGATCTACCATCTTATTTTAAAATGAAGGACCATTTTGAAAATTTCAAAATCTTATAGAAAATACATTTATGCACTATGGACGCTGGCTGGTAGCCATGCCCCTTCCCTAGATTTTAGAATTAGGACTAAATTATTTTTAAAAAATAAAAACAAAAAAATTATCTTAAAATATTGAATATTACGAGAGAAACATGTTTTATGAAAGTTTGATCATTTGTTCCATTCAATCCCCTAAAACTAAATTGTTTATAGACAAATAAAGGTATTTTGTCCCTCTATACATTTTTTTCAGCCGGTATTCATGCTATGAATCAAGAATGAAACTCGGTATGTAGATAGCCCATATCAAGTCTAAACCAAGTTTATTAATCAACTTAATCTGCCATCTTGTCAAAAGGGGGGGGGGGGGTACTTGAAAATTTCAAACTATAAAAAAATGTATTTATGAATGTATTTGCTTAAAACTCAGTATGTGCATAGCATGTATCAAGTTCTCAACCAAGTTTATTATTATAAAGTTTGATCTGCCATCTTGTTTCAAAATGGCAGTTGCTTGAAAAATAAATAAAATAAAAAAGTAATCTTACTTTTCTAAGTGTATAATTACAACAACTTTCTCTTCTGAGGATTTATAATAGAAATAAACAGCCAACATCAATTTTTTATATGAATAAGAATATTTAAAATATTTAAAAATCATTACGTCTCGTAGTTAAACTAAATTTTAATCACATTAAAAACTGAGACAGACAACATACACAATAATAAGGGTAATCATGAAATTAATTCCTCTAAATCACCTAAATCATTCGCTACTATTCCTTCTATAAAAATATTTCTGAATCTATTGCTAAAGTTTTACCCACTGTTAATTTATCTGTTTCCTATAAACCCCAATTTCTCATTTCTAATTTCCTTTCTAATTTTAAACCAGTTATTCCCCTTTTTCCCCCGTACAGGTGTTGTTTATAATATCTCTTGTAAATCTTGCAGTTCAGTTTATATTGGTGAAACTGGCCATTCTCTTCATACTTGAATTCTGGAACATAAAAGAAATTTCAAAAACTGTGTTATACGTTCGAAAATTGTACAGCATGCCATAGAAACTGACCATTTACCTGATTTTAACAATACTAAAATAATCATATCTAACTGCTTAAATTATCATTCAAGAATTTTTCTGTAGGGCTGGTACACAAATCTATATTTTTCACCACTTAATGAGGCATGTGCAATTCCCGCTGAATATGTTGTACTCTTTTAATGAAAGTCTGTTGTTCTTCTCAGCATTTACATTTGATGTTTTTACTGATGAGGAGCCTGTAAAAGGCTTGAAACGTTTAAATTTATATTTCGTGTTTTAAATGTATATTTTTAGTGTATCTTGTCTGTCTCAGTTTTTAATGTGATTAAAAATAAGAATATTCTTTGAGAAGAACTTTGTTGCATAAGTATTTCTGATTGTATTCATTACATGAAAACTTAAAACAGGGTTGACACTCTTCAAGAACAATTTGGAATGCTCAGAGAATTAAAATTTGAGTTCCAAATCTCATGAAAAATTTTATTCTACAAAAATTAATTGTAAAATCTAGAAAAATGAAGCCTTCCCTTCTCTCTTATATTTTTTTATTGATTCAAATGATAAAGTATTGCAAAAATCTGAAGAAACCGCATCACCAAGAAAAATAGTAGCATAATACAATAAAATCTCCAGTAATTTTACAGATAGTATAACAATAAATAAAGATTTTTTAAAATAAAAAACACTTTAATACGTAATATTAAAATGTCTTTACAAAAGCAAAATCTAAAATATTACATTTGAGATTAAAAAAAAATTATTGTGAAATATATCTCTAAGCTTTTCGCTATCACAAATTACAGGTGACATATATAGTCTAATAGTCAATGGATATCTGTAGCAAATCTTGTCGGGTAAAAGTTATGTTGCATACAAGGAGAAAATCTTTCAGAATTCAAAAGACACACTATGAGTTCACTGTCGACGAACTTTGTACTGGGAACTGAGTTCAAGTTGATAAGAAACATATAACTTGATAAGAGCTGGGAGAGACCTCAATTAAACAGACTCAGGATTGAATTTTCTGGAAAACTTTAAGATATTTGTTGTATGGCAAGGGAAATGGAATTTGCCAAAAAACATAGTTAACTTTACAGAATGAGTAAAATGTGCCAAATTGTCGGAAGAACTGCAGAATCTTTATTAATAATTGAAATTCTACACTTGATGGGCTTCAGAATATATTCATTTGGTGATATTAGATAGAACAGGAATGATCTAAGATTCAGACCAAATAGGATTGGCATCAAGGTTATCCAAATTCAACTAAAGCAGAACTAATAGATTACAGATATGCTCTTGAACTCTTCTTTTAATTGCATATCTAGTTTAACCCAATGTTATAAAATACATCTTAGTCTAATTTTGTAGACACCTCTAAGTAAAATAAAAACAAATTTGTATATTATTTGTTTAAAAGTATAACAAAAAATATATAAATATTTAACTCCTCATGTCTTATTTGAAAGGGAACAAAGAATAGACACAGTTAATATCAGGCTAAATCTATATTATGCTGTGAGGGCAACAGATACCAACCTTGTTCTTGTATGATCATCAAATGCATTGCTAATATTTTCATTAAAATAATCTCGAAAACTCAGGGATTTTTTTTTTTTTTTTTTACATATTTAAGTATTGAAAGTTACCCTGAAAAATAGTTTTATTATATATTTTTCTTTTTTACTTATAATCTCCACCAGTGGCCAAGAGGTTCTGCTCTCGAAGTTAGTAGACAGGAAATTTGATCTTATGCACTCATGAGCATAGCCATTCAGAATTTTCTAGGCTTTTTTTCCCCCAAAGTTCACATAAATTTAGGGCAGGAAATTTGAAAGATAATGAATTTTTTTTTCCTTTTTGCTCTTTAAATATTTGTAACTATTAGATATATTAGGCAGCCATTAGATATTTAATTAATTTTTTTTTTTTTTAAATATATTTTAGAATTATAGACTTTAAAGTAAAAAAACTCATTGCCTTTTTAAAATGCATTTTTAATATATTAACATTATCCCTAATTTTTTGCAAATATAAAGAAGGGGGGTGGTATTATAGAAAAATCGCACACACAAAAAAAAAAAAAAATAATAATAATAATAAATAAATAAATAAATAAATAAATAAATAAAGATGCCTTTTGTGCAGGATATCAGAGAAAAATAATATTTTGCAAAAATCATCATAGGGCAGATTTGCATTTATTGATAAATCTCTCTTTCCAGTAATACAAATTTTGTTTTCTTCAATCCACCCTCTGTGCAACACTCAATTGATTGCAGAATTGACTTTTCTGTTGGAGCACTTGTTATACAACAGCAAAACCATCAGAATCTGATTACACCTCCCTATTGCATTTCTCATAACTTTTTCCAGTGTTTCCATCCTGAAATAAGTTACAAGATACTTCTTCAAGATGACAGCTACTGTATGCTTTGCAAACTAAAAATCAGTCTGAAATTAGTTAGGAAATTATATATTTTTTTAATCAATCTTTTATTTTTCTTGTTTGTATAATTTACTTCTTGTGTATTTTCAAAATTGACATTCTTAGAAATTCTGGGTCTAATGAAATTTGAAGTCTACATTCATAGGCAAAAAGAACTGTCAAAAATGAAATAAAAAACTATATTTTTAATAATAATAAAATGAAAAAGGTAAAAACGCATGTAAAGGGATTAGAAACAAGCACAATGAAAAAAACATAAATGTCATTGATGGACTGAAAAAGCACCAAAAAAGCAGGCTCCTGACTTTGTGAGATAAGTGTGAATAGTAGAGAATTTTTTTTTTAATAAAAAAATAAGAGAATTATTTCAAGGATCTAAAATCCAATATAAATATAGGGAAAATGTGAAAAAATTGAATTTTCATTAGTTTGCATTAATTAAGGTCAAGAAAAATTAGTTCTAGCTAACAGAAATATTTAATGTTACTCTGCCACTGAAAATTTTGAGACTTTATGTTTAATGGATTATACTGAAAAGCCAAAACTAAATTCAAAAACTGGTGTACAATCAATAAATAGATTGTAAAACTTCTTTGTACACCATAAATTTTAAGCCAGCAACACCGGTTTCAAAATGACGTAGCCTTTCTTCATCAGATGCAAAAAAACACGTGCTACTGCCTTGGAGGCAAAAGCAAGACTGAAAGCAGGGCAAAATCCAGAGGGGGAGGAGCTACACAAACAACCAATAGGAAACATCATGCAGGACCAATCAGAGAGGAACACACACACACACACACAAAAAAAAAAAAAAAAAAAAAAAGAGGGAGGGAAGGAATAATCAATTAAATTTCTAATTAGAATTATTTTATTATAACTATTATTATGTTATAAACATAATGAAGGAAATTATTTAATAATTTCCTTCATTAAACTCCTTCTGATTAAATAATTTCCTTCATTATGTTTATAACATAATAATAGTTATAATAAAATAATTCTAATTAGAAAAAAAAAAAAATAATAAATAAAAATAAATAAATTAATAAATAAATAAATTTGATTAAATTTACTCATCGTATAATATTAATTAAATAAATTTAACTGATTATTCCTTCCCTCCCTCTTTTTTTGTGTGTGTGTGTGTGTGTGTGTGTGCGTTCCTCTCTGAATGCTTCCTATTGGTTGTTTGTGTTGCTCCTCCCCCTCTGGATTTTGCCCTGCTTTCAGTCTTGTTTTTGCCTCCAAGGCAATAGCACGTGTTTTTTTTGCACCTGATGAAGAAAGGCTATGTCCTTTCGAAACCGGTTGTGCTGGTTTAAAATTTATGGTGTGTAAAGAAGTTTTAAAATCTATTTACTTTATGTTTAGTTTGAATTAAGAGGGCATTCAAATTAACGGAAGTTGACTGTAAACTGTTGGTTTTATGTAGCCCTGTGTATATCTTAAAACCACTGGGCTACACAAAAATATATTTTGTTTTTAACAGTGGGGAAAGAAATCGCTCAAAATATATAACTTACAGGGTGGCCACTGGTCAGGGAATCATGGAAAAGTCAAGGAATTTAAGTAAGTCTGGAAAATTCCGGGAATTTTGGCAAATTTCATGGAAGTAGGCTGTGTTTCAAAGCTCGTTATTGTAAATTACTAAATTATTCGCTAATCTTTTGAAATTTTTTGGGGAAAAAAAAAAAAAAACAGTGTAAGTCAGGGGAAATGGTGAAAAATAGTCATGGAAAAGTCAGGGAATTGGAAAAGTTCTAATGTTAACCACCGTGAACTTAGCTTTACTCTAAACGAAAAAACATAAAAGGAATTATCTTGTATATTGTTTTACATTGTGGTTACATTGTACATTATCTAAAATTAGCAATGCTACACTAAAATGTTGTTTATTTTTACTTTCTCTTACCTATAAGGTAGAGAAAGTATTGTTTTTGGGTCAAATTTTCGAACGCGAGATTTTGTTATATTTACACGTTTTGAGGTCCCCTGAATACAAAAATCATGTTTTTAGCAAATGGTCTGTGTGTATGTCTGTGTGTGTGTGTGTGTGTGTGTCTGTTATCAGCATATCTCAAAAACAAATTATGGCAGAAAGTTCAAACTTGGTATTCTAAATGTGTATCATATAGGGATGCTACAGTAAGCGTTTCGTTAAGATCAAACAAATGGTTCGTGTACAGTGACAATCAAGAGAATTCTAATACATTACGTCTATGGGGCAAATTGCAGGTAAGTAGAGTTTAACGTTTATAGACTGCACTAAACCAAATGAAACGAATATATATTTTTTGTAATAGAGATAGTTAACTGGGAAAAAAATTGTGTATGTAGGAGCCTCGTCTCCCCCCCTGGGGGGGAAGTCCCCCCTCGAGGGGAGTAAATTTTCATGATGGGTATGTTTCAAAAGAGCTCGCCAATACCTTTAAAACGAATGGTTGAACCATCGATGTGCGATAATTTAAAACAAAGTTATCGATTTTTTTTTTTACTTTTAACAAAAAAAAAAAAAAAAAAATCGTTTTTTTTTTTTTTTAATATTGAGAAGAAAATTTAATTTTTTTTTTATATTTGGTGTTATACTACTTCTCTAATATGGAAATCGTCTGCATTATCATAAAAAATAATTTTTTTAAATAATAATTTTAATAAATTATTTTTTAAAAACAGAATTATTTTTTAATATCTGAATTAAATTCTATATAAATGTAGGTGCATTAATGAAATGGGGGGTTGAGGGGGGCGGCAGTCCCCTCACACAGAACTAATTATCATATAAAACTCTTCAGAAGCCTAATATGAATTGTTTAACACAGGTTTACATAACAGTACTCATTATCTTACCTTTTAATCTGCAACCTGTATTTTATAGTATTAAATTTCAGGGTAAGAGAAAGTCGTGTGAGTGACACACCAGATTATTTTTTCTATAAAGAAAGAAGTCTAATAAAAGCTGTCTTCATAGCTTTGTGTCAAAAGGAAAAATAGAAAATAACTTGCTTTCATGTAACTTTGTATATTATCTGAAAATTACACATATAAGGTCAGGTGATGTAATTATGACCAGGTTGACCAATGCCATTTTTAAGAAAACTGTAAATGGTAATTTTTTTTTCAAAACTATGATATGAAGCTTATAATGTATTTCCTATGATAGACCAGCTTCATCATTAATCTGAAGCACATTAAACAAAGGGGGATTTATGTTGGATTGTGCCATAGGTCCATTTAAATATGGCGCCACTCTTCCATTCATATTGTGGAATACTATGCTTTATGCTGGCCGATGATGAACCAGTCACTCATTCTCTCAAAACAAAGGACTTTACATATATATATTATACAGATATAGAAATGACTTCATTTCATAAATAAATGAGTTACTATGCTTCAGAATGAATGCTTACATGAGCATTTTAGTTTTACCGGGATGTAAAGCAGAATTTTTATACAATGGAGCTTATGGACTCAAACTATTTAATGTTAAATTGTATCCTCATATTCTGGTAATTTAGTAATGTTAAATCGCTTAAAACATAAAAAACAGATAAATATTTGATACTGTGAGCTTACCATTTATAATTCTTTAACAGGGGCACACAAAAGAATTTGGGTATCTTACGATCCATTAAACGATCAACAACTTGGTGAAAAATACTAAAATATATATTGGGATTTTTCCGTTTTGTATATTTTAACGACTTATTTAAATTTATTTAACCCTCGCTTTCCCAAGATCAAGGCATTACTGCAGAAAAATTACTTTCAGGTGCCGCTAGGCATGTTTGGCGAAAATCACCAGTACCATGTCTTTTTGTATTGTTTAGAAGTTGCAATATTCCACTAGTTACGTTTGCTATCTCTGGCAAATTAGTGCACTTCTTGAATGAGGCGGGCTTAACTAAATTTCAACTTCAAAATGGGGTCAAAATGACCCCATCTTGGGAAAGTGAGGGTTAAACCCTTAATTACTAAATGTTTGGAAAATCAAACACAGTTACTCAGAATTGTACATTTTGATTCCAGTTCAAAACAAATCTCTCTGTTTTTAAATTTTAATAAATTAAAAAAAATTTTTGCTCCCCTCGGCCAGCATTCTTGGGTATAAGCATAAAACCGACACTGGTCTATTTCATCGCAGTATGAAAATAGCAGAAACCCATCCCATAGTTATGGTTTAATTACTCTGCCGTCCGGTCTAAGTGATTGACTGTACAAATATAGTATATATCTATGCGTTTCAACATAATATGAAAAAATTAGTAATATGTCAAAAGGCCTACAATGTATAGTTGATAAAAAAAAAAAAAACCTAATCGATTAATTACATTTTAGTCACCTGTTAAATTTAAGATCCCTTTCAAATTGTACTCATTCCCTGAATTTCGTCACTGTTGTTAAAATTTTAGTCACATTTAAAACTTTGACACCCTTAAAACACTCATACCCCTAGGCTCGGGCCTCATGGACCTAAGCCTAAATTCGTCAATGACATTAAAGCAGTTAGTTATAAGTGTTAATTTAACAGCTTATCGAAATTTTTGAAAAATGAATTTGACAATTTAGTGTTCAGAGTTATTTAGTCCAAAAGGGAAATATTTCAGCTCAGAAAATTCACATTTAAAAACATGCACAATATGAAATTGTTTATCCAGAAATCCTGTTATACAGAATCATATTTTTGACAGTTTAACTTCTAGTTATTAAAAAAATAAATAAATAAAACTTAAGAAAATCTATATTTAAGTAAAATAAATTTGCTGATGTATTTTAAATTAAAAATCTTGGCAAACAAATGTGTTTACTTATTTATTTTATTTATTTATTTATTTTTTTGTGATAAATAAAATCACACAATCTTTAAAAACTTACAAATATTGTACACTTTTGTGGATATAAACAAACGCAATGAATTATTGTTAGAAATAAAAAGGAATCAGCCTGTAAGTAGTCTTAATTTAATAAGTAAATCTTTAATAAGTAACATTTAATGTTTTAAAATCATTGGTTTATTATTGGTTGAACATTTGAATTAGGGTAGATTTTGATTTTTTATGTTAGGTTATTAAGTTCCCAAGAAATTTTTGTACATTTTAAATTCTGATTAATAATTTATCTGGATTAAAAATAATTTTAACACCTCCTCCTTTTTTTTTTTTTTTTTTTTTTTTTTTTTTTAGTTTATCAAATTAATGAAAAGTTTAAATTGTATAATTGATTTTAAATATTTATTTTGGATCAGTATCATACACAGTCTACAAGTATGATTAGTGAGAATTCCTTTAATTTGCAAAATCTGGTATCCAGAATAGTCTTATCCCAACCATTATGGATAATTGGTTCCTTACTTTAATACATTTATGTACCTTTGATATGCCTTTAATCTTCTTAGATAAATGTTTTAAGATGTATGATCATAATTACCTCACTGATTTTCAAAAGTGGAATAATTATGACAACACTGTAATAAAATAGTAACAGCAGAAATATTAAAGATTTCTTTTAATTATTCTGCTTCATAATATGTAGATCATATTAAATGAAGAAGCTTCCATTTACTTTTATATTATTTACTTTTAAGAGGCAGTCAAACAATATGGTGAAAGGGGGGGGGGGGAGAGAAAGAGTCAAAGAGAAGCTTGGAAATTATGGGATTTTAAAATCCATAACCAGGTATGAATCAGTGTGAAAGTTGGTTTTCTTTGTTTCTATATGTTTCCAAAAAACAAATCATGGGTATTTTGATTTTTAGAAACGCATAGAGACGGGCCACAGATGATTAAAGAAAACGGGACATTTATGTATGTTTTCATTTTATTTATTTATTTATTCTTTTTTCAAGAAAAATTGCTGCTTAGTATTTACACTTGGAAAACATGTTAAATCGGATTTTCACACTCTAACAAAACATTTAAATGGGATTTTTAAATTTATGTGAGAAGTTACATAGTTTACATTTTGCAGATTTCTTTTTAAGAATTACAAATATACAAATCAAACAATTATAAAAAAAAAAAAAAAAAAATCAAGTAGATATTAAAGTAAATGAAAGTTTAATAGTTTTTGCTTTTGTGTCCCCCCCCCCCCTCCTCTCTCTTTTCTATTTTATGGTTAAGGAGCAATGCTATAATCTAAATTTATAATCTAAAGTTTTATCAGAACTGCTGAAGGAATTGCTCAAGTAAATATCTCTTAATCTGTTTCAAAATTTGTTTTTAATTTGTTTTTGTGTGTTCAAAGAGTGCTGAACAGAAGTGCAGTAACTGGAATAACCAAATTATTTCATGTATAATTGCAATCTTTAGCTGCCATGCCACACTTTATGTCTGTTTGTTAATAAAATAAACACACAAAATTTTGAAATAAAAATTGCTTTAAAATGATAACTCAACTTCTTCACTTTTTTTTTTTTTTTTTTAATCCAAAAATTCTAGAGAAGTTAAAAACAGAGAATCACAAGCATCAAAGCAGTTAATATTTTTGCTTAGAAAATTACACAATGCAATTAAAAAAATGGATGAAATACCCTATAAACAATGAGAAAAAATTAATAAAAAAATTCCCCTTGTGATATATTTTTTAAAATATAGTGAGAGAATCTTGCAGTCCCATCGTCTTATGTGAACCAAGTGTTTCTGAACAGACCTAGACATTTATTTTGACTTGTTAAAATAATTTATAACACCTCTAGTGCAAGATGTCATTCTTTAGGTTTAATAAAAAGAAAATATTCAGTTTATATTATTTATTTATTTTATAAAGTACCATAATTTTCAGCATATAATCCACAGGTAGGATATATATTTCTCAACTAGAAATTTTATTTAACAGAAAAATCTATGTTTTTTCGAAGAAACAACTCATACAAATATAACTTTAATTGTCAATTAAAATTTCTGGTGCAAAACTAACTTTTCTGATCTGTGGATTATATGCTGAAAATTACGGTAATTTTCTAAGCAAAAAATATTAGAATTATGTGCAGTTTGAAATACTTTTAACACCAAATCAAAACAGTGGTGGTCTTAATGCTCACAACAAAATTTATATTTGTCAGTATAAAGAGAAATCCAAAGAGTTTATAGTTTTCCGACTGGTGATGTGGTCAAAATTACTCCTATTTTATGTAATTCTGTGCTTTTTGGGGGATAATTATAACTACCCTCATTAATTTCAAATAAAGATGCCTGAGGAAATAAAAATTTAATGGGGTGTTCTTGAAAAGTTAAATTTACCCCCTAATTATTTTACACAAAATTGTATTTTCATTAGAAAAAGAATAAAAAAAATTACAAAGTTGAAAAATGCAATAAGTAGTCATAACTACTCCTTTACCTAACCTTTACATTACATAACCATATCACATACTTAAAAAAAAAAAAAAAAAAAAAAAAAAAAAACTAATAATTTACATTGAGCATTATTTTTATTATTATCTCATAATGTACTTGGACAATTTTGTGGGATTTTGTAAACAAAGAATTAATTTTAGAATTCTAAAAAAACAACCTTTTGTTAACTCCACGATGGCCATGTCGTGGAGTTAACAAAACGTTGTTTTTTTAGAATTCTTAAATTTAATTAAAACTCCATGTTTTGAAGCGATATTGTAAAGAATTAATGTATTAATTATATTGCATTCTGCAGGAAACATCATTTTGTGCATTTGAATAAGTATGTAAATTAATTACATTGTGTGCAATATAAAGATATTAAATTGTGCTTTAAACTAATACCTCTTGGACTTGTAATGCATCTATACACGAACCAGAAGTGCTTTTTATTCCATTTTCAATAGAGAACATGATATAGTAAACCTGAATAAGATATATAACTTCAAGATATTCTAAAAACATTTCCAGAAGTTAGAAAACAGACAGACATATACAGTGCGTTGCATGAATATAAAACGCATATTTTCCAATAACCAGAAATAGAATTTTTAAAATTTTAAAAGAAGGAATGTGATTTACAGTTATTGCATATGACTAACAACTGAATAAGGTGCTTTGAACACGTATGTTTAGGCTCATGCAAACTTATGTAAATGAGTGTTTAAACATTTTCTTATTTTTCACTGTTTTTCGTTTGTTGCGCAAAATTAAACGCACTCTGTATTTTGCATTTAAAATTTAACAGAGCCACCAGAATTAAAACACAGATAGTCGTGTTGCTAAAGTTCTCTAAAAACAGTTTTAATGCTTGAGTGCAAAATTTACGAGGTTTGTTCAGGATGGCAAGAGGGAAAACTTTGACAGTAGATGAGAGGATAAAAATCGACTATATGTGTGGTAAAGGCTTTAGCAATCGTGAAATTGGGTGCCGAATTGGAAGAAGTGAGAGTGTTGTGTGAAATTATATAAAGAACGGAACAAATTATGGGAAAAAAGCGTATAAGAAGCGAACAGGAAACTCACCAGTTGCAACAAACGTTGAATATGCAATGCTGCAAAGAATAAGAATATTTTCTGTGCAAAGATAAATGCTCAATACAAACTGGGTGTTCATCGAACAACCACAGGAAGAACTATCAAAGCTGAAACATTCATTAAGTTTAAGAAAATGAAGGTGAAACCTCCCCTCACTCAAAAGCACAAAGATATGCAGTTGAAATGAGCAAGAAAATGGATTCTAGATCGACTAAATTGGGAAAAAGTCATCTTCTCAGATGAAAAAAAGTTTAATCTCGATGCCCCGGACGGATTTCATAGCTACTGGCACGATTTGGGAACCGAAGAAATGTATTGTTCAAAACGTCAATCTGGAGGTGGGTTTATCATGGTGTGGGCAGCCATAGGTTTTAAAGGGACTTTCGAATTAGAGTTCGTGGAGAATACCATGAACTCTGTAGATTATGTCCTGATGCTCATAAGAACCTCCGCCACCAAGCAGTCAAGAAAGCTGGTAGAAATTATATTTTTCAGCAAGATTGTGCATCTGTACATACAGCACATATCGTGAAAAAATGGTTCCGTGACAATAAAATTAAAGTTCTGGATTGGCCCTCAAAAAGCCCCAATTTAAACATAATGGAGAATGTATAGGGTATTCTGGTTCACCGTGTTTATGTAAACGGAAGGCAGTTTAACACGAAAGATGAACTAAAATCGGCCATTCTATTAGCCTGAATGACCTCATCTCATGCCATTACATCAGTCAACGCCAAGGCATTTACTGGCTGTTCTAGAAGCCCATGGTGGCTTTACAAAGTATTAGATACAGTATTTGTTACTCAGTTATTTATTTTTTAGATGTGCGTTTAAATTCATGCAACACATATTTTTGTCAGAAATTCAATAAAATTATTTTCTAAAAAATCATATTGGTCTTTCATTGTTTAGACTCGTATTTTCATTTCTTGAATCATACACATACAGTTTGCATCAAGTGTCACTTATTCATGTTTTTTTTATTACACTTCTATACCTTTCTAATTCTTAAAGCTAAGGCGTGTTTATATTCATGCAATGCACTGTAGGAAAGATATAAACAGATATGGCTAAAATCATAATTATACCTCTGGGGTACTGGAACATGGTTTTAACTCGGCCCTGATCTAAATCAAAATTCGAGTTCCTGTTGTTTGGCTGGTGCTGCCATCTTTCACCAGCTTCTGGAGCTAAACTCGTTCTTCCTCCCTAAGTGGCGCTCCTAGAAATGGAAGGTGCACCTCTCTTGCCTTAAATCCGGATAGTTCCACTACCGGGGCTCATAATTTCTCAGTAGCATTCGACAACAACCAAAATCATAAACGTTTTCTAACTTCAATAGAGAATGTTGAAAATTTATAACTGAAAATGTGTTTTTCATTTATATTTCCTTATGTATTTTAATATTTTGTGTGGCCCTGTAGAACTTCAGTACTAATCATATCATATCTGTACTGATAAGTATAAAGGATTTAAGTCCATTTTCTTGATTTTTCAGGAGGCGAAAAATAAAGTTAAAGTAACTAAAAACAAATCGGAAGAATCGATTAGGGAAAAGGGATTATGTTGATTTATACCCTTTATGCCATTGAGTGATTGTCAACCTTCATTTAAAAACAGGAAAAAACAGAATTAAATATTTTATACCATACATGAATGGTAAATTTCTGACTTGAACCTTTTTTTACCAATTGATTTTCTCAAAGACTAAATGATATAGACTTAAATCCTTTATACCAATCAGTTGAGAATTTTTTTCTGAGTCTGACTATGTACTTAACTCAAAATCGACATTTTTGGACTTAAATCCTTTATACTTATCAGTACAGATATATTCTATAGAAAACATACTTTTATTCATAAAAATAATGTATATTAACTTCCTTATGTTTTCTTCAGTATAAAGATATGAAAATAATCTTTAATAAAACACCTCTCATAGACTTTGAAATTGTTTTTTTGCATCCTCGCAAAGAAACCAGTAGTGCTATATATCACTTTCAATTGGGAATGTATCATTGTGATTTCAATAAAATATATCAATTTCAAAATATTCTAAAAAGGTAGTGAAACCTACCCATTGTGCCATAGAAAATTGACTGTAAATTAAATACTTTTTTTTACAAAGCACTCCATTCATATTTACATTATCTGCCTACTCAACTTTGTAGTAATAAATTAATACTGACTTGTTTGAAAACTTTTTAGCTATAATTTTGCTTTCCAAGAAATTATTTATATATGAGGAGCAAACATTCAAACCGTGTTTTCTCCAAAAAAAAAAAAAAAAAAATGAGTTAGTGATTTTTCTGTGAACTCAACATTAAATAGCACAAAATTATACTATTATTTAAAACCAAAATAATTTTTATCACATTATAAATGCTCTTAGAAAGTTAGGATTTCAATCAAACAGTGTTTCCTCCAGAGCCTGTTTTCAGTCAAACTGTGATTTCTCCAGCCAACCAGTCAGTACTGCTCTTTCTGGTCGCGTGACTCGTACGTGTACCAGCTTTTTATGTTTGTTTTTTCGTTAGTTCTATCTTGTTTTCTTCATTTTAGAGGAGTGTACTTTATTATTATTATTTTTATTTATTTATTTATTTATTTTTTCAAATGGAAGAATTAATAGATGGTGTATTAGTGAGTACTTCTAATTATGGAACTAGAAAAAAACAGAGAATTAGTGGAAAAAGAAAAGAAGCAAAAAAGAAACGATATTCGGCACCTTTAGATAACAACATTTATGCTCCATGCAAACATTCTATTAATACTTTTTCATGCACTGATGTTAGACCTAATGACATTAAGGATTTTCAGGATAGACTTTACGAAATTCCGGACAAACAGCGACAAGATTCTATTATAGCCTCATTGGTTGTTACAAAAAATGTAAATCGACGTAGACCTAATAACTCAACCCAAAATAAATCGCAATCATCTGGCTCACAGCATGCATTTTCTGCTTCTTATTTTATTATTAGTAGCAGTGGTAGGAGAATTCCTGTGTGTAAAAACAATTTCATGGCTATAACTAAAATAGGTCGTACAAGGCTAGCCAATATTGTTACTAAGGTACATGCTGGTGAACCTATTGAGGAAAAGAGAGGAGGGGATAGAAAAAGCCACTTAAGCATTAATAAAAAAAACAAGGTAAGAGAATTCATCTCAAACTTAAAGGCATCAGAAAGTCATAATGGAAGACAAAAATCGAAGCGATTGTAACTTGCACTGTACATTAAATATAAGGAAGTTGCATGAAGTTTATAACATGAACTGCAACGACGACCTGGACAAAGTTAATTTCGCTATGTTCAGGAGAATATCCATAAATTAATTTAATATAGGCTTTAAGTCTCCTTCTAGTGATGTTTGCAGCACGTGTTCTTTACTTGACCAAAAAATAAAGTCCTGTCCTGTAAGGTCTACAAAAAAAGTATATTATATGAGTGGCAAAAGAATTCATATACTAAGAGCCAATGCATTTTATTCCATTATGAAAGAAAATACAGATGAATCAGTCGTTAGTTTATGTTTTGATTTACAACAGATTCAACAGATGCCAAAAATAAATATTCAAGATGCCTATTACTTAAGACAATTTAACTTTTTCAGCTTATGCATAATGAGTTTGGATGGTCTAAATACAACATTTTATCTTTGGTCTGAGGAGTTAGCAGGCAAAGGCAGCACTGAAATATCGCTGGCTTTATACTGTCACCTAAACAAAATGGACCTTGAATGTAAAAAAGTCTTTGCGGCTCTTTAGTGATGGGTGTATTGCCCAAAATAAGAATAACATAATTCTTCAAATGCTATTGCATTTTTTGTACACTACAACATCAAGCATTGAAAATATACTATTGTACTTTCCTGTCAGAGGACATAGTTTCCTTCCAGCAGATCGTATATTTGGTCGTGTTGAGAAGATCCTCAGAAAAAATGTAACAATAATAACATCAAGGGAACAATACTATGAACTGTATCATAAAGTTGGTAATGTAAAAATATTAGGGATTGATTGGAAATTTTATAATACGAAATCACTTAATGCTTATTTCAAAAATTTACCATACACATCAGAACTGAAAAGAATAGTTTTAGAAAAAAAAATGGAGAAAGTGTGATGGTCAAAGGATTCAAAAACTATAAATTCGAAGGTATAAAAGAACAATCTGGAGCAAAACTTTTTAAGAAGGGGATTAATACTGCTATTATACGAAATGCTGTCTTACAATGTCTTCCTCTGAGTCATGGAATATCACTTGAAAAGAAAAATGACGTAGACAAACTTTTACAATTGATGCATGGCGAAGAGTGAAAAAAATCAGCCTGATTTTAAATGGTATAAAGATATCATTACTAATAACTTTCATGTAGAATATGAAGAAACAGAGGAAGCATGCAATTGCATAAATGAAGATATTGGTTTAAAAATTTAAATTTCAAATTGGCTTAAAAATTTTAGTTCTTCCCTACAATTTGCATGATGATTTTTCACGTGTACATATTTAATTTAACAAAATCTGTTCTGTTAATTACTTTATTACATTAAGAATGTTATTTCATCAATATTCGAGCTACATACTTTTTCATTCAAAAAATGTTTTGTCCACATTGGAAACATTCAAAACGTGTTTTCTCCTCTGTGTTTCGGTCAAAACATGCTTTCTCCAAATTTCAAATGCATTTTTCTAATTAACTCTAAGTTTATTAGGTAAAGTAGGCCTACAGATCTTCCTAGTAACCAATAATACAACTAAACAAATGATAATTAGGGTCTAAGAAGGGTTATTTTTTAATTTATCAGTTTTTTGTGTTTTCTGAAAAATTGCATTCGAAGGAGAAAACACGGTTTGAATGTTTGCTCCTCATATATAGGTTGAAATTATTCATCTTAACATCATATTCGAATGCAATAGAGATATCGATCTATGCTGTATATAGATCGAAATATTTCTTAACTAGAAACAAAATCTGATCCATTAAGAGAAGTATATATTTGTTAAAGATATTTGACGAGTTCTTTTGAAAAATATTCATATTGAAAATTTATACTTCCTGGTGGAAGCTAGCACAGATGGGCATTTTCTTAAAATGGTCAAATGGTGGTCAGGACATTTCAAAACCTGTAACTTCATCAAGAAACAGAAATAGAAAATATTTATGAAACCAGTCCTTTCTTTTATTAAATATAGAATCTTCTACTGAATGTAAAAGAAAATAAAAGCAGTCCTATACTATATGCCATTTATGGATTATTTTTACATGTTCAAAAGTTTATCTTAATCCATTTAAAAAAAATTTCTGTTAATAAAAGAGGATTTTCTAGTTATCGTCTTCAACAGCCTAAGCCGATGTTAATTTATGGGGAATTCTGCCTCGTTATAACTCATTAACTAATGCATATTTTTAAATTCTATTTTCACATTCAGAAATATAACTGTTAAACAGGTTATTGCTTTCTAAAAATTCATTTTCCTAAATTTAATGCAATCGAACCGTTAGTAACTGTTAAATGAGTAATCATTTTTGAAAAATTCATTTTTTTTTTTTAATTTTTACATTTTAATTTTGAGTTCAAAAATGCGATTTTTCACAAAATGCATTTTTCTCATTTTCTACTCGCAAAATGAAATACTAAAATTTTAAAAAATCAATTTTTGGATAACAAGTATTAATTTAATGCTTATGAATTTTCTAAATGTGAAAATAGAATTGAAAAATATTCATTAGGTAATGAGTAATTATGTAAACAAATTTTCCCATAGAATAACATGGGCCAAGGCTGCCGGCGAGATTAGGTATTGTCCGCTCTTAATCAACAAAAAAGGAAAATGAATACTTTTTCAGTCATTTATTTTACATAATTTTACAGTCTGTTATGTCACATAAAATTTTATGTTGTTAAAAGGTGTCTGTAACTACAATTTAATTGTCCATCAGCTTGACTGTTCGCGATCTGATTTTCCGCAAATATTTTAAACATGTCTCGAAATTAATATATTTTATTTAAATTTAAATATCTTCCTATATTGTTTCAAGAATGCTAATATTTTCGATTTCACTTTCTGTCTGTCTTTGTGCCTTCTGTACGTCTGTAATAATGAAATACCGTTTATATATAAATATCTTGTAAACATTCTGCAGTTTTGTTAAAGAACATTCTATTGCTTAGCTATATAAAATCTCTGTAAAACACATACTAAAAATCTTTTTCGTAGAAAAGCATGTTTTTTTTTTTTTTTTTTTTACATATTTTCGAATTGGGCCGGGCCTGGGTCGAACTTTTCGATTTCATACCGGGCCGGGCCGGGTAAGCAAACCTTTCCAACGGGCCGGGCCGGGCCCGGACATGAAAATTTCGGCCCGTGCAGACCTCTAATGAGCAATAACAGAGAGCGCAATTGCTGGATGTTTTCCAAATTTCAAACTGTCGGTTAAGCTGGCATCCCTCCAACATTTTGGATGCGTCCTCACTGCTAGTTTTACGAAATGTAGCTGCACTGTACGTACAGTTGTTTGTTTATATAGTTGTTTCAGCACTAAGAATTCCATATGCTTTCTTTAGTGACTCTGAAGAATTGCAAAAATTGGAGATGTTTCAGAAATATCTCAATAGACTAATAATTTTTTATTCTATTGTCTGAAGTAAAATAAAAATACATCTTTTAAATATAATAAGAAAGCACCACAAAGCTGGCGTTTTAAAGTAATAAGTACAAAACTTTGAATAAACACCATAAAATGCAATAAACTGTCAACAATTGTTTCAGGTCGAAACAACACACGACCCTTCGTCAGGCGAGCAAAGTAGGCACAAGTGCTGCAATTCAAGCGGCAACGCACTAACCTCTTTTAGTTTAAAGAAATATATGTTGTGCAGCTTTAAAACTGGAAGAAAAAAGTTCGAAAAATTTCGCCCCCCCCCCCATATCTACGCCACTGACGTACAGGGCCCGACTTAGACTACCTGCAGCCCCGGGGCAAGACTATTCTGGGGGGGCCCCTTGCAGTGGCATAAGAGGTCTTTAGGTTGCAGAATTTCTGTATTCGCCTGTAGGGGGGCCCCTTCCAGAAGGGGGGCCCAGGGCATTTGCCCCGTATGCCCTGCCGTAAGTCAGGGCCTGCTGACGTAGGGTATTAAACCTAGTGCAAAGCCCTTTTTAGGAAGCTTGGCATAGAAAATTAGACACAGTATGCTGCAATCAGAACGCAGAAATGTTAAATATCTCATGAAATATGAGCAATTTTACTAAATACTTTTTAATTACGCATGCGCAAGCTTTTGAAAAATTTCATTTGCAGAATTTAGAGCGAAATATATGAAAACCCCAAACAAATATTGTGTAAATTCAAAAAGTTATGAGAGACAGAATAAACATAATTTCAGTTCCTCTCTCTCTCAAAAAAAAAAAAAAAAAAAAAAAAAAAAAAAAAGATGATAGGAGGTTTTATCAATATTTATTTTCAATTTGCGAACACTGTATTACCATTGAGCATTGACTGAATCAAAATAAAAATTTGAGTAAAACCCCTTACAGTTTATCTTTTATTTTCAGAGGAACTGAAATTCTGTTATGTAGAATTCGTTATATCTAGAATTTTTCTAGATATTTGACAAAACGTCTAAATTCGAAAGTGTCCAAATACTTATTGGTAGATAACGTAGTATAAACTGGAACCCACCTGTTCATCATATCTGAAAAACTAAAGTCTTTGAACCATCATTTTTTTTCTCTTTACAATCATGACCACCGTTTTTTTTTTTTTTTTTTTTTTTTTAATGAAAATAGTCTATATTTGTAATGTGTAATAAAATTTGTCCCACAGCATTTTACTACGTCTACTTTTTGCAACTTTAAACTAATACTAATGGTTTTCTTTCCTCTGAAAAAGGACCCCGCCGTGAGCCGAACTGTTCTGCATTCAAAAATCAAAAGTGGTAGAGGAAGTGACGAGTTCAATGATTGGTCGCGCTCGTCAACCTAGCCGTTCTGAGTTTTCCTTGATTTTATCCGAAACTGGAGTAAATACGGGCTAGAACATCTTAAGAGAAACCTCCATGCTCCTTGGGCCCAGGACCTCCCCCCCCCCCCCACACACACACATACACACGGACACGGACACGCATGACTGTTAAATCATGTCTTGTTTTCCAAAAAATGATTTTTTTTTTTTTTTTTTTTTTTTTTTTTGAAATTGTAGATTGTGAAATTTCACTTTGTGAATTTTTTTACTTTGCAGATTAAAAAAAAAAAAAAAAAAAAATGAAAAAGAAACATAATTTAACAATCATGAATTTTCTTAGTCTGAGAACGAAATTTAAAAATATGTATTATTTAATGAATAATATAGGTATTATTTTCTCCACAGGTTAACATGGGATGGGATTTGGATAATCTTGACGCTCACAGATGAAAGCCTCAATTAGTCTCCCATAAATGGCCGGTAGCTGAGAGGGTTCTGCACTAAAAACTGATAAACGAGAGGTTTCAGGTTCGAATCTAGTATAGAATAAAAACAGAAAAATAATTAGTGCAATGTACGCAAGATTGTTACCAAAGAAGAAAACAACAAGTTCAATAGCAAATTTCAAATAAAAAAAATGAGATTACCTATGTTGACTTTCGGAAGGTTTAAATCATTATTTTAAAAACTGGGAGTAAAATTTTTGAAAATCTGATGATAGACTCATAAAATGAGCGAATATTAGAGCTCCTAACGAATGTAAGGATTTAAGCTTATACTCAGGCCCTGACTAACGATACGGGGCAAATGCCCTGGGGCCCCCCTACAGGCGTATGCAGAAATTCTGCAACCTAAAGAGTTCTTATGCCACTGCAAGCCCCCCTCCCCCCAGAATAGGCTTGCCCCGGCGCTCCAGGTAGTCTAAGTCGGGCCCTGCTTATACTGTAAAACGTTCTGATCTAGAAACTTTACATTACAATATAAACTAATGACAAAAATGAAAGATAGATGGCAGCACAGGAGAAATAAAACTATAAATAAGATTTAAGACAAAACATTGTCGCACAGGCTTAGCCGAGCGGTTACTTCGTATGAAAAATGCTTCAGAAAACTTATATACCGCTGGCGCTGTCTTGTGTTTTGCTGTTCCAGTAAAATTTTGCTACTTTTTATCGCCCCTGCTTAATTTGAAGTGCTTACTAATTTAAAAACAAAAAGACAGCACTGATAATGAACTCTTAATGATATTTATAATTAATTTATTTACAATACTCTTAGTAAACTCAAAAATCGCGGGTTCGATTCCCGTAGGATCATATTCTATAAATATTAATTGTTATATAAACTTTTTATGTAATGCATAAATTGTAATATTTCAACTAATAATAAGATAATAACTTTTCGATAAAAAGTTTTTAAAATATCGGACGAATAAATTTTGCTTCTTCCACTAATTTTTAGAATTTTTATATGTAAGTTTTAACATTGAGCATATTTCTGTAAAAAAATTCACTTTCTAGAAAATTTTGAAGAAATGCACGTGTATGTAAAAAAGCATAAAATTCTTTCCTGTATTTCTTTTCTAAAACTAGAAAATGTTTTACGTATGAGGGTTGTGGCCTATTATCTACATAAGAGTTCCGGGCTTCGGTGAGTGTATTTCTAAGGGGTTATAATACATATTCATAAGAGTTTTGTAGAAAGCCACGGAAAATTTCGAAAGACTAGCCTACGAGCTCACCCTGGGACTGCTCGTCTACCTGCTTAGAGAGATAAACATCTCTGCTATTGATGGGACCAAAAAGTTTTTATATTTTTAAAAATACAGAAAAAAGTATCAGTAAAATGTTTTTAAGTTTGAATTTCATTTTACTTATTTATTGTTTGAATAGTTTATTTTATTTTATTTATTTTACACCTATTAAGTTTTTTTTTTTTTTTAATTACTTTCAAAAATTTCCCCACTGAATTATGAGGGGAAGTTTTTAGGAAAATCTTTTTCTATCAGTACTTAGTAGAGGAAGGTTGGTTCAGAAAAAATTGAGATTGAATTATCTGCTGGTCTGTTAGTTATTTTAAAGTTTTCCATTCAGCAATGTTTTTAAAAGAACAACTTAGAAAGAAGAAAATAATAATAATAATAATAATAATAATAATAATTGTACCTTTTATTGGATTTTTTATTTATATTATTGCCTCGTCAACGTCAACGTGAGTGCTTCGGAGTACCTGCATTTGGTCGCAACCGATACTTACCTCCAACGAAAAATGAGAAAAACATAAAAATAATTTTCCATAAAATAAATAAAAGCCAAAAAGATGAATTTAGAAATTTGATCTCTGAATAAATCTCCGCGTGAGCAGAGACCAATCAGAGTGAAGCACCAGGAGTTATATTATTGCCTATGTTCTGGACCCGGCTAAGATACTTTTGCACCTCTCTTTCCTACATCTTCTCATGGAAATTTATAATGAGGAGCAAAAGAATAATTATAGACGCATAAAAATTATAACGCTGGATTAGGACATGGATTTTAAATATAAATTCATAAAAAATAATTAATATTTTATTATTCAAAAATATGTCCCAATTATTATATACAAACATGAAAGCCTTTTTGAATAATAGTTGTATTGGGAGATTTTTGAATTCATATAAAATAAAAAGGAGGATCAATAAAAATCATTATAATTTTTTTTTACATCAAATATATATAAAATTTTATTCATTTAAATAAAATGGAATAATGTTTATTAAACTTTTTCGTATTAATAAAAACAATGGGTAAAATTTTGTGCCTCTAAGACTTTCGAGCCCAGGGCACGTGCCCGAGGGCCCACGTGATAATCAGTTCTGTCTATTTTCAATATAAATTCTATTTAAATTCACAAATTCCCATAAAAAATAATACCACCCAATTCTTTTATAATAAATTTTACAAAAATTTTACAACTATTACATAAACAATAACAATAGTAAATTTAGGTTATTTCACCTCGTTTAAAATTTATTTGTTGGTTGATTGTATGTATTAAGGCCGGTTGACTACGCTAAGGTTCTAGACCTATAGATGGGATGCCCTCCGGGGAGGAGGGGGTCTGTCTAAGGGATTCTATTCCTTACTTAAGAGAGTTTCAGAGAAAACTGCGGAAAACTCCGAATGGCTAGGTTGATGATTGCAACCTGAAATTGAACCCAGCACTTTCCATGTAATGTACCAGCTTTGAACGCAGAACCGCTCGGCCGCTGGTGGGCTAAAATTATTTGTTGACGAACAAAACATCAAAATTGTTTTGTTCGTTCCCGTAGAAAGATTGTTAGTAATACGCACACAATTTAAAGTTTTATGTTTAATTTTATTTATTAGTTGTAACTAACACTTTCAACATTAATAATTTCAACATTTGAATATACAAAATTCTAAGAATCAAATGAATCGCTGCGAATGGTTCACTAATATCGAACATCGAAGTGAATTCTAAATCATCGACGTTAGAAAATTCCTTATTTGAGAACATACTTAATATTTATGTTCATAATTAATGAATATATATTTTTTAATGAAGGGGGGGGGATTGTGATAGTGTTACCAAAAGGATAATTTTTATTCGCAAAAGAATAAATAATCCAACCACCAAAAGATGGCAGCACTAGATTTCAAACTTGCAAAAGAGTGGACAACAGTTTCTATGACAGTCCTAGACCATGTTATTGTATAAGAAAATGTATTACCACTCGTTACATAATGTATTTTTTTTTTTTCCTTTTAAATACGTTTTCACATCCATAAATTCACAACCTTTAACGATTGAGAATTTTCTGAACGTAAAAACGAAAATAATAATAATTTTATAATAATAATAAATAAGGTAACGAGAAATTGCGGAAATGAATTTACTCATGGAATAACATGGGATTTGGCTCTCGGCGAGAAATTAGGTTTTATCTGCCCTTAAACTTAACTTTTATTTAATTAGTATTACCTTTTTCGGTTTACTTCTTTTTTATTTTATCCAATTAGAACCAGGGACGCGCACGGGCTTACAGAATTGGGGGCCCAGGTCTAAATAATTAATTCGGGGCCCCCTTTTATCATAAAATGCACAAAGTGAAATTTTTTTTTTCTTATACATGTAAAATATCTTTAATTTCAAAAGACAGCTGATTTGGGGGCCCTCTTATAGATGGGGCCCGGGCGCTCCATTTGCCCCGTGGGAAATCAGACCCTAATTAGAACGCCGGTTAAATTATTCACTAAATAGAAAAAGGAAAAGGTAATAACTCATGGTTATACCTCTAGTCTTCATTTTTTCAATCGCATATTTATAAAAAAGATGATTCAAAAGAAGAAGAAAAGGGAAAAAAAAAAACATTCCCGTGAAATACGGCAAAAGCACACTCCCTCGAATAAACTGATTCCAGGTCTGTGTGAGTGTGTCGCAGGGCCGTGCTTAGAGGGGGGCGACCGGGGCGGCTAACAGCTATGGGCGGCTAAAAATAACAAAATTTCAGCTAAAAATTAGGTTTACTAAAATTGTTAGATTTTTTTAAAAACAGGATTGGATTTGGGAATAAGGCCGATTGACTGCTGTAGGTCCTGGACCTGAGGAGGAGTGCCCTCCGTGGGGGTCTTTGTAAGGGGTCCTAGCCCGTAATTACACAAGTTTCGGAGAAAACCATGGAAAACTCGGATCGGCTAGGCCGACAAGCGCGACTTGGGATTGAACCCGACACCTCATGTCTACCAGCTTTGAGCGCATAACCGCTCGGCCGCTGGAGGCTTAATTTAAAAACACAGAAAAAAAAAAAAAAAAAAATTGATAACTTTTTATCTGTGGCAATCTGGCAGTTTTTGGCTTTAAAGGATAGTTTTCAGAAGCAGAAGGAGGGAAATAATTTTAGTGCCTAGTATGGTGGCTAAAATCTTTTGCCTAGGAGGGCGGCTAAAATCTTTCGCCCAGGGCGGTTAAAAGTGTAGGCACGGCCCTGAGTGTGTGTGTCTATTATAAGCATATTTCAAGAACAAATAGTAGCAGGATGTCCAAACTCGGTATTTGGAATCTATAGCATATAGTGATGCTACACTAAACTTTTCGTTGATATCAAGCAAATAGTTCGTGTACAAGGAAATCCAAGAGAGTTCAAATACATTACGTTTATGGGGGGAAATTTCTGGTATGTACAGTATAACATCTATAGGTTGTCCTACGCAAAATGAAATGAACTTTTTTTTTTTTTTTTTTTTTTTTTTTTTTTTAAATATGCATGAAAGCACGCTTTGTGTTGATTGTGGTATGGAAATCATTCATCCTTCGTTTACAGAACGTCCCAAAGTATTTGGATGTATTGAGGTAATACTTGGAAATTTCTGGAAATGTATTTCAATTAATGTTATGTGTTTTTCATAGACTAAATTTAAATATACTATGTGATGTGCGTATAGTTTACAGGGCTACTCTAAATTAAGCTAAAGGTTCTTTTTTTATTGAATATAATTGAAGGAACAGCTTTGCTACATTTTACTGTCGAAAATTCATTTTTCGTATCCATACTATAAACAAAGTATTTTTTAAAAATTCTATTACCTTTCTTCCTTTTTTTTTTTTTTTTTTTTTTTTTGTATAATATCACGATTGCGTTTTGACTTACCGTGAATACGAAAGTCCAACTTTTAATTCCCAGGTAGTCAGATATCCTCCTTTTTATTCCTCATGCAACATACAGTAGAACCTCGATTATCCGAACCTCGATTAACCGAAACTCACCTCGATTAACCGAAACTCTCCGTTAACCGAAGTCGGTTTCTTCTTCACTTTTTTTTTTTCACTTTCTACTATCATCCAAAATTTTCTCTTAACAAACATGTATTTTTAAAGTTTTTTTTTTTTTTTTTTTTTCCCACATTCCTTTTGTATGCAAGCCATCCTTTCCAAACTACGAGTGCTGATAAATATTTTAGATGATTATTGATGAATTCTCGATTATCCGAAAATTTCGATTATCCGAAGTAAGTTCGCTCCCAATTACTTCAGGCCCACCAGCGGCCGAGCGGTTCTGCGCTCAAAGCTGGTAGACGTGAGGTGCCGGGTTCGATCCCCGGTCGCGCTCGTCGGCCTAGCCGTTCGGAGTTTTCCGTGGTTTCCTCCGAAACTTGCGTAAATACGGGCTAGGACCCCTTAGAAAGACCTCCACGGAAGGCACTCCCCCTCAGGCCTAGGACCCCAGTGTTGTCAATCGGCCTTAATCCCTAACACCAACACCAACACCCAATTACTTCAGATAATCGAGGTTCTACTTTAATGGGATATTTCTTGCTTTGTATAATCAGGATATGTCGTTCAAATATAAAGTTTTTCAGATTCTGTTTCTTTTTTTTTTTTTTTTTTTTTTTTTTTTTTCTTCCACTATTCGAATATTTCGCCTTTTTTCTTAGGGAGCAATTTTTTCGAAAAAGAAATTTAAATGTTTTATTTCATGAAGAAAATGTAAGGGTCTAATTTTCAATCTCAAAAAGAAATATTTATTTATTTTTTTTAAATTAATTAATTAATTTTTTTAATTGTTTCCTAAGATAAAAGGTGACATGTTCAAAGAGTAGAATTCAAAAAACATAATTCGTTAAACTTTATTTTTGAATGTGATATATTAATAATACAAAGTAACAAAAATCCCACTGGATTACTTAGGGAGGGGAAAAGGAGGTTATCTGACAGCTAAGGACCCCCAAGTGACTTAAAATCGACCTACATATGCAAGTCGCCTATCGATTTTCCTGAAATAATCAGCTAATATACACAAACGTTTATCCAATTGGGAATATAAACAGCAACTTTGAAGAAATCATTAGAACCTTTTTTGCGATACGAACTTACGGTTCTACCTCCGGTTTTTCAATATTCACCGAAAGTTGGAAAAAATAATTTATACACCGTACCTGTCTTATTTTTTGATTTGTTACTTATTATTATTCGAAGTTTCATCGTTCTGTCTTTAATCGTTTTGAAGATATTGTAATCAGAAGATTCTAACCCTCTCCCCCCCCCCCCCAAATATGCAAACACACACTCAAAGACCAATTGCAAAAAATTGCTTTTTCGGACTCAGGAGACCTTAAAACGAGTAAATCAAGTGAAAACTCGATTTTAAATTTTTGATCGAAAACAATACTTCTAATACACCACGGCAGTCAAATAATGGAAGTAATATGTAAAATTGATTTAAAAAAAAACTTAACAAAAGCGAGTTTTTTTTTTTTTTTTTTATGTATTTCAAAAGATAAGTAAACAGAAAAAAAGTTTTTTTTTTTTTTTTTTTTTTTTATGACAAGAAGTTGAAAGGTATATAACAACATGTTAATCCATTTTTGATGGTGCAGGAATTCTACCTATCTGCGCTAGGAACATGAAGATGGGTGCAGTAGGGTCGTTTTACAGTGTCCTATCCCGTATTCATGCATCTTTCGGTGAAAACCAGGAAAAACTCCGAATGACTAGGCCTACGAATGCGAACTGGGTTCGAATCCATATCCATTCTTAAATCTTTATATTCCATTAATCCTTAATTAATAAACAAAAGCAGTGGTTGGAGAAAAATAAAAAAGATATCGCAAAGATTCCAAAACTTAACACACAGAATTTTTTAAAAATACTCTTTAATTTAGAATGATAAAATTTTTCAATGAATTTCAGCTTTCGAGCTTAAAGTAATTTTTAACTATTAACATATTGATCAATCCTCAAAAATAAAATCAAAATATATTTAGAATATATTGTTAAATCATGATTGTGTAAAATCGAGAGGGGGAAATTTAAAAATAATTAGTAAGAAAAAAATAAAAAATAAAAATAAATAAATAAATTCAAGTAGTTTTCTAGAAATTTAATAGTATATTTAATGTTATTTATATTCCGATGCATCTATATGCAAACTTTTATAATTCTAAAACAGTAATTTATTAATAAAAACTTATAACGTTTACCACTCTTTTATAGGCCTCACGAAGAAAATTCTGTAGAGTTTACATAAAAATTTCAAAGTTATTAATTCTGGATTCAATGTTTTGACTGGTCTCTCAAAACGTATTATGCATCAGATAATAAATCAAGTGTTAAGAAGATGTATTAAAACAATCTGAAAATAAAGAATGTATGAAAAATATGTAAAAATAAAATAAAAAGTAATCAAGTAAATAAAACAAAAATGTAATAAAATTAATTGTCTTATTGTTTAAAAAATGTTTGATTTATTATCAGAGAGTACAGTATAAATACAGTTGAAGATTTATTTTAAATCTAAATCTGTTTTGAACAATAACTGCAAACATTCTAGAACATTTATATTGAAAATGGAAATTACCTTTAACAGCATTCAGCATTATTTGAGTACTCTTGTTATTAATAACCTCCTTAAAAATAAAAGCCCAGGTTTCTGGAAACTAATCCACGAAACTATTACAAAAGTGTATTAAAATAAAGATAATAAATTTTTATCTTTGGTTTGATGAAGCGGAAAAAATGACGTCACCATTGCAACACTGTATTAAGAATAAATTTTTTCTATGATTTGAAAAATAAATACATAAATAAATAAATAAGTCTAAAGGATAATTTAAAACAATAAATGTAATGTTATGTGAAGACTGCCACTTGGCTATTTGACAGTTTTCTTTCTCGATCCCCTCTAAAATCTGCCAAATTTACTCGAATTACATTATTTTGATTAAAAAAAAATAAAAAAAATACGTTATATTTATTATTATTATTATTATTATTGGCTATTTAACACAGCGTTTGACCACTGTTTTTGGTTTGGTGAATATTCCTTTCCAGGATGTTATGCTAGTGCCGAATTTGAAAACAGGTTAATTTGGAAATATCGAGCGCTATGGGTACGAAGGCCAACTAAATTTAGTTACTATTGGTCACAAAATTAGTTATTAATAATTATTATTTTTAGACATTATTATTTTTTTTCAAATATTGAATGCAAACAATATAATCAAGAAATAGATGTCCCGTTTTTGACTCATTTTGGGTTTAAATTTTTAGAAAGAAAATTTTCGCTTATCATACCTTTTTGGCAATTAGGATTTATTAATCACTATATATATACATATGTATGTACATATATAAACACCACAGAACTGCTGTAAAGGCAAAAAGTACAAAACTTTGAATGCCTACTTTGTTCGCCTGACAAAGGGTCGTGTCTTCTTTCGACTCGAAACAATTGTTACGAGATCTTGCATTTTATGGTGTTTATTCAAAGTTTTGTCCTTATTACTTATCATTTTTACCAATCGCTGATACTTTTTATTCAAAATATTAAATATACATGAAAACTGAAAGAAACAACAACAACAGCAACAACAACAACAACAACAACAAAATATGTTATATATTTTCTATACTTGCATCAAAAATCTTTAGGGTGTTCAAATTGTAAATCTAGTTAGAAACAAAAAATTTACTTAATCAAAAGTCACTAACTTTAGAAATGTATAGTCATACCTATCCTATATAAATTGCAGCTGCTGAAAACGTGAACGTGAAATTATGACATAATAATTTTATTGCGGTTACCCGCAGGTTCGAGACCACTAATTAAGTTAACTAACTTTATTTTTTCACCTTCTAAAATTCTGGAATGTTTGGCGACACAAAGGTCACTAGACTGAAAAAAAAATTAGAAACCTGTGTCTCGACCTTGAACTTTTGGGATGCTAAGGTAGGGAGCACTTAGGAATTTTTTCCATGAAACGTGAAAGAATAACGATCCATATAAAATGAGGTCACAGAGATGTAAGGTATTGACGTGGGATGTCACAAAATCTAAATTGTTCGATAAATCATTGTAATTTATATAAAAAATATTAAAAGAAAGAAACTGTCTGAAATTTTAATATTCCCTAGCAGGTTAATTTCACTTAGGAGGGTTACACATCAGGCAGCTTACTTGTCCAATTTTAAATACTAAATATTAATTTACTTTATGGATTTTGGTGGGTTTGGTTTCTATTATTTAAAAATACAAAATTTTTAATTAAAGAAAAATAATTTACACTTTATAAGATAAAAATGTAGTGTGACAGACAAAACGAAAAATAATTTACACTTTATAAGATAAAAATGTAGTGTGACAGACAAAACAAATATATATATACACACAAGGTGTTCGAAAAGTCCCACACACCCCTCCTAACTCGAAAATGAGCCGAAATTTTGAAAAATGGCGAAACACGTATATAATGAATTGGAGAGAGACCTCTTTTGGTGAAAAAAGTTTGGGCCCGGGAGGCTGGGGCAACTTTAAAATTTCAAATGGGAAGGCATGTCTTATGATACATCCCTGGAAACATCTCTTCAAGACAATGAATTTGGTATAAATAGTTTTGTCCTGCAGTGATTATTAAAGAGGATACATAAGTATAAAATCAACATTTCTAAAGTCTAAAATATCATGTATCTCCTTTAATGATCATCGTAAGGGCGAAACTATTTATATCAAATTCGTTATCTTGAAGAGACGTTTCTAGGGATCTATCACAAGACATACCTTCCTATTTGAAATTTTAAAGTTGCCCTCCCTAGCGGTCCCCCTAGCCCCCCCCCCGGGCGCAGCCTTTTTTCCCCCAAAAGAGGTCTCTCTCGAATTCATTAAATACGTGTTTCGCCATTTTTCAGAATTCCGACTCATTTTCGAGTTAGGAGGGGGGGGGGAAGACTTTTGGGCGCCCTGTATATATATATATATATATATATATATAGAGAGAGAGAGAGAGAGAGAGATTTAATGGCGTAACAGACATGACAAGTGTAAGAGTTTAGAATTATTTTTTGCTTACTTATTTTTAAATTTAAATAATACTTTTTAATTAATTATGTAAATCTTTTTTGTACATATAACATGTTATATTTAATGTGTTTGATATGTTTTCTATTAAAATAAATAAATAAATAAAATTAATTGCGTTAGTTGAAATGTATATTAAAAAAAAAAAAAAATAAAAAAAAAGGCTTTCTTGCCAATACTTTTGCGTGAAATTAACCAGCAGTGAATCCTCTCATGGTTTTCTTGTAAATTTTGAAATTGACGATAAAGTAATTGTTACATTCTTTCTAGTAGAATAAAGCAAAATTATAAGGTCCATCAATTTTAAAAGATTTTTTAGCACAAATAATTTTGCTTTCATTTATATTCTTATATATCTGAGTTGGTTAAAGTTATCTATTCTCTCCAGTATGATTTTTTCTGTTAAGTTTATTATTATGAGAATTAACTTGTGTAAATGCTATTTGTCTCTCTGATATTAAACCAAAAAGATGGTTTTAGTAAATTTCGTCGACACACTAAATAATCCTGGACAAAAAAAAAAAAACAGTTCCAGGAAAAAAATATTCTCGGAAATAAATCAATGTAAATATGTTGCCTGAATAGTCTTGAAAACTGTTTAAGTATAAAATAATAATAATAATTTGAGTTGAAAAAAAAAATCTACTATTGATTATAAGAAATAAATTTAATTTTTAATATTTTAATAAGTAGAATATTTCAATAATTGCTAAATTTAAAACGTTCTAGGAAAATATGTTCTCGGAAATAAATTACGGGAAATATTTTGCCTGAAAATTCTTCAGAACTGTTTAAATATAAAATAATGATGATAATTTGAGTTGAAAAAAATTTCTACTATTGATTATTAGAAATAAATTTGATTTTTAAAGTTTCAATAATTTCTAAATTTAAAACGTTGCAGGGGAAAAAATTTTTCTCGAAATTAAATTTCTGTAAATATGTTGCCTGAAAATTCTTGAAAACTAAAAATTCTTGAGTACAAAATAATAATAATAGTTTGAGTTGAACAAATTTCTACTATTGATTATTATAAATAAATTTAATTTTTAATAGTTCAATAATTAAAATATTGCAATGATTTCTAAATTTAAATTATTAGATTACTTAATTGTTTAATCATAACCAAAAATCAACTATATATGATTGTCTAATGATTCAGAACGGAACCACTGGGTAAAAAAAATAAAGAGGGGAAGTAGCACGTTGATATTAGGGCGCCCAAACTATACCGGTGTGTCCGGCTTGCATTTGGAATGACAACACACTCGATTCACTCCATCAACCAAGGAAGACAAAAGAAAACGCCAATCGTTTCTAACTGTGCCCTCATAAAGACTATTTTCATCTCATCAGCATTGTTGCAATATGAAGTTCGCAGATATGTTTAAAAGGGTCACTCTCTCGATAATTATGAATCATCTCCAGTTGTTGAAACAAAAGAAATGAATGGGACACAAGAAAGTATAATAAGTATTACATGGCTTTCTCCGTGGTTTCTTTAAAAATCTCTATAGAATGCAGATGGCCTCGTTTGATTTGACTTTGTTCTTTATTATCTGAATTTTTTGTTTTCGGTGTAGTGTTTAAATTATGTGAGTGAATCTACAATTTCATGCAAATAATACTTCTCTGGTGTAATTAATAAGTAGTTATATATAGAGCTCACGCTAGCAATGAAGATTTACTGATCCAAAAAAATATCTAGATCTGTGGTTCTCAAACTTTTTGAAGTCGAGGCGAAATTAAGAGGATGGTGTACGTTGAAAATCGGTCTTTGAAATTACTGCCTTAGAATTTACAATATTATAGTTTATCAAGATACTCTAAATGTATTTGTGCATTATTTTGTGGGTTGTTTGATAAGTTTTTATTTATTTATTTATTTTTATTTCCTTCTATATTCAATAGAAGAAAGTATTGTATTCGTAAAAGTTTTCGATGGATTTACTTGTTTTGGAGGTCCAGAACACGCTTTGACCATTTTTAGAAAATATCTTTCTGTGTGTGTGTCGCCAAATTTGGCCTTTTTTTTATTGAATAGTCACCAATAATTTTGAGAAGTGACATTTGATATACATAATACACTATCAGTCTTCGAATTGATTAGGCAAACGTTACAATTAAAAATTATTGGTGACTATTGAATAAAAAAAGGCCAAATTTGGCAACCCTGGTGTGTGTGTGTGTGAGAGAGAGAGAGAATTGTGGTGACTGCACCTCAGGAACTACTACAGAGAATTATATATAAATTTATATGTAGATGCTTGACCTAAATTAGTGCCTACCTGATTTGCATATAAATTTATATGTAAATACACCTTGACCTGAAGAAGTGCGTATTAGGTTTTGGTATTGATTTCTCAACAGATGGTGCTGCTATACAATGATGTCTACAATTCAAAGGAAGGCTATATCTCAAGTACTACTGCACAGAATTACATATAAATTTATATGTAGATGCAACTTGACATAAATTAGTGCCTGTAAACTTTTGGTGTCTATCTCTCAATAGGTGGCACTGTTATGCAGCGATTTCCGAAATTTAAGGGAAAGCTGTATCTCAGGTTCTATTGAGTATAATCAAATAAAACTTGATATGTTAGAAGGTCATTATTAGACATTGTGCTAATTCAATTTTTATGCATATCGACCAATAAGTGGCGCTGCTATACTGCAATATTCTCTGAGAACGGGAAGATAACATCTCAACTTCTATGGCGTATAATTGTACGAAACTTGAAATGGAGATAACAGTTATGAAAACGCATATTTTGAGATATTAATTATAGAGAATAAAACAGTCTTTTTTACTTTTCTCTAAGATGAAAATAGTCTGCATTCATCATGGTGGATAATTTTAATAAATAATAGTTTTAATAAACTATTTGATACTAATTTGTAAATATTTATGTTTGAATGTTAAAAATTTGCAGGAAATTTCAGCATTTAAACATAAAGATATTTTTTAAAAATTAAACTTATGGAATATTTATGCATAAAATTAAATAAATAAAATTTTATATTATATAGGTAGGTGCTCCAGTGATTGACATGCTCCAGTAATTGACATCTATCCCGAAATAATTAATAAATAAGAAAAATAATAAAATAATATATTTTACATATAAGAATTTTAACATTTTATGTCAATTACTGGATCATAGGGTGCTAATAACAGGTAAAATGAATAACTAGCAGTCTAAAACACTGGAACATAGGGGGCCAATTACTGATAAAATGAAAAACTGGCAGTGTCAATTACTGAAACATTGAGTGGGTGTGAAATAAAAATTCATAAAAAAAAATAATAATTATTATCAAATGTATATATTTTAACATATATGTGGTTCTGAATGTCTTTCATACCATGTGTACTAACTTAAGATTTCTAAAAGTATTTTCTGATGACTAGAACCTTAAAAAATCAGAGATTGCGCTAAAAGTGTCAAACACTGGTGCACTTACCTTATATATTTTAATTTTAATAGTTTTCGAGAAATTTAAATACATTTAATATTGATACATTTCGATGCACATATATATAAACTTTCATAATTTTATGACAGTAATTTCAAAGACCGATTTTCAACTTCCTCATCCCCCTAAAAACCATATACATACAAATATCTCAGAAATACGTCAAACTCTAATTTCCTTGTCAATTCGCCAATACGAAGAAAAATTCTTGTCTTTTTACACTACATTGTAGTGAGGATAGATAATCCGAATTCATACAAGTAAGGCGCTGAAAATAAATTTCATTATATTTCCGAGTAGGTTGTGATTTCTTTTTCTTACTAAATACTTAACTTTTGTTCACTTTTAGAATAGGGTTGGTCAATATATCCTTTCTTTTGAGAAATAAATGTATTTTATTTTCGTGTATTTATCTGAAAATAAGAATTGCGCACAAAATCTACTATAAAATTTCCAAAAAATTTAATATTCGCAACAAAATTACGTTTGTTGCTGCTTTTTAAAATAAAAATAGCTGCCAATTAACGAAACATGTTGTGGCCGTCACAAAACTTTCTTCTATATTTTTCTTTACAAATTCACTCAGTAAAAATAATTTATTAAAATTATTTTCCATGATGAATGCATACGATTTTTTTCTCATAGTAGAACAACACTAAATGTCTAAAAAAAAGTCGATGTATAAACAAATATGAAGTAATCTCTAATAACAAAATCTTAAAAAATGATTTTTTTTTTTTTAATGAAAAAAATGTTTTAAGTTATCATAGATTAATGTTTAAACCATTTGTTTTAAAGGTATTGACGAATTCTTTTAAAAGATACTTATATCGAAAATTTGCTCCCCGGAAAACATTACTTCTGCGTAATAACGAAGCACCACAGAACTGGAATCCTAGAGTAATAATCACAAAACTTTGAATAAACACCATAAAATGCAATAAACTCGCAAAAATTTTTCGGGTCGAAATTACACCCGACCCTTCGTCAGGCGAACAAAGTAGGCATGAGTGCTGCAGTCACAGCGACAACGCACAAAACTGTTTTAAGAGAAGAGCAAAAATATATAAAAACAAATGCAACTGTAAATATTGGTGTGAACAGAATTATGAAATAAAAGAAGAAAATAAATAATATTGAAAAATGTAACGAAAATCTAAAAAATATCAAAATTAAACGAAAATCGAACTTATGTGTTCGACGGCGAACACATAAGTCCGATTTTCGCTTAATTTTGATATTTTTTAGATTTTTCGTTACATGTTTCAATATTATTTATTTATTTATTTTCTTCTTTTACTTCATAATTCTGCTTACACCAGTAGTTATTGTTATATTCGTCTTTATATATTTTTGCTCTTGTCTTAAAACGGTTTGTTGTCGCTTTGACTGCAGAACTCGTGCCTACTTTTTTCGCCTGACGAAGGGTCGTGTATAATTTCGACCCGAAACAATTGTTGCGAGTTTATTGCATGCTATGATGTTTATTCAAAGTTTTGTAATTGTTACTTCTACGTGTCCACTTTTCCCCTGTTTATTATTACTATTGTAAATAATTCTTTTTAATTTCATAATGGTTCTTTAAAAATAATTCGCATTGTGCACATTTATAGGAAATTTTATCCTATACCGCCATATTAAGAATTTAGAAAAAGCGAGATGACAACGCCACTTGTTGGACGATTTTTATGAAAAGTTGATAGGCACTAATTTATGTCAAGGTGCCAGTACATATAAATTTTTCCGAAATTCTGTACAGTTGACCTAAAATTTTTGTAACACCAGAGAAACAGACATTTTCTAAAATTAATCAAATCGCGTTATAAACTTCTCAAAACGTTTAAATCTAACGAAAACCTGAAGTCGAATTTTTTTCGAAACTAACACTTTCTTCTATATTCAATAGAAGTAATAATGGTGCGTTTACATAAAGAATGGTATATCCGTTATGAAATAGTATTATAGTAAATATATATATTTCATATCTGAACTCATATTTCTCTTAACTACTACAAGGCATAGCTTAAATTATTCTAGAGCGCACCAGTGCACTTTGGCCCACTAATAGTATTGAAAAAATATTATTAAAATTAAATTAAAAAAAGATTTAATTGATTTTTTTTGAAAAGCTGAAGGACCCTAGGCTTGAGTCTCTTGTGTCTAATGGAAAATCAGGAGGTGCGTATGATAAAAAAATGCAAGTTTTAATTCGTATACTCACTCGAATTTATTATTATTAGTGTTGTTATTAACTATTGAATGTTCGAAAATAAATTTTTATTATTTCTACCACGCTTTCTGATTGGATATTGAAGTTTGAAAGAATTATTGCATACATGCATGCATGACTTTTTTACCCCTCCCCCCCCCCCCCCCCCTTCTCCTCAAAACTTGAAAAGAAAATCTTTTTACATCTACATGTAATTTAAATTTTATAAAATAATCTGAATGTGTAGTCAGAGTTAATTATTGTGTAAATAAATTATCACACCAAGGAAAGTTCGAGTATCGGTGATCGCGAGTTCACACAAATAAGTGTTGCAGACGAATGAGCAGGTTATAAACTAATCATGGGTGAAACCAATAGGCAATAAGAAACGTTATTGGATTATCTTTTGAACTGTTCCATAGATGAGGAACTTTTAAAAGGCTCTAATAGCAAACAACCTTGTAAATAAAAGAAATCCTTATCTAAGAATCGTGAGAGAATGAAAGCCTGAAATAATTATTGTAATTTCTGCAAGGTAATGTGAGTTAAATTATGTAAGCTACTTATTCCTATCGCTATTTCCTGTATTATTTCGGAACAACTTAATTTCGTAAAAGGTAAATTAAAAAGAAAAGATATGTAAAAGCGCGATTTTTACTTTTAAAGATGTAAAATTTAAATAAAAAAATATATATATATTTAGATTTTATAAGGCCATTAAAGTATACAAGTTTAACGCTGTAAAACTAAATGAAGAAAGACATACAATCCGATATTGTATATGATTAAGAAGAAATATTACTTAAAAAGGAAATCCCTGTACACGAACCATTTCTTTGATATCAACAAAAGTTTAGTGTAGTATCGTTATGTGATGCACATTTAGAATACCGAGTTTGGAATTCTTGTTACTAATTGTTCTTGAGATATGTTGATAACAGATACACATACACAGGCAGACACACAGACCATCCGCTAAAAACATGATTTTCGGATCCAGAGGACCTCGAAACGTGTAAATATAACAAAAACTCAATTTCGAAAAACTGACCCGAAAACAATACTTTCTTTGCCATACATATGGGTAAGAGAAAATAAAAACTGTGGTGAGTTTTTGCTATTTATAGTGTTTATTTACAAAATTATTTATTTATTAAATTAATAATGATTTTAATTTAATCAGGTTAACATCTTACTTAGAGGTTTCAAAGCTAAAATTTCTGGAATATTAAATTTTTTTTTTTCTTTTTTAGGTATTTATGATCAACTATATGTCTAATAACCATTTCTGAAATAAGTTTAGTAATTTCGATAAAAAAAAAAAAAAAAAAAAAAAAAATGTATAGTGAACGTTGAAGGGTTAAAAAAGCGTCGTCTAATACCGATGGTAGAAATTGTGCTAATGAAGCACAGAAAAGAAAAAGAAAAAGAAAAAAATCCTGTTTTTGAGGTTAAAGAAATAAAAAAATAAAAAGGAAGGAAGGAAAAAAAAAAAAAAAAAAAAAAAAAAAAACTAAATGACGTGAAAAAGGATTTTCCTGCTGTTCTTTCAATTTATTTAGATGATTTTGGTATTTTTTCTCTAAAAATGCCCATCTCTAAGGTAATTTAATATTGATTCAGATGCTCATATGTGTGTCAATGGGGTATTTATTTTAAGGCGAGACACTCTTGGTCAGTAGTGTGAATCAGATATGTCGTGTTGAAACTAGTATCGGACATCACCGGACGTATGATTTTTCAACCGTCAAATAAGGTATACCACGTTTTTCGAAAAAAAAAAAAAAAAGAGCTTACACTGTTAAAAAAAATTTCGATAGCAAAACCACTCGAATTTTTTTTTTTTTTTGTACCCCGGAGGTAAAGGACACCATGTCCCTTTTGTGAAAAACGTTAGCACCATATTCTTGATGTGCATTTTTTGCTTTATATAGAGTTTTTAAGCATTATGCTTAGTTACTGTGAAAGAGATAGGACAGTAGAACATGAAAACATGTCCATTTTCTTTATTCATGATAAATGTCATGACAAATTTCACTGTAACATCATTTCTAAAAAAAATTAATTTTTGTGACATGGTGTCCTTTACCTCCGCGGGGTACAGATTTATCTTAAGTTTTATGTAAGATTAAAACAAAAAGTAAACGGAGGTTCTTTTATTTATTTATTTATTTATTAGCGTAAGTGCACCCTCTACCAGTATATAACACTTTTAAAGTAAAAAAAAAATCTGCTTCTTGCATTGGTTTGAAGAGCGTTTGGGATTGGTGTTACAGTTCTCTACTATTCATGTCTTGAGCTACAAATATTTCCAGACACCAGTTTTTGAATAACTGTAGTTTAACTGAAAAATTTACACTTTCTGCCATTTGGCATTTTTTCTTAGACAGGTTTACAGGTAATTTTGCCAACTTTTAGTGAAATTCCGAAAACCAGAAGTGGACCGTAAACCATTAAAAAACACTCTAACGATTTTCTTTTCTTCCAAAGTTTCTATATAAACACTCTTTTCCTTTCATATGTGTTAGTTGGTTAGTTCAGAATATAGACGTCCTGTACAAATAGGTCAATTTTAGCTCTCGTTAGTGCATTCTTTAAAAAACAGCTCTACATATTTTCTTCAAACTCGCCATATTAACTGCCCTATCGATATCTTTTTGAATGTAATTGTTAGCTTTCGGTGAGCATACGAGTTTGCTAAATTCTAAGGAAATTGACAGTGGGACAGAAATTTGGTACCTGAAAAATGGCTCTAACGATTTTCTCCAAGTTTGCTACATAATACATTTCAGATGTCCTTTAGCATGTAATACTTGGTTACTACAAGAAAACTGACAGGGGTTTTAATTAGGTAAATCAGTTATAGATTTGGGAAGTGGGTGTAAAAAAAAAAAAAAAAAAAAAAAAAAAGCTATAACCTTTTTTTTTTTTTTTTTTTTTAACTCGCTATGTAAATTGTCTTTTATATGTCTTGTACGGCGTAAGTATTGGTTTGCTGTTATAGGAAAATTGTTAGATGTATTACTTGTTAAATCAATTTTACGTTTTCTGACCACACTATTTTCAAAAAGAGCACATAATATGTGTAGTGCTGGGTAATATGTTGTGTAGCTTTTACACACCAGATTTATTTATTTATTTATTTTAAAATCGTTAAATGTATTTTTTCTTTCATGTGACTAATATAAGTATTTAAAATTCATTTATTGTGTGAAATTTCTAATTTTCCACTAACACATAATATTCTTATAAGTGCCCACTATTGGAAAAAGAACTATGTTGCTATTTTAATTTATTCCGGAGAAAAGTGAATACTCACCCTATTTTCACAACACTTTTCTTGAAATGTATTTTTTCTCCTTATTTAATCGCAATTACACATTGGAGAAAATTAGTCTACAAATAAAGTGGTGTGAAAAAAGACAGGTATTCACAATACTCCAGAATAAATCAAAGTGTTTGGATGGCTGCGGTACTGTATAATTTGGTGCATAAATTAGGTTATAAACTGTACCTTGGTCTCATTGTAACTCTATTTCTTGTTTACTACTTCTGAATCATAGAATACAAATATTTTTACTACATTATGAATATTTTCACTATTTGTATTTTGTTTTATATACAATACAATCGCGATTTCGATCTAGAATATATATATTTAAAAAAAACTCATTTAACCCTTATTTTCAGCCTTTTACGGTTTATCCACGATTTGCATTATGCACAGAGTCCGTGCTTCTTAATCCCGCGGATAATCAAGAGTTCTGTGCCGTCATGCAACTGAGCTATCGAATACTGGTTATAATTACAGCCTCTAAAATTAAGAATATTAAGCAGAAAACAATCATAAAATGTCCTTAAAGTGCTGTTATGCCCTACTGGAGTTTTAAAAGCATAAAAACGACCGAATTTAATTATCATTAAGCAAAACTGACTGTCCTGCAACTGAGCTATCGAATACTGGTTATAATTACAGCCTCTAAAATTAAGAATATTAAGCAGAAAACAGTCATAAAATGTCCTTAAAGTGCTGTTATGCCCTACTGCAGTTTTAAAAGCATAAAAACGACCGAATTTAATTATCATGAAGCAAAACTGACTGTCCTGCAACTGAGCTATCGAATACTGGTTATAATTACAGCCTCTAAAAATAAGAATATTAAGCAGAAAACAATCATAAAATGTCCTTAAAGTGCTGTTATGCCCTACTGGAGTTTTAAAAGCATAAAAACGACCGAATTTAATTATCATGAAGCAAAACTGACTGTCCTGCAACTGAGCTATCGAATACTGGTTATAATTACAGCCTCTAAAAATAAGAATATTAAGCAGAAAACAATCATAAAATGTCCTTAAAGTGCTGTTATGCCCTACTGGAGTTTTAAAAGCTTAAAAACGACAGAATTTAATCATCATTAAGCAAAACTGACTTGAAAGAGATGAGAATATTTTAATCTTATACGCGATCAGCTACAGTGTGGTGTAATAATGGAGTATATTAACACATCAGTCACCAGTATTTCATTTTAAATTATACAGCTAAAAAAGTGTTATCATTAGATGAATTTTAATTTTGTGACCGTTTGCTAAAAGAAACATGCATCCAATTGCAAAAATGTTTTAAAAGAAAATAAGTAAAAATGATATGCCGTAGAAAATTTTTCAAAATCTAAAATTTTCCAGGTCATATAGTAATGTTAAATCTATAATCTTGATACAATAATGTGTGTGTGTGTGTGGGGGGGGGGATATTTATACAATTAAAACTATTCAGTTATTTGAATTGAAATTTACGATTTTTACATATGTTTTTCTGTTTCAACTGGGTCAGTTGAAAGATACATTTCATTCAGTTAATTTTCTATTTAGTTTTAATATACCTATTATTCGCTTCGATATTGGTTCCGAAAAGTCAGTTAAAAATTTAATATCAAGTAACTCGATTAGTTTTAATGATAAAAGATTACCTTTTTGCTTCCTCTTATCCAAATCGCATAACGATCGAAACGCCGATTATTTTTTCACTAAAGTTATTTTTAAAGATGATCTGATGTTTTGAAACGTATAAAAAGATATCTATTATAATGTTTTATCTTAAATAATTAGGTGTTTTGTATAAATAAAACATACTTAGTATGTGTAACAGTATAATTTTACTTAGAAACATGCTCTAGTTCTATGTGTACGGTCGAAACAAAATGGCGGCTGCGGCGATCGTTACGAAATTTCAGACATGATTTTTTAAAAAGATAGATACATAAAAAGTAGTAATACCTCTCTTTATTAGCTAAAAAATAATTTTTCTATGTTTTACACATTTTAAATGTATTTTGAAATTTTTTTGTTAGCACAAAAGTCTCTTGAGTGATTATTTAACACCAATGTCCAAAAACGATCGAAATGCCGATAATTTTCTCAGTAAAATTATTCAATGTCCTAAAACATAATATATATATATATATATATATATATATATATAACAGATTAAGGATTTATTCACTTCATTAAGAAATTATTTTTTCCTCAGTCATCAATCCTTTTTTAAAACATTGCTAGTTTTTACACAACATATTTTTTTATTACATTATTAATAGATATTAATATTTATTGCAACATTTAAAAATTATCATAAAGCAACTATTTTAATATTTTTTTCATCCTTTCATTTTAGACTATTTAGAAGCTTGTATGGAAGCTAATTCAAGGAGCGGAAAATATTTTCAAAAAATGAAAAATTGTGACCCACAGCGATCTTGCTTTTGCCTTCTCTGTAAAAACAATCAAGAATGTGTTACCAGTTTCACAATTGAAAACTGATTATGACATTGGTGACTGGTGTTTTGCAACTTATGATGAAAAGTTATAGCCAGGTATTGCTGAAAACATCAGCGTTGTTAATAGTACACAAATATGCTCCATAATTTTTTTTACCCCTGGCCCTCGGGGAGGCATAGATTTTAACAGGTTTCGTTATCCATCTAAAAAAGACAGTGAAAATTTAAAATATGAAGACATTTTATTGAAATCACCATCTCCACCTCACAATGTGACAGCAAGAGAAGACTTTTCTTTTGATGAATAGATTATAGAAATGTATATTAAAAAATGTCTGTGGAACTTGTTTTTTTCATAAAATAAAGAGGATAAATTCTGTGTTAAATATTTCTACAAATTACAGAGGTATGTTTTTTTGCATAATGTGTAAGTCGCATAAAATTAAGATATTACTTCTAAAAAATAATAAGCATATTAATACCAAAGTTTACTTTTGATTAAAACTTTCATTATTATTACTGGATTTAAAAAACAACAACAACAACAACAACAACAACTGTATTATTAATTATGTTTAATTATAGAACTAATTAAAACTACATTCTTCATCTTAAGAATTTTTTAAATACTAAGCGCAACTTAATTATGGAAAGGTCATAACACAGAGGGCAGCAATGTCCAAAATCTGTAACCTACAGATCTACTAATTAAAAGCTTTAATAATTAAATTTCCAGAGCTGTTCTTGTCTTTTAATGTTTGTGTATTATTTTCTAGGCTAATATACTATATTTAAAAAAAAAAAAAAAGAAAATTGGCTTTAAATATGAAAATTTTAGAAATTACTAAAAGTTAACATTTAATGTTCCCAACTTTTGATAATTTCCCTTATACAGATCAGTTTAGCCCAATTTGTGTTATAATTTAAGTGCTGAAAAATTTCATGACGACCAATAGTTGCTAAATTATTAAAGTGTGTTCAGAAATTAATTATTTTTTTGCGAAATCGGCCGTTTTAATAAACTGGCTGTTACTTATCTATATATCCTTTCAGATAAAAGTGAAATATCAGAAGTGAATGGAGTTAAATAACGCTTTACGGAAAATTTACCTTATCAGCAACCTTTTTGTGGTGCAAGTTTAATCAAAGGTTCGCACTAATCTTCATGGATGCGACCTTTTTTTAAGGATTTGCATCGCTGCTTAAGGCCGAAACTGTCTTAACGCTGGGAGCGAAAATAAGAAAGAAAAGATGATGGAAATTCTGACATCGAATGATTAGAGAGCAGGGCTCTGGACCGTGGAAAAAATGAAATGTTAATTTGTATACTCTGGAATGAAGAAGACCTATGTTTCGAATAATCAAATGCTAATGAAGAGTATGTAACGACTGAGTTTCGGCCAACAAGAAAGAAGTTGCAATGTTTTGCCTTTGGAACTTCTGAAGTATTATTCGCAACTGAATATGCGGAAACATTGGAGTACATTTTAGACGGATACTGCTGTTGTTACTTAAACCAAAAATTTACCAAGTTATAATATTTCGAAATAAATTGTATACTTTAAATACGAAATTTTTTTCTGATATCTTTTATATTTTCTGTGTTATTTAGGTTACATGTATTTTCTTTTCAAAAAATTTCAGACAATTGTGCTTATTATGTGATAATAAGCAAAAATTCTTACAAACTTTCCGTGAACAAATGTGAATCAGAACGAACTATCATACGAAAATTCATAATTATACTGGTGGAACAAAATTAAAGCAATAACTTGTTTTCTCGTTTTTTTTCTTTTGAATGTAATAATTAAACAAATGAACATGCAAACATAGAATTTAGACGGCATGTCCGTTATCATATAATCAATCGAATTTTATATAATTTTAGCATAAGTTATAATTTTTAAATTAATAATTATTCAATTTTTCTAAAAAGTAAACTTTGGAAAAAATGGAAAATTTCACCATTTATAGAAAAGGAAACTTAATGAAAAACGGTCATAAGGATGCATTATAGACAGATGACAGTGTAAAACATGCATGCGTTAGAATAAAACTGGATTCTTCTTCCTGTATTCACTTTTCTGTTCTTCTTTTCCCTTCTTTTTTTTCGCATGTGAATAACTTTTTAAAAAATACACATACAAACATGAAAATTGAATAAGACGTTCATTATAAAATTATTTATCGATATTTTTACTATCATGGTGAAGCTCATCTCTCTCTATATAAATGGCTAAGACAGTTTCTTTTTCCTGTTTGTCCGTTGCTGGACGCAAGTTGATTGGCTAAGAGAGATTTTCTTCTCTTTGTCTGTGTATTGTTGCCACCAGCTTTTCATACTTTAGTTAATTAAAAAAAATCTAATTGTTCGATCGATAAGTTAATTAAACCGACGGAATCAGAAAAAATGCCCCTTTCATTTGGTATCTTATTTGTAACGAAATTTTCTTTTTTAAAATTAATTAAAATGTGAAAGTAATATCCTGGAAAAGCTTGAAAAATGGATATTTAAATTTTTAATTGTTTCCCAATAAATAAATAAATAAACTTTTTTTTTTCTTTTCTTTCAACATAAAATAAAATATGCTTCACGCGGGAAAAAAAAAAAAAAAAATAAATAAATAAATAAAAATATTAAATTTGCTCTTGCACATGAAAAAATGAAAATATGAAAATGGAGTAAAGAATAAATAAATAAATAAATAAATAATATACCTCAATTTTGATTTTGCCCCCCCCCCCCTTATTTTAAATAGTATGTTAAATAGATGAATCGCGTTTGGCATGAAAGCTAATTCAGCATTACATTAAAGAGCTTTACTTATTGATAATCCTGGTTAATTTTTAAAATTTTGTTGCTGAAATAGATCGGACATTTTTCGCCAAGGATTCCACTTTCGTAAAAGCCACTTTAAGCCAAGTAGCGCATAAAAAATATAAATAAATTATAAAATGAAAACAGAAAAGAAAGAAAACGAAAAGAAAGAAACAAAACAAAATAATAACATAAATTATGTATTTTTGTCTGAAGTGACGATAAAAATTCAAAAGTCGCCAAGGGGAATGATCAGGTTTACATATTTTAGTATTTCATTATTTATTTTTCTATATACCAACTACTATTAACTAACTCAACTGCTATTATAACCACAAAAATTAATTGTCTCATACGATAAATGTAGCCGATCATAGGACTTTGTAATATTATATTTGATGTGAAATTTTTGTCATTTTATGGTTGATCGAATAAATCAAATAAATATAGAAAATAACACGAAAGAAAATATTATGAACACCACGTATAAGTGTTGTTCATATGTAACTCGGATTCAAATATAAAATGGCTGCTTCAATTCTTTCGATACTGTCTGTTTCGAAACTGTCATCTGATAAGCACCCAAATGGAAGCCCACTGGTAAGCTACTGTCACAGGCAATACGGACAGACACCCGAGAGCCTGCGAATGAGTGGGTCGCTGCCGAAGGCAGCGGGGAACCAAATCGGGCTTTAAAACAATTTCATAATTTCTTTAAATTTTAATTTTGTTTGTAAAGCGATATAGAAAAGAGTTTCCTTTAAATATAGTGACCAGCGAAGCGAGAAAAAACCTTCCTATATTCAGTACCTTCATTGATTTCATGAATTAAAAAATGGTTTCGTTAACAAACTTTGATCTATTGGCACGCAGGCAGCATCAAGCCGAGTTTTGTACATTTAGAGTTTGATTTTGAAAATTTTCTCGCATTAGGAATTCGGTTCATTCTCGAACCGGGGCTTTGCTAGTAGTTTATAAATTAGTAATTATATTTTTTCAAAAAGTCTGTTATAAAAGTAAAAAAAAGAGAATACAGAAAGAATAATCGGGATTTAGTTTGGCATTTGAAGGCATGTGTGTCTTCACCTCTCTGTAATGCATCTTTAGCACCATTTTTAGTTCCCCATCATACTATAGGTATGGGGAACTTAGGTAATCGTGAAAAATTTCGACCTCGGTTTTTTGACATTTTTATACGTTTTCAGATGTGAGGAATCCGAAAATGACAAAATCTGTATGGTGTCTGTCTGTAGGGTGTCTGTTAGTGTGTCAGTGTGTCAGTCCGTTAGTGTGTCAGTGTGTTAGTCCGTTAGTTTGTTAGTCTGTTAACACCATATCTCACGAACAAACGATCGCAGAGAGGTCAGATCAGTTTAAAAATATTACTTTCGATACTGGCAAGAACCCTATTCATTTGCAACATTCGAATTAAAAAACTTCGTAAGTTATGAGAAATTTACGATTTTCTTAACATGGGAGAATACGACAAAATTTCACTTAAACGTGCATTAAATGGAAACTTTTTACTGTAAAAATATCAGACCAGTTTTAAAATATCAGTTTTGATTCCGGAATGAACATCAGTAACTATAAATATGCTACTTTGAAAATTTCTCAAGGTATTGGAAATTTACGAATTTCTTAACATGGCAGTATAGGGCAAAATTTCACATAAACGTCTATTTTGAGAGATATTTTCATCGTAAAGATGTCAGACTACTTTTGAGTTAGAACACTGGCATGAATATTAATGACTATGAATTTTCCAATATAAAAATTTCGTAAGTTATAGGAAATTTACGAATTTCTTAACATGGCAGAATAGAGCAAAATTTCACATAAACATCAATCTTGAGGGATATTTTCATCGTAAAGATGTCAAACCACTTTCGAAATATTATTTAGGATACTGGCATGAATGTCATAGACTATGATTTTTCCAATTTAAAAAATTCGTAAGTTATTTGGAAATTACGATTTACTTAAAATAGCAGAATAAGGAAAAATTGAGCATAAACTTCCATTTTGAGGATCATAAATACATTAGACAACTTCAAAATTATATTTATGATATTTGTTTGAACATGATTGAATACAAATATTCTAATAGGAAAATTTCGTAAATTATTCGTAATTTACGATTTTATCAACATAGCGAAATTGTAAATTTTTCATATAAATATGAATTTTGAGGATTATTGCATTGGAAATAGTAGCATGAAAACTAAACAACAGAATTGACCCTGATAAAATAAATTAATAGATTAGATTAAGATAAATATATCCAAGTGAACGGTGGATAGTCTATTAGGCGGGGATTTCATTCTGTCACTGTATCAAGCTTTGTTCAAATTCATTTCTTTTAACATGATTATAATATGTCTCCCACTAGAAGTTTATGAGAACATAAATATGATGGGGAACTGAGCAGAGTCCACCTCTGCCAACTAGTTTCTTAAGCTTTCTTTTCTAAAATTGTTGAAATTTTACATTTTGCCAAAGCTAATTTTTCAGAAAAATAAAATAATTATTAGTTTAAAAAATATTATGATACTTATACTAAAGTTATATAAATTTTGATTGATGATATGATAACAAACATGCCATTCAAATTTTATGTTCATATGTTTATTTGTTTAAAAGTTAGGCGCAAAAGAAGAAAATGAGAATGGAGGTTGTTCCTTTAATTTTGAACGCCAATGTAGTCGGGAGAACGCGATTTAATATCTATTGCAGAGGTTAGTCACATGATCAATATATAACACGATGATTCTGGTTTAGGATTGTATTAGAAGAGGATCCATCAAAAAAAGTTAATGAAGCTTTATTTATAGATTAAGTAGTCATATATATCATACGTATTTATTTTTTTATTTTTTTAACTTACTAAAATTACTATTATTTTAATGCTTTTGTTAATTATTTTTTTCATTTTAATTTTAACACAGATACGAATTCACCAATATTACAACTTTACATCGCAATAATTTTAGCTTTAATTACACTGCTCGGCAGGAAAATTGCCTCTGACACCATTTCAGCATATTCTTGTGTAATATGACCTCCTGAATCCGAATATGACCACCATTTTGCCCAATCACTTACAGTTTTCTAGATACACCCACTCCCTCATTTTTATCATTGTTTGGTAATTTTATACCCATCAGTTTGATTTGGAAAGGAGCGATGATTATTTTAACCGTTAAATGTCTTCTGACCTGAAGAGCTACAGAGGTAGAAAGTTCTAAAACACGAACATTTGTAATAAAGAGGAAATATGAGGGGATTTGTTCCCAGAAAACAAAAGAATAAAAACAATAAAAACAATCAGTTTCTGTTTCTGTTTCTTTCTTTTTTTTCTCGCAATATTTCTCTTATTTTTTACATATTCCAGCTTCCAGTTTGCCATTTTCTTACCAAAACACCCCAAATAATAAAAATTATTCAGTGAATTTTTTTTTTCAAACTGTTGGTTAGTAGAGTAATTTCTAAGCCCTCGCAAGAAAGTTTGACTGATTCACTGTACAACGTTTGCTTTCAATAACTCCTACGTTAAATGTTTTGGGCAGTAAAACATGAAGAGTAAAATCTCCTGCTTTGACCCGCGGAAAAGGTTATTGCTATTATCATTGTAGTCGTCAGTCTTCACCTACCTTTAGTACACGTTTTGCGATAAGAGAGTGAACTTTATGGTGTTCTCGACGGTGGTGATCTTGCGTGGTGATCTTTAACACGTGTCAAAGGAGAAGATTTTACTGTTCATGTTTTACTACCCAAAACATTAAACGTGGTAGTTATTGAAAGCAAACGTCGTACAGTGAATCTGTCAAACTTTCGTGAGAGGGCTTTGAGACCAACATTGTTCCACTCACTAACATTTTGAAAAAAATTTCAATGTATAATTTTTATTATTTGGGGTGTTTTGGTAAGAAGATGGCAAACTGGAAGCTGGAATATGTAAAAAATAAGAGAAATATTGCGAAAAAAAAGAAAAAAAAAGAAAAAAAAAAAAAAAAAGAAGAAGAAACAGAAATTGATTGTTTTTATTGATTTTCTTTCGTTTTCTGGGCACAAAACCCCTAAAATTTCCTCCTTGGTTTTAGAACTTTCTACCTCTGTAGCTCCTCAGGTCAGAAGACATTTAACGGTTAAAATAATCATCGTTCTTCTCCAAATCAAACTAATGGGTATAAAATTGTCAAACAATGATAAATATGAGGGAGGGGGTGTATATAGAAAACGGTGGGGGATTGGGCAAAATGATGGTCATATTCGTATTCAGCAGGTCATTTTACATAAGAATCTGCAAGAATGGTATCAGATCTAGATTTTTTTTTTCTTTTTTACAGAGCAGTGTGAATTTCGTTTGAATGTTCGTTTAATGTGTTTCGTTTTGAAATTCGTGTGAATTTCGTCTGTTTGAATTTCGTTTCTAGAGTAAATAGAATCCAAGTTATGATGTTTTAAGAAATATACACAAAAAGGCATAGGAGAATAATAAAGTGTCCAGAAGGAATAAAATATCAAAATATGTCACATATAAAGCAGGTGGATTTTAAATTCTGGTAAGAAATTTTTCACATATTTGAATTTCAAATTACGTTTTTTACTTTTTCTCTATTCCACATTTTCTATGTATATGACTTACCGCAACGTACACTCTTGCTTCAAAAGTTATAAAATTTGGTTTACATGGTTTGCAGTGTTATTATCCAAGTTTTCAACTACTTTTATAAACACAACTTAAAATTTGTTAAGAAGTTAGAAATTTGTCGAAAAATTCCGAAAATTTTTAGTACAATTAGTTTGATAGCATATAACTCTTAAAAAGTATCATATACAAACTTATAATAGAAGCTAAAATCCTAAAATATACTTTTATGAGTAAAATGCTTTTTAATTTTTTTTAAATATTAATTATTTTTTATTATTTTATATTTTGCGTAGCTCTAATTTTTTTAGAAAAATCACAGGTGTTTTTACGCAATTATTTCTTTTTTTTTTTCTTTTAATTTTTTTTTTTTTTCGAGTAAAAAAAAAAAAAAAAAAAACACCCTCTAAAGGTGTACATATATACCTTACATTTGATCTTGCTTAACTATAAATTTAAATTAAAAAGTTATATGAAAACCTTTTTGCTTTTTTTCTTCTTTTTTCCCAAGAAAATGTTTTTTATGCGTCAATCTTGTTCAATTATTTCAAGATTTAGAGATAATTGGCATCATAGACTGGACTTCTTTCATTTAATTTTAATATTAGACGTTGTAAACATCGATTGAAGTTTTCAAAATGAGTTATTTTGAATCACCAGTTCTGTAAAACGCTTAATTTTAATTCCGTAACAAATTTTTTACAAATATGGAAATTGAGCATTTTCGGGATTCAGTTTTGTTATCGATTTATGATGTTTTCGAAGAATAACCAAATTATGAAGCAACTGGAAACTACATTACAGAAAAGAAATAAATATCTTTTGAACTAATGTTGATTAAACACGAATCATTTTTCAATATTGGTTTTTATGAAAATTAGAATTTAATTATGAAAGTAAAATAAATATATATATATACAAGGCCGTAGGCAAGGGGGGGGCCCGACGGGCCCAAGCCCCCCCCGAAATAATTGCCGTCTGAATTTTTCTCAGTTTTTAACTTGGCGGTATAGTACAAAATTTCTTATAAATGTACACAATAAGAATTATTTATCATAGTAAAAATCAAGTGGGCAAAAAATTTTGGACACATAGGAAGGGTGAAGTCACCCCCCCCCCAGAGGGGGACAGTTATAAGATATGGGTATCTTTTAAAAGAACTCGTCAGTATTTTTAAGACTAACAATTGAACTATTAATGTATGATAATTTGAATCTAAGTTTTCCTTTTTTTCCCCCTCATTTTTAACAAAACGAAAAAGGGCAAAAAACATTTTTAAAAATATTGTTAGTGAACATAAAATTGGCTTTCTTTGGACATTAAGTGTTACATTTCTATTAGAAACAAATCATCTGCATTCATCATGGAAATTAATTTTAATAAATAAAAGTTTTAATAAAATGATTGGTATTGAGTGAATTTGTATAGAAAAATATAGACGAAAGATTTGTGTGCAAGGCCTGATTAAAGCAGGGGCATGTAAGACGTGTGACCTGAATAGCACGGGCCATATAATTCGCCCTGAAAATGCCATTTAGCCTTTTATGCCCTAAAAATGGTATTATATAGTGCAAATTCTGACACATTACTCCCATAATCGGGTATATATGTACCTGTGTTTATTGGTGCAGAATGCGAGGAGGAGGCGGGTTCACGAAACTATGTGTGCCCCGTGTCTCGCATGAAGTTAATCAGTGTCTTTTTGTGTAGGGTCTGATTAACTTCGTGTAAGGGCCGGGGTAAACACACTTTTGTGGGCTCCACCCCCACCATTTGTACTGTGCAGGAATCAGCAAAAGTACATATATATACCTGTATATGAAACTAAAATAACAAAATTTTGCATTTTATGGTACCACTTTTGTCATTTTTAGAGGCAAAAGGGCATTTTCAGGGCCAGTTTTAGGGCTCTTTGCTACTCAGGGCCCGGGGCATCATGTGCCCCTGCGTTAATCAGGCCCTTGATTGCGTGTGCGTATGTTTTTTTTTGTTGGGTATGCGTATTATTATATCATATTCGATGACCTTGTATTAGAAATGTGATGGGCCCCTCCCGAAAAAAAATCCTGGCTACGGCCTTGTATATATATATATATATATATATATATATATATAAAACTTGTAACATTCTCAGTGATATATATATCACTGAGAATGTTATAAGTTTTGTATGAAGGCTCATGAAATTGAAGGAAAATTATAAAAAGAAAATATTCGTCTTAAGTGCTTTGATATTATGAATCATAATTTAAAATGAACTTAGAACATATTGAAATAAATTTACTAAGAATGTTTAAAATTTTAGATATTAAGCATTTTGCAGTTATGTATGTATCCGTTATTATTATTATTATTATTATTATAGATGTATATTATTTAATCAAGTGATTTGTTTAGATATATTACATGGTTAACAACCCAGTTATGCTGAATGGTTATATTCAATGTATGTTGTTTTTACTCATATGCATTAGATTACTTTAACATATTACTAAGAAGAAAGATGAAGAAAACTCATATATTTCATAAATTATGGTTATTATTTTCTTTGGTTGGATATCTGCATTTAACAGAATAAAAAAGTTTTTAGTTTTTGCGATAAAGTTTATAATTTGAATATGCTATGATTTGATACAATAACTGATAACATTTTGTTTTTAATTTTCATGTTTTTTAAGAAAAAAAAAAAAAAAAAAAAAAAAAAAACTATAAATTAAAATAGAAATATACATATATACCTTAAAATATCGCAGGGCCATCCCTCCCTCGATTAAACGCCCCAACCCTCTGGTTTTCAACTGAATTTCGTTTATTTTGAAAATATCGAATAAGTGTTCAATGTAAGCACAGCTGAAAACTATCTGAATAGGAGACAGTTTTTTACGTTATTTAATACTTTTTCAAGATTATCCTTCATAAATATGAACGTTTGATTTGTTTTATAAAAAAATTTGGATACATTGATAATTTGAAAATGGAAAACGTAAACTTCCTTAAAATAACTTAATAAAAAATGCACTTCTTAAAACATTAAAATGCAACCTTCGTAAGCTCGATCGTTATAAGCTCTTATTTTACATCATCTTTGTGTAAAAAAAAAAAAAAAACCTCAAAAGTAACATAAGAAAAATGCATTAAAATTTGTGTTTTATTTATTAAAATATTTGAATTTTCTAATAAGAACATAATTTCAAATTTATATTTTAATAACATTTTACAGAATCAACTTTCAGCGAAATTATTATTGCTAGTATCGCCCAGTGGTCGAATCTCGACCACTTTCAAAATGGGATTAAATTGCAGCTTAACAGCGCCACTTATTGGCCGATATGCACTCAAACTGAATCAGCAGAGTTTTACTTAATATACATCTCTAAGTTTGGTACACTGTAAATGCTGAGCCTTACCTGAAATATGAGGAAATCACAACGTGAAAGCGCCCCTTGTTGGGTGATATAGCCCAAAAGCTAATCACCACCAATTCAAACCAAGGTCCAACAAATATCAAGTTCGGTTGAATTGAGGCCATTGGTTCATGAAGCACAATGTTCGAACTAAAAAAGACAGACATTTTCTAAAAATGGTCGAATTGAGTTCGGGAAATCTCAAAATGTGTAACGTCATTGAAAACCCGAAATCTAAAATTTTTCTGAATCTTATACTTTCTTCTATGTATGCAAAAGATAGAATAATAAATCTACTTTTAAAAAATAAGTAGTCAATTTCAGTTAATTGAAATGCAAGGAAATCTAAAAACGTGTAAATTCATCAAAAACCGGAAATAATTTTTTTTCCGAATCTTATACTTTTTAAATATTATAAAAATAAATAAAAATAAATAATAATGAATAAATAAATAAATAAATAAATAAATAAATAAAAATTAATAAAAATTAAAATTAAATACCATTTTATAATAAATCCATTTTTTTTTTTTTTTTTAATAAGTAGTCAATTTCAGTTAATTGAAATGCATTATCTTTTAGTTTAAAAATATGTCTTCAAATTAAAGCTGGCGTAAATCACAAAATAAGTAAATAAATAAGTAAATTAGATCTTAAACAAATTAAAAAAAATCCAACTTTCTTAAATCAAATCCTTTTTTTAATTTGCGTGTATGTCCAATAGTATAAACTTTCGATCTACTTCTCATTCACTCAAATTTCTATCACTCTGGCTGTTGTCTCTTAGAATGAAAAATCTGTAGTCGAGAATATAATGATATGTTACATCTACACATCTATACCACATGTCATCTATGTCACATCTACACATAATATGTTACATCCACTTATGTCTATGGTTTTATTTGAGTTTTATGAAATTGTCAGATTTAACAATTTTCTTCTTAAGGAATTTTTTAATACAAAAGAATACGTGTATAAAATGAAAAAGTGCATAAAAAATAAAAGCATTTTTGAATACTTTCTTGACATTGTAAGAATTTTTTGTTTATATTCTGCAAATCTTGCTAATCATACCTTTCAAATGATACCATTTTCAATCGTCTACTCCCATAATTAATATGTTAAAAATATGCCACAAATTCCATGCTAGCCTATAGTATATATATTATTATTATTATTTCGTAACGTGCGCACATATATATACACACACACAAAATCTCATTATATATGTAGTTTATTCTAGATGTTTACCTTGACGTCTTTCCGTTACATCTACATCAAATCTCGTTTACAGTCATATTTTGTTTTCGTTTTTCTCGTTTACAGTTGTATTAGTAATTATTTATTTTGATCAATAACATAAAAATATTTTTCATTAAAGTTTTTCATGAAACAAATTTTCCCAAACCGATGAGCCCGGTTAACCTCATTTCAATGCAAATTCTCTCAACGCACGTGCAATATATGTTCTGCTATCTTAGGATCGCAAGAAATATTGTTTCGATTCCTGTCTTCATTTTCTTTTCTCGGATGAAGCCTGAAGACTTTCCATGCGTGGCATAGAACTAGCTTTTCAGCTTCACTGAAATAAAAGAAGTGGGTGACGCTAGCTTTTCTCCAAAAAAACCTTCATAGTTTATGAGCACCTTTATCTGTCAGAATGAAAACAGACAAAAAAAGACACAGTTTTATGTCGGAAACAGCTTTGTGTTTTAATTTAACCAGTAGCTTATTAACACGTGGGTATTCTGTAACAGTCGAGATCCGTTATGTGTGGTTGAATGTATACCTTTTTTTAGTTTTTATCCACCTCCTCTTTATGATTAAAGATGACATGGCTGCCACGGAACAACTAGGTAACTAGAATAAAAGGGGAAATGGAATAAATACCTCACATAATTTAAATTGCCCCTTTTTTTTTCTTTACAGTTGGAAGTTTAATTTAAAACTTGATTTTCCTAAGAAAATAATGACAGCTAGGTATGTAGGTTACTCCACAAAATAAAAACTTGAGTTAAATTACTTGAACAAATGGTAGATTTGCTGATATTTTCATCAGTGATTATCTTGAATGAGGCTAGAATTGATTGATTGAGTTAGTTTAGAAGGAATCATTAGGAATTTTTTAAATGAAATTAAAATTCCATGTACAAATGTATTCAGAATTGAAGGCATAAGACAATGTATCAAATTTTAAGAATATGTGGCACAATATTTATATGGAAACTACGATAGTCTTTTCATAATATGTATTCTTTTAAATAAGGAATTGTTTGGTTGAACTTTCAGTGTACAAAACTAAGCACCTACGTGGGTGTACAAAACTGAGTATCTACGTGAGTGTACAAGCTAAGTATCTGCAGTCGGCAGCAAAATTATTGAAGTGCTTGCAATAATTAGTATTTAAAGATGTGCAGCTAATACTGTTTTGTTAAGTAAATATTTGTCGACTCATGATCTTAGTCTTATGCTGTTTATAAAAAAGTAAGTGATGATAAAAATTAGTGATAGAACTAAGGGGGGGGGGGGAAGGAAAAACGTAAATGTATGCTTCAATAATTTTGCTGTCGACTGTACATGATTTTGCCGCCTTTGCCTAGTCACAGTTAATGTGGAGATTCCGGTATCAATAGCCAAGTTTAAAAAGCACTTTAAGTCATTTTTTTTTTGTTTTTTTGTTTTTTTGTTTTGTTTGAGATGCATCATTTAATTTTTTATATATTTTTAACGTTCACGTTTAATTAAATGTATTTATTTTTATGTCGAAAGAAAATGAACTCGTAAATTTTTTTTGGCTACAATTAAATTCTAGTTAATATTCTATTGGCTATTTTTATTACTATTAGGAGCTTATTATTTTCATATTTTAATTAATTAAAACAAAACTATTCGAAAATTCGAAAATCTGATTTCGAAGTATTGCGTTGTCACCGGGTTCTGAGCTACTGTGAAAGTTTTAAATGTCTAGCTAGTAGGGAAGTTGGTTAAAAATAGATTGCAAGATTTGTACCGAACAAACAAACACACAAACAAACAAGAATAAAAGTTAATAAAAACATGGTAAAAAAATTGAGCAGTCTCAATGGGCGAAGGTTAATTACAAAATTTCGTCAACATTAAAAAATAATTTTTGTTTATATGCCAGGATTTCTTGACTAAAACATAATTTTTTTCCCATTATTCGCATTTTATAAGTTGCATCTTATTCTCATATAACAAATACATCTTTTTAACCTATATAATTAATTATATTGTCCGAAAAATTCATCTAATAATAAGAACATTTCATTCAGTGCTTCAGATCTTTTCAAATTGAGGGGAAGGTGAGTTTTTACATTCTAGAAGATACATTACATTATGAGAAATATTTTTCTGGGAGTGAATTAATAAGCAAAATTTCTGTCATTACAAAGAAAAATATTCAAAATCTTTTGAAAATAGTACAGTTATGGAAATTCGTTCCATTTGATTAGGTAAGGACATGCAGTCGTATTTGAGGTTAAAAAGCATTACTGTGAGTCCGAAAATCTAATTGTTACAGCCAGTCCCACTTCATCCGACGCATTTCCTCGGACTAGAGTTCTGCGCGGGTCGATAAAAATGGCTCCGCACCTCACCCGTGACCTGCACTATATAAGTTATAAGAAACGGATTTAGAATTCTATTACACAAAGTGTTCAACAGATTTTTTCGAAAACTACCTATTTCGCAAAAAATTACAAGTGTATATGCTTAATTAACCGACTTCATAAACGATGAAATTCAAACCGATTCAAACTCAATTTAAACCACGTTTTTTTTTTTTTTTTTTTTTTTTTTTAAGCTTAAAACTTTTTAACGGATACTCTGATTTTTTATAAGTTAAAGCTAAGAGAGATTGTGCGGTAGGAGAGATTGCGCACATAGGGGATCGACAGGATGGATTACAATGGGCGCTCTGAAACTCCAGCTAGTTCTACAATATCTATAGCGGAGTGCCAAATTAAATGTGTATGTTCATTGCTTGAACAGTCTAAGATTAAAATTAGTTATTTTGTCTCGTTTTCAAAAATGTTTGCTTAAATCTTCAAAACCCTCTCTAAGAATTTTTATAGAATGGTAGTATTACAAAATATTTTTTAATTAAACGATTTCCCTTGGACTCGTTTATAAATTTTACTTGTGACAGATGGTTGCATGAAAATTGTATCATTTATAACAACGAGTGCAACGATTATAGACAACGACAGATTAGGCACAACGACAGACAAGAAATCATTCAAACTGAAAAGAAACTTTATTAATTTTAAGTTAAATATATTAACTATTAACTAAATGTTACTTTTTATTATTTAGTCTTGTTTTTTTATCTGCTTCTTTAATTTATTTTCTTTAAATAAAAATTTTTAATCCTTTTTATTTATTTATTTTATTTATTTTTAATTTTCTTTCTTTCTTTTTTTTCTTCTTCTTTTTTTAATTATTAAATTGAAATACCTGTATGTAATACAAAAATATTTGTTTAAAAAAACCTCATACCAATGTCATTTAAGTACAATTATCATTGTTAACAATTTAATTGTAGTTAAAATTAAGCGCAATTTTTCCTACGTTATAAGGAGAGATTGCGCAAAATAGCTCTCTTGGTTTTATTACAGCTGTTGCTTTAACTCATAGTATAACAACAAAATAGTAATGGAAATGAATACAAGAAGGATCATTTCAAAGCTATGCATCAACAGTTTAGCAAACAAATTAAGATTTAGATTTTTTATAACGTTTTGTTGAATTGTGGCCAAACTCTCCTAGCTTTATCTTAAACAAAACTTCAGGAAATACACATAATATAACAAATTTTCAAATGTTTAAACCTTACTTTTAAATTCCAAACATTCTTATTGTATTAGAAAAGAAATAAAACAAGCGAGCAAATATACATTGAAAGACAAATAATTTTCGTAAATAAAAATTTGAACAATAAATATTAATATTTACGTAATTGTATTTAAACTCGTGTTATGAGTCCTTTTGATTTAAATTACTGAGAAGGGAGATAATATAATGCAATCTCTGAATTCAAAAAGTTAGATCTGTAAAAAAACAGCAAAAAAAAATTCTTCGGAGAAAAAATTTCTTTGTGGGTAACCCGCGAGTACGTGACCTGATGCAAGACTCTACCTCAGCCCGACCCGGACGAGAGACGAGACGAACAATTATGATATTGGATGCATTTACAATGTGTATTGGATATGTTTACAATGGATCATACAAAACGGAATCCAGTTGCGATGGCAGACCTGATGACAGAGGAGAATTGTTTTGAAAAAAAAAAAAAAAAAAAAAAATCTTTGTGTTAGTAAACTTTCTGAAAGTTACAAGGTTGGGTCTTCCTAGAACCAACCCTAGTTGATCGAAGCTTTTAGTTCGTTGACAGATCTTGCCAACTGATGATATGGATATTCAATTTGACTACGCATTTTTTAATTAATTAAATGCATGGATACACTTCACATATTCGCTTTGCGTCAACATTCTAAACAAAGTAACTTGCCAAAATACAACTAATATTTTGAAATTTCAACTAAATTTAAATTATATTTGGACTTTTTTTTCAATTATTTTGAAATCTTCCCGTTTTATTTACGACTTTGTTTTGTTTGTGAAAATATGGTAAGAAACACTACAATTCTATCAAATTATATGGGTTTCAGAACTAATTTCTATGTCAAATTTCATTCTGATTCTTAACTAAGTAAAAAAAAAAGTTGAAATCTTAGAACATACGCATGAAAAACTCCTTTTTTTTTTTTTTTTTCTTTATAGCAGATCAATGACATAGATCAATGCACAAATGGAGCAGAAGGTTAATTGATGATTGTCAAGAAGTTGTGACTATAAAGAACTACAAGAAAATTATGCATCACTTTTCCTAAATTAGAGAGATGACTAGAAATTAAATTTTTCTTTTTCCGTCGATGAGTGTATATGGTCAGTATTTATTTAATAAGTATGTCACTGTAGCAAGACCTAGTTGCCTAATTTATCTAGTAGCATTAAGTTAATTAAGTTATCCAATATTTAGTTATCTTTTTTCTTCCTTCCACTTTTTTTTTTTTATCTAGAAAAATATGTAGCATCCTGATGAATTACAGTAAGTATAGTAAACTAACACTCATAATTTATTTTTCTGTATGTTTCAAAATTATTAATCTTGCTATATGGGCAGTAAATTTTTGTTTAGATTTTGAGTTAAATATATTCAGAGATATTGAAAAACAGGATTAAAAGTGTAAACTTCTCCTCCCGATTTTTTTTTTTTTTTTTTTTTTTTTTTTTTTTTTTTAAAGGCTTAAATCCTATCTAATTATGTTCAAACTAGTGATTCTCAACCTTTTTCTGATCGCGGCACAATTTTAACGATTTCAAAATTTGGCGGCACACTTTTCACTTGAGGCAAGTATTTCACTTTATGAAAGGTTGGTTGGTTGTAGGATTTAAGGCCGATTGACTCCTGATGTGTCCTAGGCCTAGAGGGGGAATGCCCTCCGTGGGGGTCTTTCTAGGGGGTCCTAGCCCGTATTTACGCGAGTTTCGGAGGAAACCACGGAAAACTCCGAACGGCTAGGTCGATGAGCGCGACCTGGGATCGAACCCGGCACCTCCCATCTACCAGCTTTGAGCGCAGAACCGCTCGGCCGCTGGTGGCTTTATGAAAGGTCACAGTTATCGAAAATAAAAACAGTTAAAAATATGGTATGTAACTGTAAAAACAACAGTTTTCTTTTACAGTGTACTTTTCTTTAATTTGAACAAACTTTACTCGTAATAATAATAAAAAAAAAGGATTAAAATTTTTACTATATACATTTCTAAAATTTGGCGGCACACTTTAAGAATTGGGCGGCACACAAAAGTGCCGCGGCTCAGTGGTTGAGAATCACTGTTCTAAACAGTTAAACCTTAACTCGATAACTACAGTCGATAACAAAATTATTGAAGCACACATCCACACTTTTCATATATTTTTAGTTTGATTATTAATTTTTATTAACAACTTACTTTTTTATAAATAGTATGAGACTAAGATCACGACTCGACAAATATTTTTTACTTAACAAAACAGTATTAAGCGTCCATCTTTTAAGTAGGAATTATTGCTAGTGCTCCAACAATTTTGCTGCCGACTGTATATATTTTCGGCTTCATATTTACATTTTGGGTAAATATTTCGTTGATACAGTCATATATCAATATTTTGAAATGACACTGTAAATAATGAGATGTAAAATCTAGAAAACTATTGTGGATCCTAAACCTGGGTGGGATGCGCTCCGTGGGGACCTTTCTAATGGAACTTAGCACGATGCAATGGGAAAATACACCTGGAAAGTATTTTATAATCTATATAAACCACATATTTTTCTTTCTTGTTTCTTTATAATGGTAGATTTAAAGTTTTATAAATTAAAATGAATATCCATTTAACATGAAGATAGCTTTTGCTCTTAAAAAACTTTTAATAATATTCTAACTTTCTCAGCATCGGGAATTTTTTCTACTACTATTCGTGGTATAATTTGTAAAGAATATGTACTATATTTTCGCAGCTGTACTTTTGTTTTTCCTAAATGTAAAAGTTTTTTGTTTTCCTTTAAATGTAATCATACGTCCAATGAACGTATAAAAGTTTTTAAAATGGTTATTTCCTCATTCATTAATTAGAGATTATAATGGCTGATGCACGTGAAATCTGTCGTGGTTGCAATATCCATCATGTTCCGTTCGATTAACACATCTAGGCGATTACTGAAGCGGGTACTATTTCCGACAAGAAGGATAAAAATTGCGATAGCATGCCTTCGGACCACCCCTAGCAATAGACCCCAGATTGTCGCCAATTGCCTATTGCTTAAATCTAGTGCAGTGTAAAATCCACTCAACTTCAACCGATAGACATGATTTTTCCATAGACTTTAGATTTCAAAAATGGCTTATATTTTAAAATTAGATTGGGTATTAGGTGGGTTTAACATCGCAATATGACTGTGTAGTGGGGTTTTGGCGATGGTCTGAGCACAGATTATCATACAAATAAGACACTGAGACTAAAACGCGAACTGGAGCGATAATAGCACCACCAGGGTTTACGGAGAGGAACTATGAACTTCCACATGTGTTAGGTCTACAAAAATATGCATCTTTGATCAAAAATTGTTTTTCTGTTTCGCAAGTAGTTAGTAGCAAGTTAGTCTGTAAAACTGTTCTTTTTCTGCATTTTTTCTTATTTTTTGGTTTACAAAATCGAACTTAAAACATTCAAAACTATTCTTCTAAGAAATAAAATTATTTTTATAATATTTAAATATATATTTTGACGATCAGTCGGTAACGAAATTGTTCGAACACTAGCAAAAATTCCTATGTAAAAAAAGTACACTTGATACGGTTTTGTTAAATAAATCCTTGTCGAATCCTGTTCTTAGTCAGTGTAAGAACAAGATTCGATAAGGATTTATTTAACAAAACCGTATGAAGTGTACTTTTTTACATAGGAATTTTTGCTAGTGTTCGGACACTTTTGTTTCCGACTGAACGTATTTATATTCAAGTACAAATAAAAATTACAAACTGTAATTCTGAAATACCGGTATGAAATCGTTTAATATTTAACAATGGTTGGTTTAAATAATACAAAATTCTTTAAAAGGAAAAAATATTTTTGGTTCATGTATATTTTCAAAACTTATTTGCTTAACATTTAGTATTTGCTTTTAAAATAAATTGCTTTTGATGATCAAATTTGTAGACAATAAGAAAGTTGCCAAAAAATCATAGATACAATAAAAATAAAACGAGCGATCGCGTAAGCTGGGGAGCTCGAGAAAATTACAGCCGTTGTCCGCAGGGTCACTGTAGTCGCATTTTTGTTATCATTGAGTATACGGAAGCGTCCTATCTGTATAGTAATCTACAGTCGGCTGCAAAATTATTCGAGCACTAGCCAATAATTCCTATATTTAAAAAGTACACTTAAGACTGTTTTGCTAAGTAAATCCTTGTCGAATCATGTTCTTAGACTGATTAAGAACATGACTCGACAAGGATTTATTTAACAAAGCTGTATTAAGTGTACTTTTTTTTGGCAAGGATTATTGCTAGTGCTCGAATAATTTTGCAGCCGACTGTATGCGGTCTTAGATTCATCCCTAGGAGTGGTCCGGGGACATGCCATCATAATTCTTATCTTTTACAGAAGGGTTTTCCAACTCTTCGGTAAGACTCAGAGGTACTAATTTTGAGAAAATTAAGCCACGACGGATATTTGCACGTACGAGCTACCATTAACAAACATGACGATCTTCAGTCGGATCCAGGGACCGATTTACTCATTTGGAGGCCCAGGGCACTCATGTTCAGTGGGCCCTTTTCCTCATACTTTAATATTACAAAAAAGAAAAAAAAGAAAAAAAAAAAAAAAAGAAAAAATCGCTTATTTTTTATTCACGCGTCTAAAAATTCTCTCCACTTTTCATTTTATCGGTGCGTGTCCCGGATTTAGTTAGCCTGTAAAAGTTTGGAATGCAATATCAGTAGTACGCAGTTTTATTTGTGTTTAGCAAAAATATTGCAATTTTTTTCAATGAACTGATAGTTTCCTTGAAAGATCATACCACTGATTTATATAACAGTGCAGTAATACCTTCATCCATTGACGAAAAAAGCAAAAAACAACGATCGCTATAGCAAAATTGGAAAATTTTTCATTTTAAGTATTTTTTTTTTTTTTTTAAATGTATGATGGAATTTCTTGGAGGCCCCCCTCAGTGTCAGGGCCCAGGGCACATGCTCCTAATGCCCTGCCTTAAATCAGGCACTGGTCGGATCGACTATCGAATGAGCAATTTTCAAATTACAAGCTCGCTGCTCTACCGCGGCTCCAATGCAAACTCGGCGCTCAATAGAGCTTCCAATTTTAAACGAGAACACCACCACGGCCTCGTTTAAAATTGGAAAAAAATTAAACCAATTTATGCGTTATTACTTACAAACTTTGAATAAACACCATAAAATGCAATAAACTCGCAACAATTGTTTCGGGTCGAAAAAAAACACGACCCTTCATCACGCGAATAAAGTAAGCACGAGTGCTGCAGTCAAAGCGGCAACGCACAAAATCGTTTAAAATGAAAATAAAAACTTTATAAAGTAGAAAGTAAATATAGCTACTGGTGTCAGTAGAATTGTACAAGAAAACAAGAAAATAAATAAATGAGTGAGATTAAACATATAACAAACTAAGGATAACAAAAATTAAACGAAAATCTAAGTTACGTGAGTAATTTCCAAGCATCAGAGAAGAAAGGAGTGGAAGAAATATCATTAACAAGATTTTTCGAATTTTTAGATATGTAAAATGCTTCATGAATATCCAAATGGGAGGAACAGACAGGAAATGAAATTATGTTAGTTTTGGAAAAATCAAAAAAATCTTTATAAAGTTTTTCTTTGCATTTTAAACGATTTTGTGCGTTGCCGCTTTGACTGCAGCACTTGTGCTTACTTTATTCGCCTGATGAAGGGTCGTGTGTTTTTTCAACCCGAAACAATTGTTGCAAGTTTATTGCATTTTATGGTGTTTATTCAAAGTTTGTAAGTAATAATTTTTACAACGCCAGTTTTGTGATGCTTCTTTATTCAATTTATGCGTTATTTTAAAAATAACAAAATTTAATTTTTACACTGTCTCCTGCTTCTCGTTCCTTGTATTTAGGGAAATCATTCTTATACAATTTCATATAGGTATATTTTTTAGTTTACCTTTTAACTCCTAAGTTATGAAAACAAAAATTTTCATCTGAAATCGCTTTTCCATGTATTGTTTCGAACAATTTGAAAGGGATCGTTTCTATGCTGATATTCAAAGTATTATATTTCGATATCATTTACTTTTTTTTTTAATGTGTTACAAATAAATATCACTTTAATACTGTTAAGTCTAACGTATATTGCTGCAAAAATTAGACATTGCTTAGAAATATTTGTCTACAATTATTTTATGTTAAACTACTTTTTGTCATCACAAATGTGATCGAGCTGTAAATAAATATAAGAAGGTAATTTTTGCTGAACAATATTGGAATTTTCTTGTTCTACATGAGAACGGATGAAGAAATATTTATTAAATGTAACTTACAGGACTGAGGGACCATCTAAAAATTGAAATTCGTAGTTATTGCTGGAATTCATATATAAGACCTGCACTATTTGTATAATATTAGATTTTTAAATTTAAAATAATTTTGTAACTGTAAGTATATCTTTATAACTAAAGATGAAGGACATAGCTATTAGGTACAGATATGACTGAACATTCTGAATACCACTGAATAATCTGAATCAGTTTATCAAAAATCTCTCTGAAAACATTATAATTTATTTATAATAACTCTAAATAAAAAGGATAGTCGAATATTTACAAACTGATCGAAAATCAGATTAAAAATACCATTTGAAATTGCATTTTCCTTATGCCATCTCCGAAAAAAACATTCATCAATCATTAAAAATAAAACTATTCTAAGCGATTAAGTTTTGGTGCCATTATCATCTAACAACATTTACTTCGACATGCAAAACACATCGAAAATGCCCATGGATAAGTTTTACTTTATTTTTCTTTTCGCGGGGAAACACGATTTTCCGTTTCTAGGTATGATTTACATATTCGGAACAGAAACCGAAAGAGGCGTTTGCACTACTGCCACAGATAGCCGAAAGTGGACCAAGGGTTGCAACTCTTCCTTGCTGACCGAAGGAGGAGAAATCGCCAACCTTTGTCGCCTAACCCCGATCTTTGATGTCTGGGGGAGTTCAATTAGGTCAGCAAAACGATACTGGGAAAATGGGACACCTTTTCTTCTTTATCATCCCTGAAAAAAAGAAATGAAGATTTTTTTTGTATCCCCCTTCCCTTCATACTCTTTCTCTCTACTTTGAATCGTGAGATAAAATATATAATATATAAAATTAGGCTTAATTATGTGGCTCGCAGTGAGAAAAACGTTGCATAACACTGAATAACATTTATATATATATAATATATATATTGTTTACATATTAATTAAAGTATATTTGTATAAAAAAGGCGCCAAAAGCAGCACTAAAAATTATACAAAAATTATATAGTTTTAAATGGAAAGTAATAAATAGGTGTAAAAGTCTAATTTTCCTTAAAATTTGTTGGGCTGCGGTAGCCCAGTCGGAAGAGCGCCGGTCTCGTAATTGGAAGATTGCGGGTTCGGTGCTCGAGTCGGCCAAAGACCGTCGTGTGCACTAATGGTGGCTGGTGCACGTAAAATCTGTCGTGGCCGCAATGTCCTCCATGTTCCCATCAAAAATTATACCTCTGGAGGTCACCGAAGCGGGAGAGCCATCCCTTCCTTGGAGGATCAAAATTGTGATGGGATGTCTACGGACCACCTCTAGGGGTGTGTCCCAGACCGTCGCCAATTGCCCATCTGCGCAGCACTAGTGCGACGTAGAACCCAACCATCCATTCATCCATCTTTAAAATTTGCCTTTCCTGCTGCTCCGACCCACCGAAGAGGAAGCATATAGGCATTAAAACCCGAATAAACTACTACGTCAGAAACGCCAAAGAAAAATATTTGATATGCATACAGCTGTTTTGGTAGCCTTAAGCGTACCGTCTTCAGTGCAAAAAGAATTCTGAATCTGGAGAAATGCTCGTATATATAGGAGTGGGGCCGAATTTAGTTCAACCAATAGGATTATGGAAAAGGTGGGGAGTATGGCTAATAGGAATTTGGGAATGTGTAAACAGTAGAAAAATTAAGAAAATGTGGACTGAATGTAAAGTTTCCAACAATCAGACAAATAGGGAACAGCGAAATCACAATTTACAAGGTTTTTAAAATTTTTATAAATATGTAAAGCTTCAAAGAAATCGATTTCATGAATGGATTTAGGTCTGCAAATTATTTTAGCTGAATTAAATTTAAAATTATGATTTTCCTCCCAGCAATGTTTAGAAATAGCCGATTTATTGTTTTTTTTGTTTGCGGACGTAATTTATATGTTCTTTTAGACGACATTTAAGACTGCGTTTTGTTTGGCCATTATATGATAAACCACACTCACAGGAAATACTATAAATGCCCCAAGAATTATGCATATCAATGGGATCTTTTAACAGAGAAAAGGTGAGTTTATTGGAAGGCGAAAATATTATTTTAAAATCATATTATTTGAGAATTTTAGCTATGGTTTGACTGGTTTTAGGAAAATAGGGTAAAACAATACTGATATTAGAAGAGACTGATTTAGTAGACGAAATAAGAGGGAGTTGTAATTTTTGGATAGCTTTGTCTATAATTGAAGGGTCATAACCTCTGTCAATTGCAATGGCTTTCAGGCATTTAATTTCAGGTTTTAATAAAATAGGATTTGAACAAATATTAAGGGCACGGTTTACAAAAGTATAGAAAGCAGCCATTTTTTGGTTAGGTGGGTGACATGAACGTGCATGGGGAGGAAGGGAGACTGCAAAATTTTTACCTTAGATGGTTGTTGAAAATCCATTTACTGTGCGAGAGACGAGGGTATCAAGAAATGGAAGGGAGCCATTATTTTCTAATTCATATGTAAACTGGATATTACTGTCAAAGTTATTATTTTCTATTTCCTATGTCCAGTTTACATATGAAATAGAAAATAATGGCTCCCTTCCATTTCTTGATCTCCTGTTATTATTATTATAAGCATATAGGTGTTTGCACATGAAGTGTTATTTTGCAAATGTTTCTCGTTACATTAATTCACTGTTTTCATATTTATTACAATTTTTAATTTCTTTCTGTTAACCACGCTTACTTATCTTAAACTTTTACACATATATATTACTTTCTACTTAAAACTATGCATAAATATATATATATATATATGAAATAAAATTTGAAAAATAATATGCAAGTGAAACCTATCCATTCGACGTTATTTTAAACCGAACTGATACTGATGAGGATGACAAAATTTCTTTTTTGAATTTAAAAATTAGAAAAACAGGTGAAAACTGGTCGATTGGTATTTATGATAAAAGACAGGATTTTTGCTTTAGGGTTTGTAATCTGACGGATTGGTTTTCCTGCGTTAGTCATAAAGTTTTGAAAAATATTATGTTTACACAAGTTAACAGAGTTAAAATTATTTGCAATAACAATATCAACCTGAATATAACTCTTAAAAACCTTAAAAACAGTTTAACCGTTAACAGCTATCCTACTTTCTCACTAAGTAAACATTTCAATCTACCTGATTTTTAACCTTATACAAAGTTTTTCTCTTCTTCTCGGGGGACATTTAAGAACTGGTAATGGACCCTACCAGCCGAAGAGGGTTCGCTCTTTTTTGGTACATTTTTTTCCCTTTTTCCATTTTGCTTGGTTTATAAATATGAATTTATATATTTTATATTGATGTATTATTACTTACTAATGTATCTTATTTATTAATTTGATTCTTTAGTGTTTTGTATTAATTCATTTTTAATCGTGAATTCGATAGCTTTATAGATTTTTGCATTCATCTTTGAGAAGTTGGGGGCTGGAAACGTATTTTTTGATTTAAAGTACATGTTCCCTCAGAAACTTCTCATTTTCCATTCCCTGCATGGGAAGGGGAAGGGGCTGCCCTGAAGAAGGCCCCCATGTGCTTTAGGATTGTTTTTGGGATTGCTTTTCACTTGTTATCAGTTAATATATATATATATATATATATATATATACGAGGATTTAATTTATAACTAAATATAACTCCGGATTTAATTTATAACTAAAAAAAAAAAAAATAAATAAATAAAAAAATAATAATAATGGATATACATACTTCAGTTTAATCCCCTTCAAAGTATTTGAGAAGCAACACACTTAGCCCAACGTTGTTGCCACTCTTGGAAGCAGAATTGGAAGTCGTTCTTTGGAATGGCCAACAGCTGTTCGATCGCTTTTTGTTTGATGGTCGTCACATCCTCAGACCGTCGTCCTTTAAGCGTTTTCTTTAGCTTTGGAAATGTGAAATTTTTTAACCAAACATGGCACCATTCAAATTGCCAAAGTTTGACACCAAACATGGCACCGTTCAAATCCCAAACCATCGTATATTAGCCATTGCCTAGACTAGTGTCACGTTAAACTCGCTCAAACACAATCTCAAATTAAAAAAAAAAAAAAAAAAAAAAAAAAAAAAAAGAAAATGAAAGAAAGAAAATGGAAGAAAGTTCGAAAATTATGGAAAAATAAAAACTCAATTTAATTATAATTAAAAAATAATTCCTGCGCAAAATTAGCTATTTTTAGTTATATCACTTTGACATCCGATATTTATCAGATTAATCGATTTTTGAAATACTTCTAATAATTGTTCAATGCTAGTCTCATAGAATATGTACTTCAGTTAAATGATATTAAACGTTCCAAATCATTTTCATTTAATCATTTTATGATTCAATTTTCCCTCCCAAATAAAATGCGGAAAAGTTTCCAATAACACAATCTGAAAAGATAACCTAGATGATTATTTTAGTTATTGTTTGTGTTTTACCCCACTTTATGAATATAACTTATTTCAAGTTATTTTTCTTTTAAACTATGAATGAAATTGAAGTGATGGCATAAACTTATTTCCATCTCTTACGACGTATTTGTAAAAGTGGTTTTCTATCAAAAACGACGTAGAATTTTCATTCATTTAATTTTTAGAAAAATATCGTTGTTTATTATAATAATATTCCAGGTAATTGAAAACTATTCGTGACCGCGAATGTTTTTCTGTCTTTTAATATTTAAGATTTTTTTTTTAATTTTTTTTTATTTTATAAACATGCCTTATTTAAAACACATTTTAATTAGATATGTTATTAAGAATAGGTATCTACGTAATTCAGCAAAATAATAATGAATATTTTTTTTCAAAAAGTTCATCTCGACATAATTCAGTAATTTCAAAGTAAATGAATAATTTCGCCCCTCGAATATATATTTTTTCTGCCTTACGATCTTTAAATTTCTTAATTTTATAAACATACCTTATTCAAAGCACATTTTAGTTAAATAGGGTATGTGCTCCAGTAATTGACATCTATCCCGAAATAATGAATAAATAGAAAAATAATAAAATCCTATAATTTACATATAAGAATTTTAACATTTTATGTCAAACACTGGAACATAAGGGGCCAATTACTGATAAAATGAAAAACTGGCAGTGTCAATTACTGGAACATTGAGTGAGTGCCAAATAAAAATCCATGAAAAAAAAAATAATAATACACTCCTTCTCATATTTATAAGGACACTTTATATTTTGAAATAACTAATGTAAAAATAATTGTGAACAAGATTATACTAAGTGCACTTAATATATCTACTATTCTAAAAACCAAAATTGCTATAAATTTTTTTAATATGAAACAAAATTAATAAAAAATAATGCAAAATGTATTTTCCTCCACTTTTTAGATGTTCATAATTATAGGGGCAATCCAGTTTTTTTCGTTTTATTTAACTTACTAGCGGATAAATTACAGTTGACATGCGAATTCGTTAACTACTGGGCTAGATTAATTCATATATATGCCTTCAATTTTTCTTGGACGGACATTACTGATAATTCCTCGAAAAAAAGGACGTTCAAGTAGTGAAGTATGATAAATGTGTTTTTTAAGTGGAAGGATAATTTCAATCCGCCGAATTTCTAATGAAATTCGAAGGTCTAAAATTGCTGAAGGAAATGTGATCAAACGTTGAACTGCTGGTTCGATAGGAAAGAGATCTGATGCCAAATCAGAGTTGTTTTACTTAGATCGAAGACTCATAATTCCTCTTACTCTTCTATTCATAATGACTGCTGCTGAATTTGCTCGTAATTTTTAACGAAAAATTAGGGTCCACATTTATGCATGTTTAAAATAATTAATAATATGTTAAAATGAATAAAAAATCTGTAACAATCAATCAGCATTTAATGGGGGAAAGAACGTCTCTGTTAAAGTTGAATGAAGACAATATTAAATGGTAAAATGTTGCATTTTCGGATGCAAAACATTTTATTCTTGATTAACCAAATGGTTTTAACAGTTACTGGCACGGTCTGAAGATAGCGAAAGACAGAGCAGATTTTTTAAAGGCAGATATGAATCGGGCCTTTTAAAGGTGGATCTATGGTACTCTGGGGAGCTGCTTCTACTGAAGGCAGAATGAATTTAGTAATTTTTTCTATTATTATGAACATCAAAAGAATATCCGCAAATTTTAAACGTGGAATTATCAGATTTTTGTTAGATTTTGGTGGGTAATAATATTTTTTTCAACAAGACTTACATTTTTGTTCTACTTTTAGAGCAATAGGAAATAGTTTGAAGAAAGAAACTTCTGTATTGTTGCCTTTCCCATGGCCAAAAAGTTGAAATAACCTTAACTTATGATATTTGAAATGTGCATGCAAGTAGAAAGCACTTTAAAATAGTTTAAATATATTAAGAATATCATATATGTTATACGAAATGGTATTGAAACTGAATATTAAATACAAATGTATATATATGTACCAGAGGGAATGTCTGACTGTTTAACCCTAAAAAGAGACCCCATAAAATATTAATTTAAAGCATAGCTGAAAAAAATTACTAAAATTCGAGCTGTCCTTATAATTGTGAACACCTGAAAAATCATCTTTTTACCATATTTAAAGTTTTTTATGATAGAAAAACGGTAAAACTTTTTAAATATAGTCTATTAATGAAATTCAAATTAATTGAAAATATATTTGTTTAAATAATAGTGTTCAGTGTTTAGTTAATATAGAAAAACGGGTGTCCTTATAATTATGAGAAGGAGTGTAATTGTTATCAAATGTCTATATTTTAACATATATGTTGTTCCGAATCTCTTTCATACCATATGTACTAACTTAAGATTTCTAAAAATATTTTCTGGTGACTAGAACATTAAAACCATCAGAGATTGCTCTAAAAGTGTCAACACCTGGTGTACTTACCCTAAGTTATTAAGATTAGGTATTTACATAACTTAGGAAAATATAATAAATATTGGCATGAATACCGACAAGCCCTTTTTAATGAAGAGAATTTCAGAAAACATTTTCACAAATGACCGATATTTCTAAACCGTTATTATTAGAAGATTATTTTGATGAAATCTGATTTTTCAAATTTATCAAATTACTTGATTTTTTATAGCTCAAGAAATCTAGTTTAAGAAACTTACGTTTGTTTTGTGGCAAGGAATAAAAAAAAGCTTTGTTGCAAAAATTATTATTATATGTTTTAGTATCTAAATACTAATAAAAAGTAATAATTTTCTTTGATATCGGTCATACATACTTGGTTTAATACTCTTCACAGAGAACTTATTTAAGAGAACTTACAAGGAAACAACAAAAGATTTAAAGTAACACACATATTTAAAATTTAAAAAATCAAGTTTTCCTTTCAAAATATACTAAATTCTCCAATGTGGATAATACATATGAATGCAAAAATTCAGCATAATCGGATGGTAGGAATTGAGTTACAATTCGAAAATAAATTTTGAAGTAAAGTTGGGGACCGAGGTCCTGAAGCACCGCAAAAATACGTTATTGCTTCAGCATGTATTACCGTCGAAAAATACATGTATGTAAAATTTCAACTCAATAAGAATATAAGAAATTGATTAAAATTCGAAAAGAAATTTCGAATTGTAGTTGGCCCAGACCCCCATCCATAAATCCGAGTGTGAGCATGTATTGTCGTCAGAGTTATACAGGTTTGCAAAACTTGAGCTCTGTCGCGTAATAGGAAGCGGGTTAAAATTTGGAATGGAAATTTTAAGAGTTGGGTCCCCAGGAGCCTTTTTCAGCATGTATTGTGTCATCAGTTAAATTATATATGTACGCAAAATTTCAATTCAATCGGATGATGGAAAGTGGATGAAAATTCTATTCTTAGATCTCATCCTCACGCACAAAGAAATAAAGAAAATACCAAATTAAATAAAAATGTGTAAAATAATCTGGTGTGGCATTCACACGACTTTCTCTTACCCTATATTTCAATTTTATAAGGACAGATTGAAAATTAAGGAGTAAGATAACAAGAACTGTATACTAACATAATTCTGTGTGTGTGTGGGGGGGGGAGGAAGGGGGTACCACCCTCCTAAACCTCCCGTTTGAATAGAGTAATTACATTTATATGGAATTTAAGACTTAAGTTATTTTTAGTTGTGCTGATAACAAACATACACAAAGAACAACCGTTATAAAATTTGACTTTAGTATTCAAGGAATCATAAAAAGCGGAATTATACAAAAAACAAACTCCGAACGTTTAGCTTAAAAAAATACTTTACCTACAGTATGGATATGATAAATTAATTTTCATTCCTGAGCAGTTTTCCTGGATATGGTAAAATATAGTAAACCACTTTCACCAGTCACATTCAATAGAAAAGAATGCTTTTTGCATAATTATTGGAGACCTGTAGGACATCTGTAAATTATATAGAAACTTAATTGCGGGTTTAAATGCAGTCCTGAATTAATAATTACACACAGCAAAACTTGCAATACATTTCCAGCAATTTCCAAGCATAGCCCCACTGTATTCTACAGGGTGGGCGGAAAGTAACTCCCTACTGGAAATGATTTTTTTCTCCTAAACGAATGTAGGCATGAAGGCAATTTTTTGTAGACCTTTTTTCTTTATTGTGTGGCATGATAATTAGAAAAGTAACAATTCAATGCGTGCCCCAATATTTTCTATACACTGTCTTAAGTGAACAGGCACGTTTGCTACGGCCTTCCGCAAGAACTCATCTTGGACACCACTTATGACCTCACGGATTTTGTTCTCAAGGTCACCAAGAGTTTGAGGTTTGCTGCGGTACACTTCTTCCTTAACCCACCCCCATAAAAAGTAATCACATGTTGTGAGGACTGGACTACGCGCAGGCCATTCTGTGGAGCTTCGGCTGCCTATCCAGCGTCCAGTGAATCACTCATCAAGCCACTGCCATATATTAGACAAATGAAAAGGAAAATATATTACAAATAATGCCACATTACAGTCTACAAAGCAAGGTAACTTTCATTGCAATCTACACATAACATCAATAGCTATTCCAAATTCAAAATAGGGAGTTACTTTCCGCCCACCCTGTAGTTCATTTGGGTAGTCTTGTAAACGAAATTCAATGATTTTCTTACCATATTCCAGACGAAGCATTCATTTATGCATATAAAATATATCCTTTATTTCATTTTCATTCAGTGCAAACTATAGATGTTAAACTGTATCTACCGAAAATTTCGCCCATAGATGTAATGTACTTGAATTTTCGTGGATGGCTCAGTACACGAAACGTTTGCTTGATCTCAACGAAAATTTTAGTGTAGTATCACTATTTGATATAGATGTAGAATATTTGATTTGGACTTCCTGCTCCTATTTGTTCTTGAGATATACAGATAGTTGACAAAATAATGTGAACACTTTCGCTTCTTACGTTTTTGTCAAATATCTTAAAAAGTTCTCTAGAAATCATCTTGAAATTTCGTAGTGTAAAGAACATGCTATACCTCATATTTTTCAGTAAATGTTGTGTCATGAAAAGGAAAAAGAGACCAGTAAAAAATTAAACAAAAATCAAAATGTTTTGGACCACCCTGTAAAAGGTAATACTTAAAATGCGTTTTGGCTGTAGCATGTTATTATGTGAACATTTTTCATTATCTGTATAAAATTTTATGAGGCTACCACGTATATTTCTGGAGATATAACGGTTTCTTTAAAAAATTATAAAACAATTTCCACTTTTTTAATTACAACACTTAGGGTATTAGACCCAGTGCAAAGACATTTTCAGAAAATATGGCATACTACATTAGACACAGCATACAGTAATCAGAATGCAAAAATGTTAAATATCTTACGAAATACGAATACTTTTACTAAATAATTTTTAACTACGCATGCGCAAGCTTTATAAAAATTTCATTTGCATAATTTAATAGCCAAAGGCATTGATTAAATTATTTGAAAACTCCAATCAAATATCATGTAAATTCAAAACGTTACAAGTAGTGATGTGGGGTGGAAAAATTTCCACGGAAAATTTTCTGTGTTTCTCCGGAAAATTTCCAGACAAAATAGCAATTTATTTAGTAAATTTTTTACATGATATATATATATATATATATATATATATATATATATTCTTTTCTTAGTCATTGAACAGTTATTAATTACAGTAATGTCAGATACAGTGTGAAAAACAAATGTTTTTAATTAAAGTCATCATTTATAAAGCTACCAGATATACGATTTGAGCAACTTTCTCGAGAAAGACGTTATTTATTATAATACAAAAGATCTATGGCTTCTAATCAGAATTTTAAATATGCCTTCAATAAATTTGTGTGATCTTAATTATAAAGCATTTGGCAACATAACAGAAAAAAAAAAAAAAAAAAAAAAAAAAAAAGGGAAAGATGAATATATTGATAAATTAATGCTCAACAGTACTGCTGAGCATGTATATCCGTTTTTCAAAATATTCATTTGATAAATGATGATACAACGATACTTTTCAAACTCAGGCAGCGATTCTGATTTAGGTCACCTTATGATCTCTGGTTCTGAGAGTGACTCGGAAAGTTAGGACATTGTCATAATCTTCGTTAAATATTCAATCCAAAAAAAAAAAAAAAAAAAAAAAAAAAAGAGCAAAACTTAAAAGAAAATTGCTTTAATTACAAAATAAGCATTGTTGAAAAATTTAGAGAAAATGCTTATATAAAAACGCAATTTTATTTTTTCTAAATGACTTTTTAAAACTAATTACTAAAGTGGGAAAAAATGTCCTTTTATGCAAGCAACAGGAAATACAATTAATTTCCTAAACAGTTTCTTTCTTTTTTTTTCTTTTAATATTTCATTTTGAAGTCATAAAGAGCAAAAAAGAACTTTGATCATTTTTTTCCATTTTATAACTTCAATTTAAAATATTAAAAATTAAATAAATAAACTTTGGAATAAAAAAAGGCAAATTTAATTATTCTAGATTTTTTGATAATGAAAACAGAATAATAATAATAATAAAAAAAATCAATAATTCTCATAACAATTTTCCCTCTATAATAAAATGGGATTCAGCTGTTGGCAATAATATGTAAGGGCTTCTGAGAGTTACAGAACATACACAGACAACTCATTTATATAGATTATTCAACCATCATGCATGCAAAATACTCATTAAAAATTTTAACTTTCTGGCTTTATACATGTTTAAAAACTATAAAATCATAATTTTTGTGTTTTCTTTATTAATTTATTTTTGAATTGAATAACTTATCATATTTTTCCTTGAACAGTTTACTAGAAGATTTTAATGTATTAGTTTTATTTTACAAAACCTTCGGAATTTTAGAGACTGAAAATTTTCCATTTCAAAATTTTCCGGAAAACCCATATCTCTAGTTACAAGAGAGACCTCACAGAGTAACTATTCGTCACTCTTTCACGAAATTTGAGAAATGTCACATTTTCAAGAGTGACAATAGTGTTTTCTCCCCTTAATTGGCGTCAAAATAGTGGTGACTTTTTTAAGGAGAAAGATTCTCACACCAGAAATTTTAGAAAGAAATCGCTTGTTTATTTTACACTCTTGAAATATACGACACAAAGAGTGAGTGATTTTTTTTTACCCTCACATTTTGGGGTTTTCTAACATGTTTTATTTTTATTTATTTACGTATTTATTTATTTATTCACAGTGTGTATTTTGTAGCAACAACTTATGTAATTAAATATCACCTTCATTTTCTTTCTGTTCGAAATAATTCAAAATACTAATTTTATAAATCTTATAATAGCTGCTGCGCATTTTATAAACAAGTACATTTCACTTTACTAATCTTAATCCTTAGAAGAATGACATTGCATCATCTCCATGAAACCGTCATTCTGTTTCTTTTTATACTTGGATTAGGTCAATAGTATTTTCTCCCCTTCGAGAGTTACAGAAGTGTCGTTTTTTTATAGGTCGGCGTCATGCGAATGCTCGTACAGAATTCTAGATATGTGTTTGTCTCTAGTTGTGATTAATGGCGCTCTACAATTGCCCAAAGATACATATTACGTCGTGGCGTATTTCGGTAGAAAGTTACACTTCTGTAACTAATTTCTTTTGAGATATCTCGGCTGATATTGAACTTTCCACCTCGAATGCAATAAACTGTGCTCTTGATTTTTCATATATCAAGTTCAATTCTTTTTATCTTTTCAGCCTACTTTGATTTGGTCACCTTGTTTGCCATATATTCAACAGAGATATTTTTCATTGTATTTATCAGAAGGTATAGATGTACATATATAAGAATAGTAACGTAAATTATTATTATTATTATTATTATTTACATTTGTATAAAAAAGACATAAAAATAGCATGAGGAGAAAAAAAAGTACAATTAGAAATGAGAAAATATTAACTAAAAACACTCAGAAAATTCTGAAGAAATAGTCAAGAAATATATACCGAAAAGAGGGAAACGATCGTCAGACTTCCCGACTGTGTTTAAATCTATTTTATGTCTTTCTGTATAGACATCTCCTGTTTTAGATCTATAATTATTTTTTTATATCTATAACTATAATTGTACATAAATAAATAAATAGAGAGAGAGAGAGAGAGAGAGAGAGAGAGAGAGAGAGAGAGAGAGAGAGAGAGTTCTACATACATATATATATGTATGTATACGCACACACACTCTAAAAAAAAAAAAAAAAAGGCGCGCCAAGAAGGAGTTATTGGAATGGGACAAAAACTGGTAGATGTGATGTACATGTGGAGAAAAACAATTGATTACAGTTTCAGAAAATTTGAATGATATAATTAAGAGAAAGTGCCTCACAAATTAAACAAGTTAATAACGCGTTGGTTCATTTCTGGCCCTTATGTACGCAGTTATTTGGCTTGGTTTTTATTGATAGAGTTGGTAATGTGCTCCTGTGAATTATCGTGCCAAATTCTGTCCAACTGGTGCTTTAGATTGGCCCGAGCTGGTTCTAGGACACTTTTTAGGATGCTCCAAACGTCTTCACTGGAAGAGAGATCCCGGACTGAGCTCAACTCTATTTCACTTAATCGCCTATTAAGGGTCTTTGAAGTCACTGAAGTACCAGTTGCACGTAGAATCGACGATAATGGTGAATTGGAGCTTTGAGTACCGCTTTGCGATTGACTGGTTCTCACTTTCTGTCGTCTCTTTAGGCCGACCGCTTCCTCCCTGACGCTGTGTTCGGCAATGGTTCACCCATTCCTGTCAATATCATCTAATAGTGGTACTGGTCCTATCCAATTGTAAAAAAATTCGCAGATTAGGCCAACTGGCTTCTTTGAGCCCAACTACACACCACATTCGAACGCTGACATTTGCGCATGCTGTTTGTGCACCTGTATGCGAAACATAGCTACTGTCTTTCTGAGTAGACGGAATAAAATTCATGAACAATTTATAACCTGGAATAAAAATTTCTCATTTTTAATAATCTGCCAATTGCGCAGTTAAGATGCGCTGCAGCGTCGCATGCTCATTTGATGGCAAGCAAACTTTAAAATTTTGCCATTTTCAATCGAAACCTGTATGTATGTCAATTGGTGTCCAGTTTGCATTACTCCTTCTTGGTGTGTCGTTATTTTATTTATTTATTTATTTATTTTTTGTTGTTGTTATAGAGTATATATATATATATATGGACATATAGGTAAACAATTTAAATATCAACTGTGGCTAATTATTATTATATACAATATTAAACAAGAGGTCTTCCGAAACCGTGTCAGGTACGACCACTCCAAAAAAAATTTCTGAACCATGATTTTATTTTGATAAAATAAATGTCATGTTATAATATCAGGTTGTAAATCATTACACAAAGTACACCGTTCCACCGATTGCTACAAAAGTTTGTATTCTATCGCTACAAAAGTTTGTATAATTTTCCTTTCACAGTGAAAGGAAAATTATTTAAAAACTGCTCATTTAATTCAGTAATAAAAATCCCTGATGATGCTTTGGAATTTCAAAGCGAAAAGCTTCGGATAATATTTAATTTTTTTTAATAAAAATTTATTTTACTTGTTTTTAATATAATTAACAAATTAAACGCGTTTAATTAACTCTTTTTTAGAGATAATGTTTAAAATATTAATTTAAATTAATCGAATGGCCATAATATATATATATAATTCATATAGATCTATCATCCCCATGTTATCTACCAAAGATTTTTGATGATATCAGCCATTAGAGAGTATGAAACTCGGCAATAGTAATAGAATAGAACTATTGTGAAAATTGATGAATAATCTCAATGACGAAATTTGCGTAGTATTTAATTGCTCGAAAAAAGTTATTTAAGAAAGTAGGATAACTTTCTATACATAAATTACATTCTACATATCTTTGTGTTTCGAGTATATTTCACTAATTTATTTAAAGTATAATTTTCATAATCAATTGTTTGGTTATTATTATGATGTAAATACTACTATTATATTTCAGAGAATTTTTTTGAAGTTAATTCTAATTAATAAAGTAAAAATTATTTTAATTAATTAATTGGTAAAGAAATAAGTAATAAAATTTACGTAATTCATAGACATTTTCTTTCTTTAAATGTCGCTATTTATTCAAAAAAAAAAAAAAAAAAAAAAAAAAAAAAGAAAGAAAGAAAGATAAGTGAATTTGAAACTGTAGCTGGAGTTTTTTATTCACTTTTAGTGCATAAATTATTAATAAATTTTACAAGCTAAATTATCTGTGTGTATATTTACTCGGGGAAAGACAGCCATTAGAGAGTAAAATGGCCGCCTTTCCCCAAATGAAAAGGAATAATATTTTTCCCCTCGATGATCAATCTATGACTTATTACTATATCTATGCAAATAAAAGAAAGTAAAGTATTTGTCTCTTTGCCTGTATGAGACGTAGAGGTATGGCACGTACAGATAAAGGAATGTGTGCAGTTTCGCAATATACTTCTAAATTTTCGATATTTGTATTAGATTTTTAAAAATGCGATTTTTTGCGTTTTTCCCTGACATTTTTCTTTGAGTTGTAGCTTCAAGTTGACGCCAGTATGAAAAGCTTACAACTTTACATTCATTCATTCATTTATTTATTTTTTTAACATAAAAAGAAACCCTTCTTCTTTGTAAATGAAGGTTAAATTTAAAAATTATACCTGTATAAGCAAAAATATATGATAAAACTGACGTCATAATAGTTTTAAAATTTTATTTAGCTTTATTTATTTTTAAAATACTAATTTAGATTAATCGAATTTTCTTATAGGTTTTTTCTCCTTGAATTTATCGCCTGCAAAGTAAAGTAGGCACAGTTTTTGTATAAAACCCCATTGGTGGCTTTTATTAGTTTTTTGCCAGTTTAGAGGTGAAATAAAATGGTTATCACAATTTCATAAGAAAAGACGATTGTGAAAATCACCCGAGCTACTTCGGTGCCAATTTTCAAATTTTGTCAAGGGGGTCCTATACTAAAGCTGTTGTCTTATGTGAAAGTATATTTTATTTGTTTTCAATTAACCATGTTTCTAATCAATATAATAAAACTGAAATAATTGAATGTCATTTATATTTCTTCAATAGCTGTATATCACGGTACTTGGCCATGGCTCTAATTTGCTGAAAACAGGGCACAGCTTTAGCATAGGTCTTCCTTGACGAAATTAAAAAAAATTGCACCGATATAGATTGGACGTTTCCCGCCAAACTCTTCACTTACACATTTGCGATAGCCATTTTAATTCATCACAAAAATGGCAAAAAAATTTGAATTCCCAAGGGAGTCCCATACTAAAGCTGAGCCGGAAATAGTTGGCAGTTGAAATATATTTATTTAAATCGCAGTTATTCAATCTACATAATATTTCTATAACGTGGACCAGTTACGAATAAATTTTGTCGAAACGGTCTGATAGCGACGTAATTACTAAAATACGCGAGGATAAAAAGTAATATTTATAAATAGACAGTATTTAAGCACACGGACTCAGCTCAATGATCTAATAAGAAAAAATGACGACATTTGTCTGATGACATATTTTGTGGAAAAATGTACGTTTAATAATTGCTTCTTCAAAACCTTTGCAAGCGTCATATGAAACCTAGCAATATTTTAAAGATATATATAGAATATGAATTATCACAAAATGACTAAAACACGCAATTATAAAAAGTATAATCAAAATAGGAATTATATTATATTATTTTTTATTTTTATTTATTTATTTATTTAACAAAAATATATGCTAAAATAAACAAATAAAAAGTCATCGCACCCTTGGCGATAAAAATTTAAAACGCATCATTGGGGATCCTAGTATACTAAAACTCTACTGCCTGAGGAAAAATGAAAACTGGTCGTCAAACACGATCTTTTAAAAAAACTTTTCTTTGAATGATTTTGGTTTCACTATTGCATAATATCAATTTGGTTCTAATAGTAATTTGGCTTCTGGTAAATTAAAATTTTAATTGGGTAGGGAAATTGGTTTAATATTTATGAGTTTCAAAATTTAAAGGTAAATAAGAAAATAAATAAGTTGCCAAAGTTTCGCATAGGTTTGCTAGTTAGGGTATAAACTTCAACAACAATTCAAAAATTACGCACAAGTGCTAATAAATATTTTTTAGATATATATTTGTTTTCATTCACGGCGCTCTCGAATTACTCCAAGAAAAGTATTTTATCTCAGGTTTTTCTTAAAAGTCGCAGTATTGTAAATTAGTTTTCCTTAATGATGTCGCAACCAATATTAAGTTTTCCACCTTTCTTACAATATATTGTGCTTAAACTTTTTAATACATCAAGTTCGGAATTTTAACCTTTCACACTACTTTAAATTAATCTCCTTATTTAAAGGTGATCAAATTAAGCTTTCCTATATGGACACTTGTTACATATTTAATATATTATTTTTATATTTCATAACAAAATTAAATTTTTTTGATGTACTGGCTGAATTAAAAACATTGAACAGAACAAAAGTAATACATATAGTTTAAGTAGTAATAATTATAAGATTTAAAAAAAAAAAAAAAAAAAAACTTTTTATATACCACGTTTTAAATTTTCTGATGAATCATAGAGCTCTTATCAATGTGCATAAAATTTTTAACGTGATAATGACGTCAAATTTTTTGAGATGCTTCATTTAACTTTTTATAATTTTTTAACGTTCACGTTTAATTAAATGTACTTATTTTTATGTACTTATGACAAACAAACAACAACAAAAAAAAAAAAAAAAAAAAAAAAAAAAAACACACACACGCACAAACAAACAAACAAACAAGAATGGAAGTTAATAAAAACATGGTGAAAAAATGGACAGATAAAGTTTGACTCAACAATATTTCAAAAAATTCATATAAATTTTAATGTAGAACTTTAGATATACATTTTTCGTGCTCTTTAACAGTCAGAGGAAAAACCTTTCATTTAAGCTAAATACAATTGAAAGTTGCATTTTTTAAAAAGTAACTCTACATTAAATAATTATAAGATAAAAAAAAAAGAAAGAAAAACTTTTTATGTATCATGTTTTAAATTTTCTGAGGAATCATAGACCTCTCATCAATGTGCATAAAAATTTTAAAGCGATAATGACGTCAATTTTTGTGAGATGCGTAATTTAACTTTTTATAATTTTTTAACGTTCACGTTTAATTAAATGTATTTGTTTTTATGTCGAAAGAAAATAAACTCGTTTTTTTTTTTTTTTTTTTTTTTTTTTTCAACAATTAAATTGTAGCTAATATTTTACAGGCTATTTTAACTCTATTAGTATGTTATTATTTTCATAAGAAAACTAATGAAAAATTCGAAAATCGGACTTCGAAGTATTGTGTTGTTGTCACCGGTTTCTGAGCTACTGTGAAAGTTTCAAATGTCTAGCTAGTAGGGAAGTTAGTTAAAATTCGATTGCAAGATTTGTACCGGACAAACAAACAAACATACAAACAAACAAACAAACAAGAATAGAAGTTAATAAAAACATGGTAAAATATCTGGGTCTGGATATATTTAGGTTCACTTCAAACACTATAAACCGGGCCTGTCAAACCCAAAACAGTGTGCGGGCCACATTGGAAATAGGTTTTATTACAGCAGACCACGCTGTATGTATGTGCGTTCATATAATATATATATATATATATATATATATATATACATGTATGTATGTATAATTATAACAATAAAAATGAAAAAAAGTAAATAAATAAATAAACAGATGAATAATTCGTCACAACAACCCACAAAAGCCAATTTGATAACTAGTTAACTTAATTAATTTTTTAATATAATTTGACCAGGATTTTTTTTATTTATTTATATTTGACAGAAGAAGAACAATACTTACTTTAAAATAATTCCGATAAGAATACAAAACATTTAGAAACATAACAAGAAAAAGTTTTATAATGATTATAACCAAAAGTTTTCTATTCGATCCCACAATAACAAAATGAACGTAAAAGAAATAGGAAAACTGAATTTAAGAAACAGGGCACAAATAATTGAATAAATAACAAAATAAATTGCTCAGAATGTAGAGGTAATTCATCAGGAGTCACCTTCCCCACGTTGAGCTAAAAAAAAAACGCAATATATATACATATATATATATATATATATGTATATTGCAATATATATATATATATATATAATACATGTATGTATACACACACACACAGTTTTAAACTTATGCCTGCGTGTATATATAGGGGTAAAAATTTAAAACTGAATGCATTAATATTAAGTTTATTTTTATTCATAAATTAACAATAGGAAAATTCAAACAGTCAAATATTTATGACTATAATAATAATTAATTCTAACAACAAGTTAGTAAATAATAATAAATCAGTAGCATTTGTCTCTCTGAGCTATTTTATTTTGCTTGTGGGTCGCGTAAAATCACGTTTTACATGCCCCGTCTTCAGGCGTTCCTCTAAAAAAAATACTTTAGACCCCCCCCCCTCTCCAAAAAAAAAAAAAAAAAAAAAACGAGTTTACGTGTTTGTGTTTAACACTGTATGTGCTGTTGGTGTATATACAATGCGAAATCAAATTATTAGATTTTTTTTTTTCTTTTTTCACATTTTTTCAATTATTTAAAAAAATACTCTACGAAATGGCTTGAAACTTCACACATGCAGAGAACATTTAAAAACTCATATTTTCTTCTATCGATTTAGTCCAGAGTACAATTTGAGGACCAACACCTAATTGAAGAAAAGTGAAAATATTTTGGATCACCCTGTAACATAAAAAGCTATAAATAACTTGTAACTTTAATACATTGTTGCACATATTATGTACAATATTTATGTGTTTTGGTGCGAGAATTGCGCAATTATTTACGCAGGTATATATATATATATATATATATATATTCAAAAAATACTAATTTTTTTTTTGACAAGTTTTTTGCTTATAACTATAACAGATTCCATTAAATTTTAGAAAACTTGCATAAAAATTGAAAAGACACCAGAGAAATATTGTTCTGAAACAAAAAATTCACCCGTGTAATATTCGTTGAGATATGAGTCTTTTAGTAAATATTATTTTACTGCGCATGCACGAAAGATAGAAATTTTTTTATTTCATAGGTTGAAAGCTAAATATAATGGGCAACTTTTGTCAAAAGTTCATTTGAATAGAGTAAAAATTAAGAAAGTTGTCGGCAAAAGTACAACCTAGATTTAGATATTTTCCAGAATTGAAATTTCATAAGGGGTTTTACACATTCTGCGTATTTAATTTAATATCCAATTATTTCAATCACGTTGCAAAAGTTCTTTTTTTGTGAAAACCCCTTATGAACTCACAGATCTTAGTAAATAAATAAAAACATGCTATTGTTACAAGTTTATTTTTTTTCTAAATTTAAAAAATATATTTTTCGCTCCCATAAGTAACTTTATACATTTGGTGAATAAATTATGCAAAAGATATTTTGTTGTGCTTGCAGATGCAAAATTAAACTTTATTTAGAACAAATGCTTATAATTCGTAAGGTATTCAACATTTTTGTTGTCTGAAAGCAGTATGAAGTCTGTTGTACTGTGTCAAATTTTCTGGAAATAGCATTGCATTGGTTTGAAGACTCTTCATGCTATAAATAAAAAGCGTCCGAAAAATTTCTGATTTTGATAAAAAAATCTTTAAATCTCCATGAATATACATGCTGTTCTTATACAAATGAATGCAGATAATAATAATAATAATAATAAATATTGGTACAAGCATATTGCTATAAGCATTTCAGGCATTACTTTTTTACGGGTAAAACCAAACGTTGTGGTTTTTTTTATTAACTTTTGTAACTGGTCACTTTTTTTGGCTTTGGGAGAAAACTTTCGCTGAAATATATAAGATATAACATGTTATTTGTACCTTTGAAGTGTCAGGATAATTCGTCAAGTATTCTTCAGGATATTCGATAAAGCATGTAAAACAGAAAATGTTTCTGTCATTTTGTCTACTGTAGTACATTCACACATACCAACATACTAATTAGTATTTCGTAGCATTGTCAGTACTAAAGTGATTGAGGATTTCTTCCGAAGCTTATAGGATTGAACAATACAATGGATCGCCATGTAACCAAACTCTTTCTTATGCGTCCCTGTAAAAGAAATACTGGTGTGAAAAAAAGGCAGGTACTAAAAAGATGTTTCTATACCTCAAATTTTCAGTGCTTTATCAATATAACGAATGCTGTATTTTCAACTGTAACTTTGACCTAGTATTTTTTTTTCACTAGAAAAAGCAATTTGTTTCCTTGCCTTCTTGTTTTCCATTTATATCCGCATTCCGTTTTTAATCCAAACGAGGGGCCACTTTCAGGGGTGAATCACTGGAAAATGCATTCGACTGACCATCTTAGAATCGAGAAAGAAGCTGAAGATTTAATGTATCACGTGACAAAAATATCTTAATCGAATTCTGTCGATCTCAGATTGATGATATCTGAAGATAATTATAGGTAATTTCGAAAAAAAATACTTTTAGTTATAGTTATTTATTTTATTTTTATATAGAGATTTTGCCGGAAGGTGTATACAAAAGTGGAAACTCAAAAGAGATAATAAATTCTTTCAATAAAATAAATCAATCTTAAGGACCGCACGCATCGCCAGTCACTCTTGGTGGAAAGCTAAATATTTTCATACATGCGTGGAAATATTTTCCAGCAAAAATTTATATGATATATATACACGCATGCACACATATATATGTGTAATATAAGTATTATTAAAAATTATATATAAAACCATTTATGTATCACCAAAATTTATGAAACTATATGCAAACATATTAAATAAAAGAATATTAAGCTGCATATTTAAAAATAATTATAAGATTAAAAAAAAACTTTTTATATACCGTGTTTTTAAATTTTCTGTTGAAACATAGCTGTACGCAAGTGAAATATGACGTCACTAACCGTCGGTGGGACAAAAAAAAAAAAAATTCCTATGTTAATTATCTATTGGATTTTTTGTAAAAAAATTACTAAAAATTAAAGAAAATTATTTTCCGATTTTAATCCCCCTATTTGTGTATAGTTATACATAAGTTATTGTCTACATGTGTTAGATTGAGCTCATTTTGCTGTAAAATTTATAAACTTTAATTTTTAAATTTCAAAATTCTGTCGTCCTCGGCGTGTTTTGTATTTGGCAATCAAAAACATAATGTGAAAATATGCATTCCAGATGCCTATTTTCGTAATATACATTGTACGAAATATTGTTTCACATTATTGGTTGCTCTCTTTATATACTATTATTAAAATAACCATGATTTTTGAAAAGAATTAAATATGTTTGCCAGATAATTTGGCGATTTTTTTTTTCTGACAAGGACGACAGATTGTAAATATTTCGCTACTATATCAGATACTTTATTTAGATATTTGAAATAAATTTGACTTCAAATTATGATAGAGTAGTTATCATTTTCCTTTTAATTAGTATATTAGTTGGATATTTATTGTGTAAATATCACTCTTTAAAATGAAATGTTTATGCTTATATTCGAAAATGGATTTTTTTTTTTTTTTTTTTTTTCTACAATTTTGAAATTTAAAATAAAAATTTTATCAATTTTACCGAAAAAAATAACTTAATCTAACACTTGTAGACAGTAACTTATATATAACTATATCCAAATATGGGGATTAAAATAGGGAGATAATTTCCCTTAAATTTAATAATTTTTTACAAAAAATCCAATGGACGGTTAACTTTGGAAATATTTTGCTTGGCTCTACAGACGGCCAGTGACGTCATCACTTCACTTGCGTTAAATGTTTTTATTTTCATGTCGAAAAAAAAAAAAAAAAGAACTCGTAATTTTGTTTTTTTGCATTAATTAAATTATAAGTAAAAGAATGGTAAAATAATCTGTTGTGTCACTCACACGACTTTCTCTTACCCTGATATTTAATACTATAAATGCAGATTGGAGATTAAGGGGTAAGATAACGAGTACCGTTATGCAAACCTATGTTAAAACAATTCAAATTAGGCTTCGGAACATCTTTATTTGACAAGTAATTCTGTGTTAACCCCCCGTTTCATTACTGTACCTACATTTATATAGAATTCAAATCTGTTATTAAATTCAAATGTTCATTTAAAATTATTTATGTAACTTTCACACCAACATTCCTTGAAACTTTTCAATCTTAATCAAACTTTTCTGCTAATACACATATTAAATTCAAAATACAACATTTGGATCGCCTAAATTATTTGTTTTTAATTTACTCTAACAGACACAGACAAAGAGCAAACGTTAAAAACTTGACTTCGGTATTCAGGAAGTCTCAAAACGTGTAAATATTCAAAAAGCCAAGCGATGAATGTTTACCTTAAAATATATATATATTATTTACCATATGGCTATGAGGAATTAATTTGAATTCCTAAACAACTTTCCTAGACATGGTAAAATATTACAGTAAAGCATTTACACTAACTATAAAAAAGAATATTATGGCTTAAATATTGGTAGCCGTGTATATCTTCTGAAAGTTATGTACACATCACGTGGTGGACATAAATATAATCCTATATTAGTAACACACGGCACAACATGAAGTATACTTCCATCGATTTTCAAGTATTGTCGCACTATAATCTAGTTCTTTTGTGTAGCTCTGTAAACGAACAGTAGATTATTTCTATACCACATTCTACATGAAAGATGTTTTTACACATATAAAAAATGTATATTCGTTTTATTTGCTTTAGTGCAGTCTATAGATGTTAAACTCTACTTACCTGCAATATCCTTCATAGACGTAATGTATTCGAATTCTCTCGAATGCCCCTCTTTACGAACCATTTGCTTGATCTCAACAAAAAGTTTAGTGTAACACACCTATATCATACACATTTAGAATACCAAGTTTCGACTTTCTGTATAATTTGTTTTTGAGATATGCTGATAACAGACAGACACACACACACAGAGACCAACCGCTAAAAACATGATTTTTGAATTCAAGGGACCTCAAAGCGTGAAAATATGACAAAAACTCAATTTAGAAAATTTGACCCAAAAACAATACTTTCTCTACCATATGGGTAAGAGAAAGTAAAAACGTGGGTTTTAAAAATAAAATAGTAATCCTTTTAGAACAACATATATTAGCATCATGAACTGCATTAGCACTTTGTCAATGTGTAGAAAATTTTTAAAGATATAATGTCGTCAATTTCTGTGAGATGCCTAATTTAACTTTTTATAACTTTTTAATGTTCACGTTTAATTAAATATATTTATATTTATGTCGAAAGAAAATGAACTCGTATTTTTTTTTTTTTTTTTTGCAGCAATTAAATTATAGCTAATATTTAAATGACTAATTTTAAAGCTATTAGGAGGTTATTATTTTCATATTTTAATTAATAATAAGAAAACTTATCAAAAATTCGAAAGTCGGACTTCGAGGTATTGTGTTGTCATCGTGTTCTGAGCTGTTCTTAAAAGTTTCAAATGACTAGCTAGTCGGGAAGTTAGTTAAAAATCGATTGTAAGATTTGTATTGGACAAACAAACAAACAAACAAGAAAGCCAGTTAATAAAAACATGGTAAAATCACACGCAAAATTATATTCTACACTACAACAAATAAGTATTTGGACACTTTCGAATTTAGATGTTTTATCAAACATCTAGAAGAATTCTTTAGGAATTATCTTGAAACTCTGGGAGTATAATGAACATGTTATACCTCCTATATTTCAGCAAAAGTTTTTTCCTGAAGAGGAAAAGGGGACCAGTAAAAAATTAAATGAAAATAAAACTGTTTTGAATCACCCTGTAAAAAGTAATGCTTGAAATGCATTTTGGGTGTAGCATGGGATTATGAGGCTTCTTCTACTTATCTGTATGTATTTATATGAGGCTACCACATATATGTATGGAGATATAATGGTTTTTTTTTTTTAAATTGCAAAATACCATTTTTTTTTAAATTATAACACGTAAGGTATAGGACACAGTACAAAGCCAGTTCTAGGAAACTTGGCATACTACATTAAACACAGCATACTGCAATCACATTGCTAAAATGTTAACTATCTTAAGAATTATGAGCATTTTTACTAAATAACTTTTAACTACGCAGGCGTAAGCTTTTAAAAAATTCCATTTGCATAATTTAATAGTCAAAAATATGGAGCTACTTTTATGAAAACCACAAAAAATATAGTGCAAATTCAAAAAGTTATAAGTGATAGAATGAACATAATTTTAATTCCTCTTAAAATAAAAGCAAAACTATGAGGGGTTTTACTCACATTTTTATTTTGATTCATCCATTCACCAATGGTAATACAGTGTTCGCTGATTGTAAATAAATATTGATAAAAACCCCTTCAATAGCCCCCCCCTTTTTTTTTTTTTTTGTTTGAGAGAAACTGAAATTCTGTTCGTTCTACCGATCATAACTTTTCGAATTTAGACGACATTTGTTTGGGGTTTTCATATAAGTAGCTCCATACTTTTGGCTAATAAATTATGAAAATGGAATTTTTTTTAAAAGCTTGCGCATGCGTAGTTAAAAATTAATTAGTAGAAATACTCATAATTCGTAAGATATTTAACATTTTTGCATTCTGATTGTAGTATGCTGTGTCTAATATAGTATGCCAACTTTCCTAAAACTGGATTTTCCACTTTTTCTAATACCCTACGAGTTATAATTAGGAAAGTGGCAATTTTTTAAAGAAAACGTTATATCTCCATGAATTTATGTGGTAGTGTCATACAAATTTATACAGACTTTTATACGAAGCCTCAAAATCACATGCTGCAGCCAAAATATATCTCCGACATTACTTTTTACAGGGAGATTTAAAACATTTTGATTTTTGTTTAATTTTTTACTGGTCTCTTTTTTCTTTTCCGGGCAAACCTTTTGCAGAAATATATGAGGTAAAACCTGTTCTTTGTGCTCTCAAAGTCTCAAGATAATTCCTAATAAATTTTTCTAGATATATGGTAAAATGTCTGAATTAGAAAGTATCCAAATACTTATTGGTAGATAGTATAAAAGATGACCAACAAAGACATTGAAATTCAGCGAATCATGTAATTAGCAGCCTCACCAATGGCTGAGCAGCTCTTTGTTCAGTTGGGAGATGGGAAGTGCCTGGTTCGATCCCAGGTCGCGCTCTTCAAATAAGCCATTCGGAGTTCTTTGTGTTTTTTCTCCGAAACTAGCGTGAATACGGGTTATAACCCCTTTAGAAAGACCCCTAGGGCATCATTTCTTAGGCTCAGGTCTTAAGTGTAGACATTTGGTCTTAATCCGCACAGCACGTAATTAATAAGAAGAGGAATTTAAAATTATTTCTTTAACAATTGTTACACGGGTCGTTCTACAAAATACTTGCAATTTGACTACATAAGTTATCAAATTAAAATTTCCAAGATAAGTTCGTGCTTTTAAAGATTTTGAAGGTCAGCTTATGACATTATCCATGATATACATCATACGGAAAGTACTATTTGATTTTGTAAAAATGGTGGCATTGACAACTGTGTACAATTATCAAACTATGCTATGATAGTAGTGATATAATGTTCGTTCACCCACAGAGGATGTGGAGGATATGGGATGTGCTGATGTGTTGATGTGCTAATGCGTAAAACAGAACGTAGCATTTCCAATCACTACTACCTTTTCGATAGATATAAGCTTGAAAATAATCTTCTATAGTATAGAATAAAGAAATTTGGAGATTTAGATATTGCATCATATTTTAGTGTTTTAAATATTGTTGTGTGAAATAATAATTTTATAAAACTTATAATCAACTAGCAGACCCGGCCACGCGTTGCTGTGACTAAGTTATACGTTGAATTATACGGCTGTAAACTATTTAGTACAGTCAAATTATTATTTACGAACAAAGACGAAAACGTTGTAGCCGATGTAAAAACCCACAGGGTTGAGATTTGAAACTTAGGTCAAAATTTGGAAGCGATTGATAAAAATTTTCGTAGTGTTGATATTAAGCACAAATTAATTTTATTGTAGGGTCCTATAAATTTTAATGGAGAAGTGATATATATTATTTCTAATGCTACTTTGGATAAAATTGCTAAAATGACTAATATATAAATTAAATTCTATTAAAATTCTATTAAAATAAAAGTATAAAAGAAACAGACGATTTTAAAATCAATTTTTATGGAGGAGTGAAATATAATATATGCTATAAAGGATAATTTTACTATAAAATGACCTCATCATTTTAAATATTTTAAAGAGGGCAACAGCTGTAGTTATAAAAAGGAAAACAATAAGGCTAAACCAGAAAAATAAGTAAATTTGATAAATATTTTAAAACTTTAAAATTGGAAATCTTATGAAATATTGGACATTTAAAGTAAATACATGTATCATTTTAAATAGAAAAAGATTTTGGAAAAGTTTAGTGTATTTTAACGAAGTGATGAGAAGTTTTTGAGTATGTTAAAATTTTAATAGTAAATTCAAGTTAATAAAGATGGGAAACATTGAGGATTAAGATAAGAATAATTATAAGATTAAAAAAAAAAAAAAAAAAAAAAAAAAAAAAAACTTTTTATATACCATGCTTTTAAATTTTAATATACTAATAATATACTAATTAAAAGGAAAATGATAAATATTCTATCATAGTTTGAAGTCAAATTTGTTTTCAAATGTCTAAATAAAATATCTGATGTAAGATACTAATATTTTGCAGCGGAATAGATTTCATTTCTGTCATCCTTGGCGAAAAAAAAAAGAATATCGCCAAATTATCTGGCGAAAATATTTAATTCCTTTCAAAAATCATGGTTATTTTAACAACTTATATTAAAAGAGTAATGAATAATATGAAACAATATTTCGTACAATACATATTACATGTCATACATACGTACAATGAATAATACATATTACATTTCGTACAATGCATACATCTGGCATGTATATTTTCGTGTTACGCTTTTGATCGCCAAATAATAATAATAATAATAAAAAAAGCCAAGGGCGACAGAGTTTTGAAATTTAAAATTAAAATTTTGTCAATTTGACAGCAAAATAATTCAATCTAACACCCGCGATAACTAATACATATCTATACCCAAATATAAGGATTAAAATCGGGAAATAAATTTCTTCGATTTTTAATAATTTCTTACAAAAAATCAAGTGGGCAATTAACATAGGAAATCTTTTTCTTGGCTGCACAGACGGTCAGTGAGTCACACTTCGCTTGCGTATAGAACTCATAGATATAGTATAGCCATGAAATATAGAATAGAGTGATCATTGGGGAGAAAAAAGTTATTCCTTTACATTTGGGAAAAGACGACGTTTTTACCAAAATATGGCCGTCTTTCCCCGAGTGAATACACACGGGAATACATACTAATATTTTAGCAAATAAAATTTATGAATAATTTATTTGCTAAAGGGGAATGGAAGACTCCAGATACAGTTTCAAATTCATATTTCTTTCTTTCTTTCTTTCTTTTTTTTTTTTTTTTTTTTTTTTCAATACCACTTAATGGCTGTTTCCAAAGCTTTTTTTTTTTTTTTTTTTTTTTTTTTCGGCATCAAAAATCTTTGTACGATAACATGGGGATGAGAGATCTATATATATTACTATATCTATGATTGAACTACATTAGCACTTTATCAATGTGTATAAAATCTTTAAATTGATTATGACGTCAATTTTCGTGAGATGCATAATTTAACTTTTTATAATTTTTTAACGTTCACGTTTGATTAAATGTATTTATTTTTATGTCGAAAGAAAATGAACTCGTATATATATATATTTTTTTTTTTTGGCAACAATTAAATTAATGGAACTCACAGATATTTTGGAGCAACTTTAATAAAGGTCTATAATTAACAAATAATTGCAATAAAAAAATATTGTGACAATAAATTGAGATTAAAAACTATCCTATCTCTCAAGTTGGACCAAACTGCACACAGTGTGCAAAATTTCATTAAAATCGGTTCCTTAGTTTAGGAGTTTACCCCGGACAAACATCGTGACACGTAATTTATATATATATACAGATTATAAAGTTAGAAATGTTTAAACTGAATCACGAAATTACTTTTCACACTTAAAATATATTTTCTTTTTAAAACAATTGTAAAAAATTTTTTCATTTTTAATAAAATTTATATATTCATTTTTTTTTTTCTTCTTTCTTTTTTTTTTTCTTTTTATCATATTTTTATGCAATCACAATCATTCTAAAAAATAATAACCCAGAAATAAAACAGACACAGTTTACAGTTTATTAAAAAACTTTATTACAGCATTTTTTGCAAAATTTACGAGTATTGTTTCCAATATTCATTTAGTACGCAAACATTACATCACAATAATTAGTATATGCATATAATTTCATCAAATATAACTAAGTTTACAGTATTAAATCATCATGAATTTTTACAATATTTACAAGTATTGTTTTAAATATTCATCTAGTATCTAGTATGTTGACAATACATCACAATAAATAATTATTACATACACATAATTTCATTTAAGAGAAATAATATAACTAAGTTTACAGTATTAAATCTTGATCAATTACAGTAATTTTTGCAAAATTTACAAGTATTGTTTCCGATATTCCATTAGTATGTTAACATTACATCACAATAATTCGTATATGCATCTAGTTATATTTAGTATTGTTTTAATAAACAATACTTGAGGTTACAAGTATTGTTACAAGTATTGTTTTAAGAAACAATACTTGTAACAAATTTACAAGTATTGTTTCCGATATTCTATTAGTATGTTAACATTACATCACAATAATTCGTATATGGGGTTGTCCATAAATGATGTCACGCTTTTTTTCAGAATTTTGGACACCCTTCCCCCCCTTTGTCACAAAGTGTCACGTTTCAATATAACCCCCCCCCTTGTCACATGTCACGGAACATGACATACATCAATAATTACTTGAAGTTCAGAAACAAAATATTAGACTAGAGATCATATTTCAAATTTTATTTTTAAATGTTGACTATGGATTTTAATGACATCTGTAAATATAACCATAATAATGATACATGTAGTTATTTTGTATGAACTAAGAGTAAGGTTTACAAAAAAAAAATCCAAATTAATATAGAACAGTTGTAAAGTATTCATAGAAAACAGTAATTGAAAACAGTAGTATTTTGGAAAACTGAATAAAATTTTATATACATTCGTACTTCCATTTAACATAGTCGCCAAATCCAGCAAAAAAGTTCATTTTATGGAAAATTTATTAAAGATTCACATTTTATAATTCTTTAAACTATTCAAAGACAAATCTGTAATTCATAAGCACTAAATATTATATGAAAAATATATTGAATTAAAGTGAAGATATATTGAATATATTTTCACTTTATGAACTCAAAACACTCTAAAACAGATTGATTTTTTTTTTTTTAATGTCTGAATTGTTAGTTTTACTTAAATGACTTGTTATTTGCCACATTAATTATATTAACATTTATAAAATTACATACCCAATCATGCAACAGAAATTAATTGTAATCGTTTACCATGCATTATGACTCTTCTTCCCATGGAGAAGATATATGTTCATTCATTGAATACACGGGCATTTTGATATTTGTATTATCCTCGGGTATGTCAATGTATCCCCTGTGATGTCAATGTCATCTTCATCCACCCAGTCTGCAAATTCAAAATTTTCTTTAAAAGCAGTTACAGCCATGATTTCTTTCTGTCTGCTTACAGCAATTAGAAGCGGTCTAATTTTGCCAACTTCTGGCCGACACTTATTTGTGGTTTCATGCATAACAGTTATGTATTTCTTCAACATGACACTGGATGCAAAATACAAATTGCAATGCTCACAAACACGAGTAGGAAGTACGCGAGTAGGAAGTTTAATCTTTGATAATTTTAAAATAATTTCAAATTTCAACTGCTGAATATAAATGTTTGTATTTTAACTGAAATATGTGATGTCAAACTTTTTGTTACCCCCCCTCCCCTCCCTTGTCACAAACTGTCACAATTTCACGAACCCCCTCCCCCTTCCAAGCGTGACATCATTTCTGGACGGCCCCTATGTATCTAGTTATATTTAGTCTAGTTATTCTTAGCTTAGTTATATTTCATCAAATATAACTAAGTTTACAGTACTAAATCATCATGAATTTTTACAATATTTACAAGTATTGTTTTAAATATTCATCTAGTATCTAGTAAGTTGATATTACATCACAATAAATTATTATTACGTACACATAACTTCATTTAAGAGAAATAATATAACTAAGTTTACAGTATTAAATCTTGATCAATTGCAGCAATTTTTGCAAAATTTACAAGTATTGTTTCCAATATTCTATTAGTATGATAACATTACATCACAATAATTCATATATGCATATACAGTCGCTCCAAGCCAAACTCGGACACCAATGAAAATATACTTATTTAGCTTATAAAGTGACATTTTAAACTCATAAGAAACATTTTTAAAGTAAAAGTTATCAGATTATTTATTTTACTAGCAAAAGCAACATCATAAATTGTAATTTTAAAAATCAAATTAAAAATTTTGTCCTAAAAATGAAATCTTAGAAAAAATAATGCACGAGTCAATCTCGGACACTAAGCAATTAAGAGCCAAATATGTACAACTCGAGTGGCAAACCTTCTTTAAATGACCTTTTAGTTGATAAAAGTAAAATCCGGAATTGTGTTATTTCGATTTTCAGTCTTTACTGACTTTTGTATGCCGTAATTCCTTAAAAATGTCAAGACAACGTGAGCAAACAAGTTATGAATTACGAAAATTGGTTATTCGTCATGCTGAAGATGGAAAATCTATCCGAGAAATAGCAAAGATAGTTGACAGAAGTCATTCGACAGTTTATGACATTATAAAACGTTTCAAAACAAATAAACAGATTGGAAATAATGCTAAAATAGCCCACAACAAGATTTTCACTGAAGCTGAAGAGCGTTACTTAGTGAGAAAAGTGAAAGCAAATCCCTTTCTCAGCGCACCAAAACTGGCTGTTATGGCTGAAAATGAACTTGGAAAGAAGGCAAGTGCATCAACAATTCGAAAGTGCTCCATAATGCAAATCTCAATGGGAGAAAAGCCAGAAGGAGGCCGTTCATTAGTACTCGAAATCAAACAGTAAGACTCAATTTTGCTAGAAAGCATGGAAACTGCGATTTTTCTTTTTGGAAAAATGTATTGTTTACTGATGAATGTAAATTTAATATTGTCGCTTCTGATGGAAAGCCTTATGTATGGAGAAAACCAAACGAAGAGCTACACAAAAAAAATTTAAGAGCAACCGTAAAGCATGGTGGCGGATCTGTAATGGTCTGGAGCTCATTTTCAGCCGCTGGCCCATGTAATTTACCTTTCATCGATGGTACCATGAATCAAAATGTGTATCTAGACATTTTGAAAGAAAATTTACCAGATTGTGTTCAGAAACTTTCACTTGATAATGACTGGCGATTATATCAGGATAATGATCCTAAACATAAAGCTTATAAAGTGCGCACTTGGCTACTGTATAATTGTCCTCACGTTATGGAAACACCACCCCAAAACCCAGACCTTAATCCCATAGAGAATTTATGGGATTATCTTAAAGAAAAGGTAAAAGATCACGCGGTTTCCATTAAAAGTGAACTGAAGAAAATTCTTCAACAAGAGTGGGTAAATATTGAGCCCAAATATTGCGAAAAATTAGAAAAATCTATGCCTAAACGACTTAGAATGATTATTAAAAATAAAGGCTTACATACCAAGTATTGAACATTTGAACTATTAATTATTTTTTAATATTTTTTGTAACTGTCCGAGTTTGGCTTAAGCATGCAGTTTTTGTTTACTTTTGTTTTTGATCATAATTCTGGTTACGATTATTTATAATTTAAATTATGTTGCTTGTAATAACATGTAAAATAAATATACATTTAAAATATTATTTTACTAAGCTTTGTTTTAATTTTAGTTTAGTATTTTTGCCTGAATTTGTATATTTTCTTCAGTGCCTGAGTTTGGCTTGGAGCGACTGTAATTTCATGAAATATAAGTTTACAGTATTCAATCTTCATCAATATTTACAAGTATTGTTCTAAATATTCATCTAGTAAGTTGACATTACATCACAATAAATAATTATTACATATACATAATTTCATCTAAGAGAAATAATATAACTAAGTTTATAATACTAAATCTTGATCAATTTCATAATAACCATAAGCTAAAGAGCTCTCCATCATCCAAAATATACCGTTTATCGCCAAAGGGACTTAGACTGATTTTATTTTGATGGATAGTAAGGTAAACGGCTGACACTGCACCTAAAGCTGACACTTTTATTTAATTGATTAAAAATAAGGAAATAACAGAGGTTTGAATTCTTTGGTTAGTACCATTTCATTACTAGTTTGTACTGAGCTATTTTTCAGCAGTACAAGTGATTGCTACAGATATTATCATTTTGGAGAGAAATTTTCCTGATAATTGTCTTTATGTCACTGAGCTGTTGTATCTTTCTTGATGAAATCCTAAAGAGATGACTGTGTTTTTCTTAAGGTTTAGATTTTACAGTTAGTTGTGTTATAAAAATAACAAACATTGATATCATCTATTTTTACCATGTTTTTATTAACTTCGATTCTTGTTTGTTTGTTTGTATCTCCAGTACAAATCTTACAATCGATTTTTATCTAATTTCCCGACTAGGCAGATATTTGAAATTTTCAGGACAGCTCACAACACGGTGACAATACATTTTTCTAATAATTTTAGTCAACTATTTCAGGTCCCGCTACCCTCGGCAGCGCTTATATGATTCCACAGAATCTTTATTTAACTAACTTCCCAACTAGCTAGACATTTGAAACTTTCAGAATAGTTCAGAACACGGTGAAAATGCATTTTTTTAATAGTTACCTTTAGCCAACTGCTTCGAGTTTCTGCTGACTTCGGCAGCGTTATCAGTACAAAGCTTGCAATCGATTTTTCACTAACTTTCCGATTATCTAGACATTCGAAACTTTCAGGACAGCTTCAACACGGTGACAATACATTTTTCTAATAATTTTAGTCAACTATTTCAGGTCCCGCTGCCTTCGGCAGCGCTTATATGATTCGACAGAAAATTTATTTAACTAACTTCCCGACTAGCTAGACATTTGAAACTTTCAGAATAGTTCATAACACGGTGAAAATGCATTTTTTTAATACCTTTAGCCAACTGTTTCCGGTTCCTGCTGCCTTCGGCATCGTTATCAGTACAAAACTTGCAATCGATTTTTCACTAACTTTCCGACTAGCTAGACATTTGAAACTTTCAGGCTAGCTCAAAACGCGGTGATAATACATTTTTTAAATACTTTTAGTCAACTGTTTCAGGTCCCTACTGCCTTCGGCAGCGTTTATATGATTCAACAGAAAATTTATTTAACTAACTTCCCGACTAGCTAGACATTTGAAACTTTCAGAATAGTTCAGAACATGGCGAAAATGCATTTTTAAAAATATTTTTAACCAACTGCTTCGGGTTCCTGCTGCCTTCGACAGCGTTACCAGTACAAAGCTTGCAATCGATTTTTCACTAACTTCCCGACTAGCTAGACATTTGAAACTTACAGGATAGCTCAAAACACAATGACAATACTTTTTTAAATACTTTTAGTCAACTGTTTCAGGTCCCTACTGCCTTCGGCAGCGTTTATATGATTCAACAGAAATTTTATTTAACTAACTTCCTGACTAGCTAGACATTTTAAACTTTCAGAATAATTCAGAACACGGTGAAAATGCATTTTTTTAAATACTTTTAGCCAACTGTTTCGGGATCCTGCTGCCTTCGGCAGCGTTACCAGTACAAAGCTTTCAATCGATTTTTCGCTAACTTCCCGACTAGCTAGATATTTGAAACTTTCAGGATAGCTCAGAACACGGTGACAATACATTTTTTTTGTAATACTTTTAACCAACTGCTTCAGGTCCCTACTGTATTCGTCAGCGTTTATGTGATTTAACAGAAAATTTATTTAACTAACTTCTCGAGTAGCTAGACATTTGAAACTTTCAGAATAGTTCAGAATACGGTGAAAATGCTTTTTAAAAATATTTTTAACAAATTGTTTCGGGACCCTGCTGCCTTCGGCAGCGTTACCAGTACAAAGCTTGCAATCAACTTTTAACTAACTTCCCGGCTAGATAGCCATTTGAAAGTTTTATAATAGCTCAAAACACGATAGCAAGGAACTTTTTTAATACTTTTATCTAATTGCTCGGGTTCGCGCTGCCTTCAGTAGCGTTTATATGATTCAACAGAAAATTTAAAAACATGGTATATAAAAGTTCTTTTTATCTTGTAATTATTTGTAGTGTACTAGCTTCTGGTATTGTTATTTAGACACATAACATGAAAAATTAGACCCCAGAAGGGGTGTCAGGTTTCAGATACAACCCATTACCTTTGCCCCAGCCTGACACCTTTGTGTCAGCTTATCGAGCATTATAATTTTTCAGGGTTCTAAACCTGACACATTTAAAAAATTTCCATTTTGAGGCTATATTTGGTATATTTTGCAAGCTATTTTATAATATAATCTCAGTCCATGATGAAATCATAGTGATAGCTTATCTAATGTCCAAGAATAGTTTTTTTAATCTACTTTCTAAATTAAATAAGACTTTTTTCTGTATTACTTTGTTTAGACTCTATTTCAGGGTTGGCTGGGTTCGACTGATTGGGTTGCACCAATGGATTTTATTCTTAAAAATCCATTTGAAAAACCTACAATTTTGCTTACTTTTGGGGATTTTCAATTTTGTAAGACTTGTTTGATAAAATAGAAATGAATAAAATTAAAAATACTAAGCAATTGAAACTTAATAATTTATATTCATTTATTGATGTACAAAACAAACAGTGAACAACTGAACTGAGATTTATTTCGAGTTTCAATAATTTTTACAAATATGATTTAGCATAATATTCAGTTACTTATTACAATAGTCTAGTGTTACAACTAAAAACTAGCTAGCATAGGTAATATCTGCTTAGTTACCTATGATATATTTGTTCTCATATTTCCTAAAGAACATACTATATTTAAGATTCGAGCAATGAATTCTATTGATGGTCATTTCTCAATCTCAGACTGAAGTGCCCCACCAAGTAGGCTACCCTTCTTTCTCTTCGAACACTTACCTTATACTGATTTGCTGTTAAATCTTATAGATGTCAAAGATCATCATAAAATTAATGCAAGTTTTAATACAATAAACGTAGGTTGCTATAAACATTTAATTATCTTTATAAAAATACGTTCAAACTAATTCACTGGACATAGATAATTCATTTTACTAAATAATAGCGATTAATCATTGGTATATGCAGTTAATATGAAAATACTCGAATTTTAAAAGTTTCAAATTTCACTTTACTTCTAAAATGAAAAATATTTTTCCAGTACCTTCCAAAAACGAAATCGATTTAAAAATATGTAAACATATAGTCAGAAGAAATATAAATGTTTAATTTTTAAACTTCTTTTAGCTAATTTCATTCATCATCATTTCTTGAAAAAATCCACCTTTTACTCAAAAGAAAAAAAAGAACAAAATGTATGTATATATATGAAAAATATGAAAGAAATCCAGATTTTTGCTAATTTTATCCTTTTTGTTAGTAATTGTGCAATTCTACAGAAATAAAGTAAGAAATAAAAACAATTTTATTTTATTTTTGATTCTTGTATATTGAAATTTAAATTTGTAAATAACAATATGGCAACATCCTAGTAGTAGTTTAGCACATGCCCTAAAATAATTTTTTTAATTCTCCATCACACCTCTTATTTGCATATCACACCACTTATTTGTTAAGTGTATTTTGCATAAATAATGAAATTATATTAGTTGCATTATATCTGAATGTAACTCACGTTTGCAGTCAATGGATATGGCTGTTTTCAGAACCCTCAAATGAAGTTAGAAAGAGCATGTTAACAAATGAAAAATCAAGCGTTATAAACCCAACGTGAAGAAACACAAGTTTGCTCGTGTACCCCAGTCAACACTAAATTAGAGAATCACTCTGCAAATTTCGACCCATGGATTTAGGAAATGTGGGTTACACAATGGGATCCATCTAAAATTGCCTCATTCTTAAATATATATATATATATATATATATATATATACAAACCCAGTTTTATTGAGAAACAAAGCATATCTTACACTTTAAGAAGAATTCAGTGTTTTGAATCATGTTTTTGGACCCGACAAAATTTATGACTTCAATGAATCCTTAGATGATGACTGGAAAAATAGCGAAGCAGATAAATTACTTTTTACTATGTGGAGAAAACTGCATTCTGACCTACTTAACGTCAACACATCAAGTAATTCAGTTCAAAGTAATGTGACAATTTCTTTTATATATATATATATATATATAAATGTTACAAATTCATCTCTGCAAGGAGCCTGACTTGGTGAAGAGCATTTAGCATCAAGAGATATTAATCAATCAGATTTTTGTTCAATTCAAGCGTCTCAGAGGTGCCAAGTTATTACGGATTGTCCGTGATTTTAAAACCGGAATTTTTTAGATGTATTCTTTTATAATAATTGTCTGCAACTTAATAGGACAAGTTTTACTTTCTCTTTATTGTGGTATGAAATTGATTTTTCGTTAGTAATAACTTGGCACATCTGCAGTCTTACGAAACATGGATCCACAAGTGAGGCACTACAAAAGCAAGTACTAGATTCAGATACCTTCACAATCTCATGTGAAAAAGCTCTGCTAAACTCACTCAGTATAACGACACTACTTAAAAAAATCGCTGTTCTTCACATCTGAAAAGGAAAGATCAACTAAAAAGAAAAAAGAAAAAACGCCTTATGTTGTTTCTTTAACATGATGGCTGTTCTGGAAGAAAATGAGCACCCCCCCCCCCTCACCACCAAAAAAAAAAAAAAAAAAAGAACATCAAGAATAGAAAAAAAAAGGAAAAAAACTGCAAGAAGAAAAGAAAAAATAAGAATTTATGCGTCATAAAGAAACAAATGTTCAATAAAAATGGGGAAACATTTTTTCAAACTCACAAAGCAATACGTAAACTTCAATGAAGATTCAGATGCATCAAATAATGCATCATGTATTAATTCAAATGAGGATTTTTACAGGGAAACTTTTTCCAACAAAGGACAGGAATATGGAAAAAATGATTTTGTAATAGTTAATGAGGGAGAATATTTTCTTGGACAAATGGAAGATCTACGTGAAAAAGATGGCAAGTCACAGAACGAATATCTAGTTACATCGCATGACACTGAAGAGAAGATCTGGTATATGGCAGACTAAGTGATACAAAGAATCAACCTGTCATCAACCACAAATTCTCATGGTATTTGCACTGTACCAACAATATTTAAATACAGATATCAGATATAGTAAATAGCATTATCATCTAGCATAACTAAAATTAATTTTATTTTTGAAAAATATTTGTTATCTACAGTAAAATGTTAAAATATACCTAACTTCTTAGTGTTGAATCTTTTTTAACTTCCTAAATATCCACTTCTGTTTATTTTATTTAAATGCTTTTGCAGGTAATTTAATCCATAGTTCTTATACAAACAATTTTTAACAAGAAATACGTATTGAACTTGTTTTAAAGGTAATATTATACCAGTGTCAGGTTTAGTACTTAAAGTGTCAGCTTTAAGAAACATCGAAATAAGAGTGTTAGCTTTAGGTGCATTTCAAGGGTTTAAAAAAATATATTTTGTTTTAAATTAATGTTTGCTTGAAAAATAGCTTTTAAGATGTTTTACGTAATTATAATAGTTGCTTGAAATCATATACATCACTCACTATGGCCAGACAGATATTTTTTAGGTAAAAAAAAAATATATATAAATTGAAAATTACTCCTTAATATGTCAGGTTTTGGGGCACTTACCTTGTACAGTTTGTGATTTTCTTGACCAATTTTTAGTTGTTCTTCTATGCTTGTTTTTTGTTGTTGTAAACATTGTAAATCGTCTTCAAGTGTAATTTTATGTCGAACAACCTGGGTAGATACACCTTTAGCTCTCTTTTTTTCATTTTTACTTGATTTTATAGAGTACATTTTAGCCTTTAGCACTACAAATTCCAAAGCAATTTCTCCACTCAGTTCCTCTTTAAACTTTTCTAGTACAACTTTTTTTTTTCAGTTAAATAGAGAGGATGGTCTTGGAGGAGAGAGGATGGATCAGAAAAATCAAAGGTAGATGAATTATTTTGCATGCCTTTATATATGTCATTCGTAGTAATGTGATACGTTAGAGAATCTGTATCAGTAAATAAGAGCACAGCTCGATCGTTATATGTTGGTTTTATGTAATTATAATGAAAATTATACTTTAATAATTTGGAAAGTTCAAGAATTGTAAACCCTACATAAATAAGGCGATTCATCGTGGCGATGCTCGTTTTATGTCTTTCTACAACAGTTAGATCTTCATCGTATGTTTTAAAAGGTTTAAAGTAGCAGATGCTACTTTTCGAATTTTCAGTTACATTATCTGTATCGGTCCATTTGAACTTCCCATAGGGCAAGTACTGAGACATGGCCCAACCATAAAGGTTATTAGCTTCCAAGTACATTATAAAACTATTTGGCGTATTTGGGTTATAATTATTCATACAAGGGTTTTTCAACAAGGGATTTGCCATACTAATCCACCATTCATACAAAGGTTGTACAAGCACAAATTTAGCTAGAAATTATCATGAAAACAATATCGACATCGATTTCAATAACGCCATCAAAATCACGAATTATAACAACCCCACATACGCGTTTTTTAGAGAAGCAATAGAAATAGCTCATAACCGTAACGCCATAAATGACCACGAATCAGCCGGAATTGACGTAATGTGGCGCCACCTATCTGAAAGTGAAGATCAAGAACAAGGTAGTCGCTATCCACTGCAGCAAGAGGCACTGAAGAAGCGGAGGATCCTCCGATGTAAAGCTTTTGCCAATGGAATTCAAGCAGATAAACAGTTCTATTTTATTAAGTAAAGATTTACTATTTGAAGCTTTACTAGTACGGCTTTTCTGTTGAATTTACCCATATGCTTAAAACCCCAATGCTTAAAAGACGAATTTTTTTTCCAAAGGCTTAGTTTAGAAATTAATTTAAAACTCCTGTAAACAGAGCTCATTAAATTTCTTTCTTTCTTTTCTTGTCTTTTCTTCTCTTTCTTTCTTTCTTTATTAGATTTGAGACAAGGATCTGTGAAGAAATAGGAGAAAAAAAATTAGGTTTTCGTACGGCACTTTACAAATTATTATATCCTTTTCAAACAGCGACATGCTTACAAAAAAGACGCACCTAATTTTGATATTAATATTTATTTTACGTAATACACCAGTTCTCTACCACTTAGTTGTCTTCACTTCCACTCAAATTCTCATTGCCGTTTTATGAACGAGTTAATTCGTTGTTGTATTTCAGTGTCATGTATAATATACTCAGATCTACGCAGGAAACCTTAAAAATTTCAGAATAAATTTGTAATTTCTTTTCTTGGTGACTCCAAATTCTGATATCCTGACATTCGCTGAGTTTTTAGAAGGCGAATTATTATTAGTTATTTCATTTTATATTTCTGCTTAACAAAAAAAAAAAAAAAAAAAAAAAAAAAAAAAAATGCTTTCAAAAGCAATAAATTTATTTTCAACGAACAAAAATTTTCTTATGGTGCTTTAAATAGAAATAATGCTTAATATATATATATATATATATATATATATATATATATCCGTTAATTTTAAAGGAAAGTATCTAGTTAATTATTAAGTAAACATATGTTTATTTAATTTAAGAACTTCTTTTTATTACACACACGTGTGCGTGTGAGTGTGCGTATGCGCAGTAGCTGAATTTTAAATGTTGTGTAATTGTAATCTTTAATTAATAAAAAGTTATCACTAGCATAAATATTGTTTTCTGCTGAGGGAATGGTAGACGTTACAAATCTTTTTTGTAAATGATTAACTTAGAATTATAAAAAAATTTCATAGATTTGATAATTATATATATTATGTAGATTACATCATATTAAGTACATTAAAATTCATCGAAAACTATTTACATAAAAAAAAAAAAAAAAAAAAAAAAAAAAATCAAAGTTTTAATTAAAAAAGTTAAATGCTCATTGTTAACTTTCAATTTTTTCTTTCGATTTTACATTATTCTAAATTAACAATGTAGTGTAAACTTATTTGGGTATTATTTTTCTGGATTGGTTGATAATTTTTTTTTTTTTTTTTTTTTTTTTTTTTTTTAATTTAAGTATCTTTTGTGTCTAAATGTAAAATCTGAATTCATTTCAACGTTTCAACATGAAAATATATAAATAAATAAATAAATAAAATAAAATAAAAAGAAGAAAAAAAAAAAAAAAAAAACTCAATAAATCCTTAAATTAATACCCAAATGTCTTTAGAATATATTGTTAAATTATAGTAATGTAAAATATAGGAAGGGGGTAATTAAAATTTATTTAGCAGGGAACACTTAAAAAAATTGAGAAAAGACAAAAATTTTAAGTTTTATTTTATTAAGTTTAAATAGTTTTCTAGAAATTTAGATATATTTAAAATTATCATTTTTTAATGCATATGTATGCAAATTTACATAACTCTATGATAATGATTTACAAAAATATATTTATACTGTCCACCATCCTGTTAAGTTTAAATAATTTTGAAAAGCTTGCTAATTTAACATTTTATAATTCTTCCTCATTGTTTCACATTTTATTTTGTTATAGATAATGATTACAGAAAGTGAGTTACAGTTATTTATTTATTTGTAATTTCTCAGCTAATCAAAAGAAATATTACATCGTTTTGTTTTTTCATAAATGATTATGTTTCATGAGTTTCCATTTTGTACATCTTTCCTCTTCTCCCCCCCCCCCCCTTTTAATTTTCAATCATACTATAGCTACGGGGAACTTGGGTATTCGGGAAAATTTTTGATCTTGATTTTTGACTGTTTTACACGTTTTGAGATATGAGGAATCCAAAAATAATGAAACTGATATGGTGTCCGTGTGTATGGTGTGTGTGAGTGTGCCTTACTTAGTTAGTCTGTGTTCACGATATCTCAAGAAGAAATAATTGCAGACAGATCGGACCAGTTTAAAAAATATCATTTATGATACTGGCAAGAACCCAACTGAATTTGCAACTTTCTAATTTAAAATCTTCGTAAGTTATTCGAAATGTACGATTTTTATAACATAGGAGAATAAGGTAAATTTCCGCTTAAACGTTCATTAAAAGTAATATTTTTGCTTTAAAGGTGTCATAACAGCTTTAAATATCAGTTATGATGCTGGAATAAACATAATTTATTATGAAAATTCAACTTTAAAAATTTCAAACGTTATTTAACATTTACGAATTTCTTAACAAAATTTCGCATAAACTTACATTTTGAGGGATATTTTCATCGTAAAGATGTTAGACCATTTTTGAAATATTATTTAAGACACTGGCATGAACATCACTAGCTATGAAATCTTCTAACTAAAAAAAAAAAAAAAAAAATTGCACGTTATTCAAAATTAACGATTTTCTTAACAAGGCAGATTAAGGCAAAATTTCGCATAAACGTCCATTTTGAGGGATACTTTTATCATAAAGGTTACTTTTAATATATCGTTTATGATACTGGCTATGAACATCATTGATAACAAATATTCTAATTTGAAAATTCCATAATTTATATTACTCGAAATAAAAAAACTTTCTCAACATAGCAAAATAGAGCAATATTTCAAATAAACTTGCTTTATGTGGATCGTTGCATTAGAAATAGTATAGAATTGCATGTAAACTAAGCTACGAAACTGACCCCAATAAAATTATTTAACAAAATAGGATAAAGTAAATGCATCGAACTGAATGGTGGGCAGCCTATTAGGTGGGGCATTTCAATGAGTCACTGTGTTGAGTGATCGAACAAATTCATTTCTTTTAACATAAATATAGTTATAGTATATATCCTGTACTAGAAATTTATGAAAACATATATATGATGGGGAACTGAGCAGAGTAAACCTATGCCAACTAGTTTTTTTTTTTCAAATCTTTTAACTAATTTGAATTTTGTTCATTAAAATATGCCACAGAGTCTTTTTTAAATAAGAATATCTAGAAATAAATATTCAGAAATAAATCAATGAAAAAGCAGAGGACGGGGGAAAAAATTAAAGAAAATAAAATAGAATTATTACGTATGACAACACAAGTTAAATAAAATTACTGTTTTAAAATAAAATGTAATTAGCAAAGACAAAAATAAATTCTTTTACATAAAACTGTGATCATAGAGAGAATTGCTATTGAACATACTTAAAACGGTCACGGTTATATGGATGGTTGAATCTCTGATAAAATTCTTGATAAAATAATAGTAATAATAATAATAATAAAACATTAAATTTTTTTATTTAGGTTTTTCTATATAAGAATCATTCATACTTTTCTGCCCACTGTAGAGTTTTCAATCTTAAAAATGTTATTTTTAACATTTTCTTTTTATCTTAAGCAGACTTGCGACCTTTGACTTCACACCATGCACTGATGGCTTCATATAAAAGTTTATAATTCCATTTAATATTTATAAACTGAATTACATTAGTTTATTCAGCAAATTATATAGTCATGAAACGATTATTGCTGTTATTTTTATTACTATTATTATTATTATTATTATTATTATTATTATTATTATTATTATTACAGATTTGAAATCTTTAAATTGCGTTTTCTCAGTTTGTATTTTTTTTTTTCATAAATTCATGATCTTCAAGATGCTAAAACTTTTACAGATATTTAAGACAAGACTTAATATATATATATATATATATATATATATATATTTGAAAAAAACAAGGTTTTTTTTTTTTTTTTTTTTTTTTTTTGCAAATTTTTCCATAGACATGCACTTTTTAAATTTCCCCCAAAACACTAATTGATAAATTTCAAAGCTCATCCTGATTCTTTTAAGTAGATTCTTTTAAACTTACAAAAAATAATATTAAGTCTCTTCGTACATATCTGTAGAAATTTTAGCATTTTGAAGATCATGAATTCCTGAAAAAATGCAAACTGAGAAAATGCAAATTAAAGATTTTAAATCTGTTAAAAATGTATGTATATATATATATACATATGGGGATAGCACTTGAAAACGTCTTACAGCATTTGAAGCTTTTCAGTCAAAATTCAATCTTATTTTGCTTTGGTCCGAAATTCTTTTGTTCATCTCAAAATAAAAAGGTTCTTTTCATTAATAAAAGTTCTATTATTTCCTCTTAAAATACTATCCTAAAGTAATCCTTCTTTTCTTCAGCATCAAAATACACGGTCCTATATTATATTTTATCAGGTATTGTAGTAAAAAAAAAATAAAGTAAGTAGCATTATAAATCTTAAAAATTAAATCAATTTAAGATTACTGGTTACTTTGTTTGGCCTCTGTATGTTTCTGTGGTGATTTATTTGACTATTCTTTGTTCTCATTCTTTTCTATTATTATCAAATGGATTATATATATATAGATATATACAAAGTAAGTAAAATTTATGGAAATGTTTATTTTGTGCTATCTTATTCAAATTAATTGAAAACGCATGCAAATAGATAGTGTGCTGGAAAAAAAAAAAAAAAAAATCCATAAATTTTACTTGCAGTTTTGGATAGCGTGACGCAAAAGATAAAATAATTCATTGAAATAAATACATCGCAGTACATAATATAAGTGATATATTTGACTGTGTATTTAAAAATTAAAAGCAATATTTCAATGTGGAAATATATTTTAATATGCAAAACAAAATAATTGCAGTGAAATTTAAAAACAAATCATTTAGTGTAACATCGTTGCTGGAATTTCGTATCATTTCTTTTAAAACACATATTTTAATATCATAAGAGATGTGAATGAAAAGGTATCGGTGAGTAAATGTTGTATATTATTTTATGTTGAAAATAACGTTTACACTGTAAAAATAAATAGAAGAAAAAAACAAATTCAAATAAGAAAATCTCTGTATTTTTTAATTAATAGCAAGGCGTCACTGAAAATTTGATATCATTATTTTTAAGACCCGTATTTCTAATTCTTAAAGCCATAAAGTACAGTGCTGCGTCCCAAACTTTTAACCCGTTAAGGGTTTTTTGTATTGATATATTTTACTGAACAAACCTAATATAATTCAATTTATAAATAGTAAAATGTAATATAAGCTTTTATATGAAACCTTCAATGGCATCAAGTCAAAGTGTCAAGTCCCCTTAAAAAAAAATTCTTTTTTATATTTTGTATAAAAGTACATCGTTATAAACAAGATAAATATGTTCAATTAAAATTCCTATAGGCAATAAATACATTAATATTTATATAGAAATTTAAAAAGAAAAGTATTTGTTTCAGAATAAAAATTTTCAAAAAAAAAAGGAATTCATTGCTATTTACAAATTCATTATAAACAAGAATGGAATACAGTACCTGCCGCTTCTTGAAATCACATCCGTCCTGAGCGAAAGTGATTTTATTAAGTGGCTGATTTTTATATCAGGTGAACGTTCCTGCACTCAAGAAAAGGTATTACTTCCCTGAATTTGAAAAGAAATTTCAAGAGTTAACAAATAGGGGAATTAATAAACAATATTAAATGATTTTCGATAGATAATTAATTAATTGTACCTTCGATATAAGTAAATTAAACTCATTCCAAGTTAATATGCGCTTTCCTTTGAGGAAATTCCTCATTACTTTACCAAAAGTTCACTCATTTCTTATAAATTTAAAATATTTTCGTTTAAACCTCTTGATTTATAATTATTTCAAAATATAAGTACTAGAAATAAAAATATTTATAATTTGCAAATCAAATCAAATTTGTAACTTATTACTCCGTTTTGAAAAATATGTTCCTTGAAGTTGCTACGAAGATAAGTTATGGGGCGGGGCGTGTTTAATTTGTAACCATGCTGCAAGTGTAAAATTTTCGACAATGAGCGATTACGGAGGGATTGTTGTGCTTTAACTCTTTTTTTTTTTCCCATAAAAAAAAAAAAAAAAAAAAAAAAAAAAAAAAAATCACATTATAAATAAAAAATTTGAGTGTACATAAATGATATTTTTGGCTGCTGAGGAGATTTTTTTTTTTTTTTTTTGAGTTTATTAACTGGCAATGCTATTTCATTGAGCGGCGGTTTTAAAAGTACTTGGTATTAATTTGATTCCGGTCCTGGCAATTTGATCAGATTAAGCTGCTGATTTTATTAACCAGTGAATTTATTAAGCGACGGTTACTGTATAACTAGGATAAAACTTAAGAAAATTTTTAAAAAGACAATGCTTGACAATATATTTTCTCTTTAAGGAAAACTTCGTTTTATAATACTATAAATAAATTTTTATTTAAACAAATTTTAATTAATAATAACTAATTTTATGATATGTATTAATTTACTGTTACGAAATGCCAATAAAATGACTTCTTTCCTGAATTTAATGTAACAGTGAATAAAATAATAATTTACCTAAATTTCATGGCTACCACCTCTTTTACAAAAATGATACTCAAAATAATAAACAGACAGACAGAATTATACACTATTTATTTTATATTCTAACAAAATTTTATACGAGATGTAATTTTAACTGCTTGTCTGATATTGTCTTTTAACTGGGCCTGTTAATCACAATGACACATTTAAGTCTTATTATAATTTAACATTATTATATCATATTATACCATATCATTATACCATATTATTATTTATTATCATAATAAACTATAATTTTAAATATTTAAATAAAAGTTGTAAAAACTTGTTAACAAAACTTATTTTAATACTAGCAGGTTTTGCCCGCTTCGCTGATCACTATATTTGAATGAATAATAATAACAAAAAAAAAAAAAAAAAATGAATCACCATTTTTTTAATATAAGTTTATCTCTATATATAAATATGAAATCTGTTGAAATCGCTCAAAACCTCACTTCACCCGCTTCCCTCTACCTTCTGCATTATCTTACCCATCCGCACTATGTCAAGTCCGGTCTTCACTGCCTGTGACAACGCTTTACCCGGGCACTTCAATTTCGGTGTTTATCGGGCGACTTGGGTTTTTATAGCTGTTAATTGTGCGTTTATTGAATGTTTGTTGGGAATTTTAAGTGGCGTTGCCATTATTCAAGAACTAAGATTTTACAAATGATATATCTCTCTATCTACTAATATTTTAGTTTTGAAACCATGTATTTGTGAGCTTTAATAACAAGGTTTTCGAATCCTTGCTCTGAGATAGTAAAAATATAACTGCAATAAAGTTATAATTATATTGATATTAAACATACAAATTATAAATAAACTTAAATTTTAATAAATTTAATCCTTCATACTACTATGTTAACACTTGATTCCGATAGATATAATAAATTAAGGGAAAAGAAATGCCTTTTCTAAGGAATATTTCGCCACTATACAAAAACAGTTATTTCTAAATGGCAACTTTTTAAAAAATCATATAATTTATCAATTTATATCCATAAAATAAGAAAAAATTTCTCAATCGATATATACTAGCATAAAAAATCGAAGCGCGCTTTCATATTAAAGTCGCGGTTTTACATAAATAACATTTACTTACATGACAAAAAATGAAAATGGATTAAATAAGTAAAACATAAATTGTAGAATATCTGTCATTAAGGGTCAAAGACGACTGAAAGGAAAGAACAAATTTAAGAAACTGTAAAAAAATAAACAAACAAACAAATAAATAAATAAAATAATAATCATGTGCACCCATTTCGTGGTACTAACTACACTGTTAAAAATGGTTTCTTAAAAATGAGCTAAATTGTCTTAAAATAGCACCAAACCAAGATACACATAAAACAAGAATAAACTACTACGTCAGAAACGCCAAAGGAAAATTATTGAGGTGCATACAGCTGTTTTGGTAGCCTAAAGCGTACCGTCTTCAGTGCAAAAAGAATTCTGAATCTGGAGAAGTGCTCGTATATATAGTAGAGGGACCGGATTTAGTTCAACCAATAGGATTACGGAAGAGGTGGGGATTGTGGCCAATAGGAATTAAGGAATGTGTAGCTGTGTAAACAGTAGAAAAATTAAGGAAATGTGGACTGAATGTAAAATTTCCAACAATCAGACAAATAGGGAACAGCGAAGTCACAATTTACAAGGTTTTTAAAATTTTTATAAATATGAAAAGCTTCAAAGAAATCGAGTTCATGAATGGATTTAGATCTGCAAATTATTTTAGCTGAATTAAATTTAAAATTATGATTTTCCTCCCAGCAATGTTTAGAAATAGCCGATTTATTGGTTTCTTGTTTGCGGACGTAATTCATATGTTCTTTTAGACGAAATTTAAGACTGCGTTTAGTTTGGCCAATATATGATAAACCACACTGACAGGAAATACTATAAATGCCCCAAGAATTATGCATATCAATAGGATCTTTTAACTGAGAAAAGGTGAGTTTATTGGAAGGCGAAACTATTATTTTAGAATCATATTGTTTGAGAATTTTAGCTATGGTTTGACTGGTTTTAGAAAAATAGTGTAAAACAATACTGATATTAGATGTGACTGATTTAGTAGACAAAATACGAGGGAGTTGTAATTTTTGGATAGCTTTGTCAATAATGGAAGGGTCATAACCTCTGTCAATTGCGATGGCTTTCAAGTATTTAATTTCAGATTTCAATAAAATAGGATTTGAACAAATATTAAGGGCACGGTTTACAAAAGTATAGAAAGCAGCCATTTTATGGTTAGGTGGGTGACATGAACGCGCATGGGGAGGAAAGGAAACTGCAAAAATCATAATTTTAAATCTAATTCAGCTAAAATAATTTGCAGACCTAAATCCATTCATGAACTCGATTTCTTTGAAGCTTTTCATATTTATAAAAATTTTAAAAACCTTGTAAATTGTGACTTCGCTGTTCGCTATTTGTCTGATTGTTGGAAATTTTACATTCAGTCCACATTTCCTTAATTTTTCTACTGTTTACACAGCTACACATTCCTTAATTCCTATTGGCCACAATCCCCACCTCTTCCGTAATCCTATTGGTTGAAATAAATCCGGTCCCTCTCCTATATATACGAGCACTTCTCCAGATTCAGAATTCTTTTTGCACTGAAGACGGTACGGTTTAGGCTACCGAAACGGTTGTATGCACCTCAATAATTTTCCTTTGGCGTTTCTGACGTAGTAGTTTATTCCTGTTTTAGTATTCCAACGCCAAGTCTCCTGCTATTACAAGATACACATAATTTGAGAAACCATGGACTTATTTTTTGAGCATATTGACATATTCAAAAATGGGGTTGACCAATAAGAATCCAAACATCCCCATGTTTCACATGTCAATATATTTAAAAATGAGTACATGGGTTTTCAAATTTAAGTATATATTGTTTCGGAGCTATTTTGAGACAATTTAGCTCATTTTTAAGAAACAATTTTTAACAGTGAACCAATCTGCCAAGTTTTGTAGATCTGTTAACAATATCTTTAGTTCCAGAGCGCAGAGTTACAGACATATATTACAGACACATATTACAGCCGCAAAATTACAGACACATTTATTTCACTTCTCTTTATGTACTGAGAAAAAAAATATATACCACCTTCCGCTAGAATGAATAAGTGAACATTTTCTAAATCCCTTAACTAGAAATATAGATTTCTGAGCTATGCGCATAAGGCACGCAAATAAACTGAATAGACGAAATAGTCGAAAATTTCTAGTTTACACATTTCTAGATGGTGGAACAATATTCTGAATATTCCGTATATTCTGAATCTTTTGTATTGCGAGAAATTCTCGCTTGATTTTCTAGAGTTGGGTCATAACCAAGATTATAGTTGCTGAAACCCGCCTCTTGTAGTCTGATTTATTTGAGGAGATTTTTAAATAACTTTGCCCTCGAGAATATAGGCAAACGCTCTAGAATTCTAATAGGGGCTTCTAGAATTAGTTTTCCAAGGGGACTATAATTCATAAGGATGACATGGAACTATTTTTTCTAGAGCCACAATTTAGATTCTAGATGTTAGTTACAGATTTTTTTTCTCAGTGTGTAGATTACAATAAATACATCACAAGCATAACCAGTATTAGGAAACTTTAATCTACGTGAATATATTTACTTTATTTTACTTTAATAACTAACTATTACAGTTAAACAAGAAAGAAAAATTATGCAGTACGCATTGATTAGTAACACTTTCCAACTGTACGCAATTGTTGTATCAAATAACTTTTAATATTCTTTGCCTACGTTATCGCACAACAGACAGAAGGACTGAAAAACATACTGAGAGACTAATTGATTTTAAAATTATTCTTAGGCATTTTGGAAAGTGTTAAAAAGGCTTAACGCAAAAGAAAATGCAGCCGTTAGATTATAATTACATATTTTAAACTCTCTGAATATTTTACTGCAGCCCTGTAAATCTGAAAGTTAATCACATCATATTCTATACAAAACAATATTTTAGAATATTAATAATACATGTCAATGTTTTTATGATTTTTATAGTAGAAAGTATTTTAAATATAACTTTTAAAAAATTCTGTCCTAAAACGTAATACATTGGCTTTTTTTTTTTTTTTTTTTTTTTAATTGTTGTTGGTGTTCTCCCTGTAAACAAACTAGTTGTACAGGACCTATTAATGACATTTTAAATAGGGAACATTCCATGGGGAACTTCAGTGTATAATTTTTAAAAAATTCTCAAAATATTCACGGATGATAGGAGCCGGAGACAAACAGATAGAAAGGTAGACAATCGGACAGACAGATGCACAAATTGAAATCATATTCCCACTAAATTTATAAGAAAGTGTTAAAACGCTCATGTAAACAAAAATGCAATTCCAGCAAATTTTTATTAATAGCTCTTAATGTAACTGATTATTTTTGTGTCACCCTGTAAATCTAATGGTAACCATGCTATATTCTATGCAAAGCATTCTTTTGTGCATATAAATAACATATTTCATTTTCCTAAAACTTCGTGGAAAGTAAAGTTATTACAATTTGATTTATAGAAATATCTCACAAAGAACGCAAAGCTTTGGAGTACATTTGAGTGTCCCTGTACATAAACTAGTGGTTGTATGCAATCTATTTTATATACGAAACATCCAATAGTGAACTTGAATAACATATTTCAATTTCATGTAACCATGCTATATTCTATGCAAAGCATTCTTTTGTGCATATAAATAACATATTTCATTTTCCTAAAACTTCGTGGAAAGTAAAGGTATGAAAATATGGTTTATAGAAATACTTCTCCTAGAACACAATTCTTTGAAATACTTTCGTGTGTCTCTGTACATAAACCAGTAGAAGTATAAACTCCATTTTCAATAGGGAACATCCGATAGTGAACTTGAATAACATATATCAGTTTCAAGAAATTCCAGAAATATTTACGGGAGTTAGAGCGCGGGCAGACAGACGGACAGATACACAAATTGATATATTCACATTTAAAAAAATGCTAGAAAGTGTTAAAAACGCTTAATGTAAACGAAAGTAGAATTCTAGCAAATTTTTAATAATAGCTCTTAATATAACAGAATATTTTTGTGTCACCCTGTAAATCAAATGCTATTCATGCTATATTCTATGTAAAGCATTCTTTTGTGCATATAAATAACATATTTCAATTTCCTAAACTTCGTGGAAAGTAAAGTTATTAAAATTTGATTTATAGAAACATCTGACATAGAACGCATTGCTTTAGAATACTTTTGAGTGTCCTTGTATGTAAAACAGAGTTGGTATTTAATCCATTTTATACAGGAACAATCCAATAGTGAACTTGAATAACATATTTCAATTTCATTAAGATATGTGCACAGTAAAGGTACGAAAATATGATTTATAGAAATACCTCTCATAGAACATAGTGCTTTCAAATACTTTCGGGTGCCCCTGTACACAAACCAGTAGTGGTATAAACTCCATTTTCAACAGGGAACATTCGATAGTAAACTGGAATAATATATTTCAATTTCATCAAGGTATGCGTACAGTAATAGTATGAAAAAAAGATCTATAGAAATACCTCTCATAGAACAAAATGCTTTGAACTACTTTCGGGTGTCTCTGTATACAAACCAGTAAAGGTATAAACTACATTTTCAAAAAGGAACATCCGATAGTGAACTTGAATATCATATATCAGTTTCAAGAAATTCCACAAATATTTACGGGAATTTGAGCGCGGAGAGACAGACAGACAGACAAACCGAAGTCATTAGCACTTTTCAACCTTGTTGGAAAGTTTTAAAAATGTTAGAAAGTGTTAAAAACACTTAATGTAAACGAAAATACACTTTTAGCAAATATTTATTAATAGATCTTTATATAACTGAATATTTTTGTGTCACCCTGTAAATCTAATGCTAATCATGCTATATTCATTGCAAAGCATTTTCTTTTGTGCTTATAAATAACACATTTCAATTTCATAAATCTTCGTGCAAAGTAAAGTTATTAAAATTTAGTTTATAGAAATATCTCCATAAAACGCAATGCTTTGGAATACTTTTGTGTGTCCCTGTACACAAATCAGTGGTGGTATTTGCTCCATTTTATACAGGAAAGATCCGATAATGAACTTGAATAACTTATTTCAATTTCATTAAGATTTGTGTACAGTAAGGGTATGGAAATACGGTTTATAGAAATGCCTCTCATAGAACACAATGCTTTGAAATACTTTTGTGTGTCCCTGTACACAAATCCATGGTGGTATTTACTCCATTGTATACAGGAAACATTCGATAGTGAACTTGAATAACATATTTCAATTCCATTAAGATTTGTGTACAGTAAGGGTATGGAAATTTGGTTTATAGAAATGCCTCTCATAGAACACAATGCTTTGAAATATTTTCAGGGTCCCTGTACACAAACTAGTAGAGGTAAAAGCTCCATTTTCAATAGGGATCATCCGATAGTGAACTTGAATAACATATATCAGTTTCAAGAAATTCCATAAATATTTACGGGAGTTAGAGCGCGGACAGACAGACAGACAGACAGACGGACAGACGGACAGACAGATACACAAACCTAAGTCATAAACACTTTTCAACCTTGTTGGAAAGTGTTAAAACTAGGCCATAGAAGGGGAAAGAGAAACATTGCTTTTAGCTCTAATTGAAAATTAGATTTTTAAAATGTTCTAGTTTTCTATAAATAATTAATAGAGAAATTTACAGTCACTGTGATTTACTAATTTCGATAATTAATCTTTGTTTTTGATTACGGCTTGAAAATATCAATAAACAAGAAAGAAAAATCATGCAGTACGCATTGATTAGTAACACTTTCCAACTGTACGTAATTGTTGTATCGAATAACTTTTATTATTCTTTGCCTACGTTATCACACAACAGACAGAAGGACTGAAAAATATACAGATAGACTAATTGATTTTAAAATTGCTCTTAGGCATTTTGGAAAGGGTTAAAAAGGCTTAACGCAAAAAAAAAAAAAAAAAAAATGCAGCCTTTAGATTATAATTACAGCTTTTGATCTCTCTGAATATTTTAGTGTAGCCCTGTAAATCAGAAAGTTAATCATATCATATTCTATACAAAAGATTATTTTAGAGTATTAACAATAAATGTTAATATTTTTATGATTTTTACAGTAGAAAGACTTTTAAATATAATTTTCAAAAAATTCTGTCCTAAAACGTAATGCATTGGCATTTTTTTTTTTTTTTTTTTTTTTTTTTTTTTTTTGCCCCTGTAAACAAACTAGTTGTACAGGACCTATTAATGTCATTCTAAATGGAGAAAATTCTATAGGGATAATGTTCATAAAAACAACACTCATAGAACACGATGCTTTTGAATGCTTTTGGGTGTCCCTGTAAACAAACCAGAAGAGATATTCACTCCATTTTCAATATGGAACATCCGATAGTGAACTTCAATAAAATATATCAGTTTCGAGAAATTCCATAAATAATTAATGGAGTTGGAGCGCGGGCTTACAGACAAACAGACAGATGGACAGATACACAAACTGAAATCATATTCACACTTAAAAATGTTAGAAAGTGTTAAAAACATTCAATGTAAACGAAAGTAATATTTTAGCAATTTTTTATTAATAGCTCTTAATATAAATGGATATTATTCTGTCACCCTGTAAATCTAATGCTAATTATGCTATATTCTATGCAAAGCATTTTTTGTGCAGATAAATAACATAATTCAATTTCCTAAAGCTTCGTAGAAAGTAATTAAAATTTGATTTATAGAAATATCTCTCATAGAACGCAATGCTTTGGAATAATTTTGAGTGTCCCTGTATATAAATCGGTGGTGATATTTCCTCCATTCTATACAGGAAACATCCAGTAGGGAATTGGAATAATATATTTCAATTTCATTAAGATATGTCTACAGTAAAGGTATGAAAATATGGTTTATAGAAATAGCTCTCATAGAACACAATGCTTTGAAATACTTTCGGGTGTTCCTGTACACAAACCAGTAGAGGTATAAATTCCATTTTCAATAGGGAACATCCGATAGTGAACTTGAATAACATATATCAGTTTTAAGAAATTCCATAAATATTTACGGTAGTTAGAGATCGGACAGACAGACAGGCAGACGGACGGACGGACGGACAGGCAGATACACAAAACTGAAATCATATTCACACTTAAAAAATGCTAGAAAGTGTTAAAAACGCTTAACGTAAACGAAAGTACAATTCTAGCAATTTTTTATTAATACCTCTTAATATAACTGGATATTTTTGTGCCACCCTGTAAATCTAATGCTAATCATGCTACATTCTATGCAAAGAATTCTTTTGTGCGTGTAAATAACATATTTCAATTTCTTAAAACTTCGTGGATAGTAAAGTTATTAAAGTTCGATTTATAGAAATATCTCTCCTAGAACGCAATGCTTTGGAATACTTTTGAGTGTCTCTGTACATGAACCGATGGTGGTATTTCCTCCATTTGATAGAGGAAACATCCAATAGTGAACTTGAATAACATATTTTAATTTCATTAAGATATGTCTACAGTAAAGGTATGAAAATATGGTTTATAGAAATACCTCTCATAGAACACAATGCTTTGGAATACTTTCGGGTGTCCCTGTACACAAACCAGTAGAGGTATAGACTCCATTTTCAATAGGGAACGTCCGATAGTGAACTTGAATAGCATATTTAAATTTCATTAAGATATGTCTAGAGTAAAGGTATGAAAATATGATTTATAGAAATACCTCTCATAGAACACAATGCTTTGAAATACTTTCGGGTGTCCCTGTACACAAACCAGTAGAGGTATAAACTCCATTTTCTATAGGGAACGTCCGACAGTGAACTTGAATAACATATTTCAATTTCATTAAGATATATCTACAATAAAGATATGAAAATATGGTTTATAGAAATACCTCTCATATAACACAATGCTTTGGAATACTTTCGGGTGTCCCTGTACACAAACCAGTAGAGGTATAGACTCCATTTTCAATAGGGACCGTCCGATAGTGAACTTGATTAACATATATCAGTTTCAAGAAATTCCATAAATATTTACGGGAGTTAGAACGCGGACAGACAGACAGACAGACAGACAGACGGACAGACAGACAGACAGACAGACAAACCGAAGTCATAAACACTTTTCAACCTTGTTGGAAAGTGTTAAAAAAGAGAGAGAGGGGGCTTTTTTATTAATATGCAATTTGAACAGACATTGTGCAAGCTTACAGAAAAAAAGGCTGAACTTTTCACACACACCCTCCCCCTCTCAAAAGTGATATCAGGCAACTGACACAATATAAGTATTACAATAATAAAAATAATATTAAATCTGATTGCATACATGTAGAAACAATAAACAAAATCAGAACAATAAATCTTATATTAAATATCATATTAATTATAATTAAAATAGTTGTAAGTGCTTAAAAAACAGACAAAATTATTACACATACTTGAAAATAACTTGAAAATAAGTTTATTCTATAGAAGCATTGTTTGCTGGGGCAATTGATTAGCAAAATAATGTAGTGCAAGTTCATTAGGAAAATGCAGTTGAAGCGCTATTTCTTTTTCATTTTCTCCAAGTTTGAATTTGACATTTCTTGAAAGCCAATCGCATAAAAATTGCTAATAATATATTGCACAAATTTAGGCTGACCCCCCGGTCCAAAAAGTTTTAATGCAGATTTGCATTGATCCCAAGAATAATAATTTTCAAGCCTAAAAAGGCTTAATTCCGCCTTAAAGTTGAAATGTAACATGTCTGTTTGAATGAAAGAAATAAAGAAACATGGATTTTAAATTTTCAAAAAGTAGAATAAAGTTCACGGTAAATAACTAAAACTAGGAAAGAAATTCATTAAATGTTGTGATATATATATCAGATTATACTTTATTTATTTTATTTTTTAAACAGGTTTTGGAATGTAATAAATGTAATTTTTTCTTTTTTAAATTTTAATCACCTGAGAAAAAGACGTTGGTCAAATTTTAAAACAAATTTAGATTTAAAGGATCTCATTATGTAAAGAGCATACTTTATTTAATGATTAAACGCTCTAGCTAAAACTTAATTTTTAAATATATGCATATGACAGGCATATCCTTTAATAGTGTTATTATATGCTACAAAAATAAATGAGGTCGGAAACGTAAATAAATAATAAATGAGAGATACTATAAAAGAAGTGCCAAGAATAAGATAATGCATTTTTAAGGATTTTAGAATTTGTACTAGAAAATGAGTTACTGAATATAATTTAAAAAGAAGCCAGTCATTGAAAGCATTCACGAATAAGGAAAAAAATAAAGAAAGGGAATTATTATTAAAAAAATTTTAATGATTTTTGGAATAAAAAGTAGCTGCTATTAAAGTTATGTCTAAATCACTGCAAAATAATTTAATTCAAATTTAGCACAAAAGGAAATGTTCTTTTATAAAAAAAAAAAAAAAAAAAAATGAAATAAAATAAACAGTTAAATAAAACACTTATTGTATTTATCGTATGCAGCATTTTGAACTAAGAAATAAATTAATAATAAAATTAATAAAACCCGTACTGTTGGTATCTATTTTTGAACAAATATTTCCATTTATTTTCTAAAAACAGGTGAATAATGTATATATATATACATATGAGTTTTACAAAGAATAACAGTATTTTATTCATAATTAAAAAGAATTCTATGGGCAGATTATTATTTTTATTATATTTTAAAACAATAGAATCAATTTTAAACAGTTTTGAATTTACCATATATATATATTATAACTAGCAGGCTTTGCCCGCTTCGCTGGTCACTATATTTAAAGGAAACTCTTTTCTATATAGTTTTATGAAAAAAAGAGAAAATAATAATACTAAAACCGCTCAAAAGTTCGCTTTGGGTTCCCGCTACCTTCGGCAGCGCATTCTGCGATACCTGTCCCTATTGCCTACGACAATGACTTACCCGTGGGCTTCCATTTAGGTGCTTATCATATATGACAATTTCGATACGGACAGTATCGAAAATTTTGAAGTAGCCCTTTATATTTGAATCCTAGTTATATATGAGCAACATTATACGCGATGTACATAATATTTGCTTTCAAGTTATTCTCTATATTTATTTGATTTAATCGATCAACCATAGAATGACAGCAATTTCAAGCCAAATATAATATTACAATATGCTATGATCGGCTACTTCTATCGCATGAGACAATTATTATTATTTTGTGGTTATATATACTTCAGGCTTAGTTAATGGTAGTTGGTATATAGAAAAATAAATAAATTAATATGTAAACTTGATCATGGTACAGCCTTAATGCCCTTGGCGACTTTTAAATTTTTGTTGCCATTTTAGACCAAAATATAATTTATGCGATTATTGTTCCTATACGCAAGCGAAGTGTGACGTCACTGACCGTCCGTGGATGCAAGAAAATGATTTCCTATGTTAATCGCCCATTGGATTTTTTGTAAAAAATGATTAAAAATCGAAGAAAATTATTTCCCGATTTTAATCCCCATATTTGGGTACATATATGTATTAGTTATCATGTGCATGTGTTAGATTGAGTTATTTTGCTGTCAAACTGACAAAATTTTAATTTTAAATTTCAAACCTCTGTCGTTCTTGGCGCTTATTGTATTTGGTGATCAAAAACGTAATACGAAAATATACATGCCGGATGTATATTTTCGTAATATGCATTGTACGAAATATTGTTTCATATTATTCATTACTGTCTTAAAATAAGTTGTTAAAATAACCATGATTTTTGAAAGGAATTAAATTATGTTCGCCAAATAATTTGGCGATATTTTATTTTTCTACTAAGGATGACCGATATCAAATCTATTCCGCTACAACGTATTAATATCTTATATTAGATACTTTATTTAGACATTTGAAAACAAATTTGACTTCAAATTATGATAGAATATTTATCATTTCCCTTTTAATCAGTATATTAGTTGGATATTGTGTAAATATCATCCTTTGAAATGAAATGTTTGTGTTTTCCATCGAATATGGAAGTTTGGCATTTTTTTTTTCTAGAGTTTTGAAATTAAAAATTCAAATTTTGTCAATTTTACAACAAAAATAACTTAATCTAATATATGGACATGATAACTAATACATATCTATACCTAAATACGGAGATTAAAATCGGGAAATATTTTTCCTCGATTTTTAATAATTTTTTACAAAAAATCCAATGGGCGTTTAACATAGGAAATATTTTTCTTGCCTCCACGAACGGCCAGTGACGTCCTCACTTCGCTTGCGCATTTCTTTCTATCTTTTCCTTGGCGAAAATAGTCCGATCTACTTCAACATCAAAATTATAAAAAATTTTCAAGAATTATCAATAAGAAAATACCTTTAATATATTGCTGAATTAGCGTTTATGCCAAGCGTGTTTCATCCACCATACTAAAAAAAAAAAAAAAAATCTGAAGTTGAGGTATATAAAAAAATGCTGTGAAATAAAATTCAGAAGAAATATGTTAGATTTGTAATATTACTATTTTATTTTAAAATTATAAAGTGTCATTTTCTCATCGACCAATTTAACATTTAGTAATTTCTTATATTTCGCGTGAAAGCATATTTCATTTTATGCTGAAAACAATAAATAAATATATCTCGTAAACTTTTTTTGGCATAACAATTAAAATTTTAAATGGCTTATATTAAGTCAATATAAGTCAATAAGTTTATTATTTTCATATTTTAATTAATTTTAAAGATTTTTTCAATTTTTTTTTCCTAAACCATCCCTGACCTATAAGGAAAAAAACAAAAAAAGAATGATCGAAATCGGTCAAGCTGTTCTCGAGTTTTAGTGAGACTAACGAACAGCAATTCATTTTTATATATATAGATACAACGTTGAATATTTTCTTTAATTTTAATTTATTGAGACATTTCAAATTGTACATCACAATACAAACAGTTTATGTATCATGCCCTCTTACGGAAAGATACCCATTTTGCGTTGGCTTGAGTCGATAGAACGGCACTGGCATGCGACGAATTTCAAATTATTAAACGCGATAATTTGATCTTTGGCGATCTTTTCTCTTTTTCTTTCTTATTTTCTTTCTTTCTTTCTTTCTTTTTTTAACATTCTATTAATGGAGAAGAGCATAAATGAAACCTGAAGGGAAATTTGTTTTATGGGCAAAGTTGCAGTCAGAATTAATTTTGCACTCAAACTCATTTTATAGTTTAAACCCAAAACACAACGCCCCTCCCCCCCTCCATTTTTTAAGAAATAAATAAAAATACATAAATTGGATTGTTCATTACCTTATTTATTTTGAAAAATATGTCTTTTTCAGTATGACCAAATTAAACAGATTTCAAATCTATTTCTATAGAGGAAGCTGACCCATTTTCTCCGTCCCCTATTTTTGATTACTGTCAATGATTATTGCCAAAATGTCAGTTTGTGTATTATCAAAATATTTTGAGTATTGTATTTCACGGAATTGAGGATTTAATTACACAAAACATTATATCCGATAGGACTTTGGTGTGAATGGATACTGATTAAATTTTAGCACATATCGCCCAGCAGGTGGAACTGCTATGTTGCAATTTCCCTCATTTAAAGGAAGGCTAGATATCAGCTTCTTTAGTGTATAAGCGCCCAAATCTTGATACATTAGGTACGGTATTATTAAAAAAAAAAAAAAAAAAAAAAAAAAAAAACTATGCTATGTTAATTCAAGTTTATATCATCTGAGAAATGGCACCTATATGTTGTAGTTTTCCCTGTTTTAGGGAAGGCTATACCCCAGCATCTCTACGTATAAATGTACCAAACTTGAGGAGTGAGATGGCTGTTATAAAAAACTATCAGATTTGATTTAGGCGTGTGTAGACAGATAAGTAGCGCTAATTTTATCAGTCCCCCCCCCCCCGATTTTTCAGATGACTATATTTCAGCATCTATTGTATAAAAATGGACCAAAGTGCACCTATAAAGTCTTTATTATGAGAAGTTACGTTGATTAAATTTTTTGTATGTTAAACGGTAAGTTGTACTGTTATATAGAATGATATAGAATAAAGTTTTGTGTTGGCCACTATATACTAGTTATTTAATTTTTTTTTTTTTTTATCGTGTTAAAAATTGGAAAACCAATCCTAAAAATCCAGTAACTTCAAAACTCATAACATATATGAAGTTTTTTTTCTGAAAGGCGTATTAGTAGCTATAATTAAATGATAGTTGTATGCAAGAGTGCAGCAATTTTCGATAAATTCAGATAATTAAATAAAAATATTTAATTTTTTATAAAATTTCTTTAATTTTTCTGCCAAATATTAAAGAATTATATACATTATTTAAGAAGCATTATCGAACATTTCATAAAATGAATATTTCCAGAAAATTTTATTTTGCGTATTTAAAGCTGTTTATATTATGCCTATTAATATTATTATTATTATTTTCACGCATCATTTCTCTTTAAGCTTTTTTTTTTTTTTCAATAACTATCTCGATAATATCGTTTCTCTAAGAGTTCCAATTTCTCCTTCTTCTGTTTTAAATTCTGTACTGATAAGTATAAAGTATTTAAGTCCAAAAATGTCGATTTTGAGTTAAGTACATAGTCAGACTCAGAAAAATATTCTCAATCGATTGGTATAAAGGATTTAAGTCTATATCATTTAGTCTTTGAGAAAATCCATTGGTAAAAAAAGATTCAAGTCAGAAATTTACCATTCATGTATGGTATAAAATATTTAATTCAATTTTTTACCGTTATTAAATGAAGGTTGACAATCACTGAATGGTATAAAGTGTAAAGTGAAATGGTATAAAGTGTAAAGTCAACGAAATACCTTTTTCCTAATCGATTCTTCTGATTTGTTTTTAGTTAGTTTAACTTTATTTTTCGTCTCCTGAAAAATCAAGAATATGGACTTAAATCCTTTATACTTATCGGTACAGAATTTATTTATTTAAAAGACAATAAAAATAATATTTAGCTCTTTGATTTTCAAAAATCATTACTAACTGTCTATTAATGCACTATTATAATTTTTATAGAAAGTAGTGATTTGTTTTTCTTTTAGGCAATTGGAACATTCTAAATAACGTTCATCAAAGCGATATCTTGCCAAATCTGGCAACTTATTTTCTTCCGACCTGTCTTCTTTTCTCCGGAGATAGAACTATATTCTTCCGCGGATGCAATTCTCCAGTGTGGGAGGTAAATCTTACGAGTTGGCGGTCGGGCAGGCGTGACTGTTGCTATAAAGAAGCTCGGCCTTGGCCTTCAAAACTATTTGTTGCTCTTGTAGCAGAAGAATTATCCTTCTTAGAGTTCTTTGACTTTTCAAAAAAAGATCAGTCAGCTGAGGAGTGGGATTGGATTTTATCTTTGATTAACAGGTGAGCGATATTAATTGTTATAGCTAATTAAATTATTTTTAATTGTTTAATTTAATTATTATTTGTTTCGCATTGAAAAAAAAAATAGTTTTCATGAAGAAGTATATTAATTGAAAGTTACAAATAATTTACAACAGTTTTGTTTAATACTTTTATTTTATTTCTATTGGTCTGTTGTAGTCTAATTTAAATTATTGTTTTAATATTGAAAAGTGAAATTATATGAGATATAATAATTAATAATAATAATATACACAAGAAGCTTCTTTATAACAAAATAATATCACCTCGCATCTTATTATTTTTAAAATAAATTTTAATATTGTTTAAAAATTAATCAAGACGTCACGTGTAAATCGTATCAATATCAATCATAATCTTTAATGGAACTTCACACTTTAATGTTGTTAGTGTGTATTACAACATTATCTTTAATGGAACTTCACACTTTAACGTTTTAGAATGTGCAATAACATCTCAATACATTGTAAGATTTATGAAATAAAAAGAACCTTATGAAATTTTTTTTCGATATTTGAGGCAGATATGTATAGAATTGAGGCGAAAACTAAAAAAAAAAAAAAAAAGAAAGAAAGAAAGAAAGAGAGAAAATAATATTTTTGTCTTGACATAAAAACGTTATAAATCAGAATATCTTTATAATATTGTCATATTGTATTTTAATAATAGAATATTTACTAAGATGAGAAAAAGATGAGAAAAGAAATCCGAAGTGCTGAAGAAAACAATTATAAATTAAATTAATAATATATAATTTATTTTATTTTATTTTATTTTTAATTGTATTTTTCAAAGAATGTAAAGAAAACAAACATATTTTCAACTTTCAAGTTTTAATATTTGATTAACCATAACAAAATTCTCGTTTTTTTTTTTTTTTTTTTTTTTTTTTTAAATCTGCTTTATAATTAATTTTTAAATTTGTCAATCATTCTTAATTGATTAAAAAATATGTATCCAGAATTATTAACACCGCGACCTATTTCTAAAATAATATATTTTGGATTATTAATATAATTTGATGTCTATTATGAATCTGCGCAATTTATTAATGTTAATTTAATTTATTATTTCAGAAAACCTTTTATTTAGCAGAAAATTTCATTAATGCTATTTTCACTTTAATGATTATTATTATTTCATAAACCTTTTATGTAGCAGAAAATTTTATTACTGCTATTTTCACTTTAGTGATTATTATTACTTCAAAAACACTTTTCATCTATCAGAAAATATTATTATGGCCATTTTTATTTTAATTATTATTATTTGAACAGTCTTATCTAATAGAAAATTGCATTACTGCTAATTTCTTTTTAATAACTTTTATCATTATTTTAAAGTTTTTATATAGAAGAAAATTATATAATGCTATTTTCATTTTAATAATTATCGTTATTTCAAAACTCTTTTATCTTGTAGAAATTTTTAATTCTATGTACATTTTCAATTATTATTATTATTATTATTATTATTATTATTTCAAGAATCTTCCATTTATCAAAAAACAGTAAAAGGCATACATTTTCTATTTGTTTTGATGTTCTTTTATTAAAAATCCTATTCTATTTCAATCAAAATTAAAACTCAATACATTTTTTGATAACTAAATTCATATCTTAACCAGAGCGTTATGCTCTTTCTTTTCACATTATTTTTACTACAAGAATTATTGATATTAATTCCTGATATTAATTCAGACGTTTCTGTTCCCATTGTCTTACACTCAAATAAATTATTATTTTAGAGTAGAGATGTACAACCATTTAGCCGCAACGGACACTCCCACAACTGATTGGGGTATAAAGTGGAGTCCTGTACCGGGTCGGGTGGTTGTGGATCGATTTTTCATTCATTTTTGGTCCGCGGATAAATCCGTAAAATGATACTTCTTAGAAAATATTTTTAAGTTTATTTATTTATTTATTTTTTTTTTTTAATGAAACGAACTTTTTGTATAAATAGGTTACATGACATACCCTTCTTCCATGGTAATTTAAAACAAAATGACTCATAACATTAGTGTAATTACAATTGCGTGTATATTGGCGTTTAAAACTTTACATGCGAAAATTTATTGTCTTCAAAATGTACATATTTATTTCTTAAACTGTCAAAATATTTAAAACAGTGATTTTTTTAAAAGCAAGTTTAAATGCATTTGAAACTTTGTTATATTATAGACTGAAGATTTGTTTATAATTAGATATATGTATTTGTAACTTACTTTTTTTTTTTTTTTTTTTTTTTTTTTTTAATGTAATGCTTAATTTTTTAAAACAGCCTTATCCAACCAAAAGCCTTGGCGGGCGTACCGGAAAGACATTTATTCCGGCGGGCTACATTAAGTGTGTTTGTGTGTGTAAATTTAAAACGAAACATTTTATTATTATTATTTTTACTTTTAAATTAATATTAAAACACTTTACATATATGAGTGTGCATAAAAGAACACAATAATAGAAATCAATAAAGCAATCCAATTATGTTTTATTTAGAATAATTAGTGAGATATTTGTTTGCAATTTCTTTCATATAATATTTTTCTCCGACAACTACCATAATCATTCATATTGTTCTCACTCAGAAGAGTTAGAATAGATTATTAATTTTTGCTGTGTTGACAAAGGATTAAAAATAAATAATAATAATAATAATAATAAATCCTGAGTTCAGCTGTGGGCCGCAATATCTTGGGTTGGCCACTCTTGCTTTAAAAGATCTGTTTAATAATATAACTGTATTTTCAATAACAGATTTTTAATTCAGCGTTTTATAGCATAAATTTAACATTATTGTTATGAGGGACTCGGTTCGAAAATCATTTTTTGGATCGGGTGTGGGTGTTAGGTTTTCCCGATCCGCGTGGTACTCTTGTATGGAGGTACAAAGGTCCTCCCGGCCTCTGTTCATATATACCTGCATAACTGTTTGTTATTAAATTTATAGTAAGAAAATTAACAACTATTTTTTTAAAAATAAATAAATAAATAAAAAATAATAATAATAAAATAAAATGTTACACAAGGTCCAGAAGTTAACTCATTGAAACCAAATTTGGCCCGCGGAACATAGTTTCTGCAACATTACTTTAGAGACAGAAAACATTATTTACTTTTTTATTTCAAAAATTATACAGTACATTTTTAGAAGAAATATTTTTTTGTTATAAAATGCAAAATTGTTTTATATAACAATTAATGGGGCAAAAATTAAGGCGAATTATACTTCTGTTATTAACTTTTATAATAAATCTAAGTCATATTTTTATTCTGTTGATTTGCTTGTCAGTTTTGAAGTCAAATTTGTTTTTATCCTTATGAATGTGTGTAAAATATGTTGTACTTGATATTCTGTAATGGTAGAAGAAACCTGCAGTTGAATGTTTTAGTGCTGCCATCTAGTGGATAATTTGGAACACTACTAGTATATCGAAGTTGTCACTAGATGGCAGCATCACTTAAGATGAAGTATAGTTTTTATTTTCTATTGCTAACTTTACAGATATATTTTCGTTTCCTCCGTTTCGTGGAAGAGGCGAGGGTTGGATTCTTTTAACCCTTTACCTACTGACGGTAGAGCATCAAATTAAAAAGCGTATAAAATCAAATTGATGCAAGAAATGTCAAAAGTATTAATAAGAATTGGAATACTATATACTATTATTGATACACTTTCATTTACCATGAGGTTGAATGGCGGTATGACTTAAGGCCAACTGACTACTCTAGGCTCCTAGGCCTATGGATGGAATGCTGTCCGTGTGTGTGTGTGGGGGGATCTTTCTAAGGAGTCCTAGCCCGTATATACGTTAGTTTGGAAGAAAACCACAGAAAACTCCTAACGGCTCGATGATAGCGAACTGGGTTGGAACCCGGCACTTCCCATCTACTAGTTTTGAGAGCAGAACCGCTCAGCCACTGGTGGAGTCTATCTTTATGAGCAGACAATGCCTAACCCCGCGTATAGCTAAGACCCATGTAATTATATGCGAAAATTTGTGTCAACAATTACTCATTACCTAATGTATTTTTTAAAATTCCGTTTTCATATTCAGAAAATTCATAACCGTTAAATTAGCACTTATTTTCGAAAAATTGGTTTTCTAAAATTTTAATTGTAAGTTCAAAAATGGGAGTTTTTACCAAGTAATTTCCCCCCTCATTTTTTAGATGCAAAATGAAATACAGTCGGCCCCGCTTAAACGAATATCTGCCGTTCCAACTATATTAATTCGATTAAGCGGGTATTCGATTTATGCGGGGAAAGACTAGAAATGCAATTACATGTATAACTATAATGATTTTATGCTTACATGAAAAGATAAATAATCGATACCTCTTTTTTATTCAAATATTTAACAAACTTTTACTAAGTTAAAATATTATGGTAATTTATATATGCAATTAATACTGCAATAAATACAAAATGAAGTTTACTTGTACTTTTAATTTTAATAATAATAATAAGAATAAAACAGTTGTAAATGATTATTTTGATATAGACTTAATTTTTCGATTTCTTTTTTTAAAGCACATAAATCGATTATAATCGCTTCTACGAGACTCAAAATGATGATGAATAACATTAAAGGATTTTGCAACTTCATTTATCATTGGAGGAGCATCTGCTTGCTCTTCTTTATCGCTTTCATTTAAAGATTTTATTAGAAGATTAAACTGTTCATCTTTTTCTATTTCTCCATCATTATCTACATCTATGAGTTCATAAAGTTCTATTTCAATCATCTAAAAACTTTCAAAATTTGTGATTTTTAATTCCTGGAGATAATTTGTATTTTAATTTCGAATTTCATCATCAGTTGCTGATTTTATAAATTTGGCTTTTGCAAAACAATTTTTATCACCTCGGCAGGAATACCGTTTCATGTTTATAGGGCATGCCTTAGTTATGAAAGTTTTTTAAAAGAATAACGGATTTTTTTTTTTTTTTTTTTGAGAATGAGAGGAAAAATCTGCCCAGAAATAGAGGACTTTTATTTAAGAAACTTTAGTATTTACGCGATTAAGCGGGGTGGCGTTGTAAAAAATATTTCTTTAAACGAGGACATTTAACACTACTTCTATGGAAAAAAAATTGGTTCTATAAATTTATATTCTTATAAGCGAGGTATTCGATTATCCGTTACCCGATTAAGTGAGGACGACTGTATCAAAAAAAAAAAAAAAAAAAAAAAAAAAATCCTTTTTTGGAAAGTGAATACTATTTTAACGATTGGGAATTTTTTTTAAAGTGTAAAGGGAATTAAAAGAAAAAAAAAATACATTAGGTAATGTGAGTAAGTAAAATTATTAAAAAAAAAAAAAAAAAAACTCCTTGGAACTGGCGTTTAAAAGTAATAAGTACAAAACTTTGAGTAAACCATTTGTATTTTATGTTGTTTATTCAAAGTTTTGTACTTATTAATGAGTAATTATGTAAATTTTTTTTCCCATAGAATAAGATGGGCCACGGCTCTCAGCGAAATTAGATATTGTTCGCTCTTAACTCACTACACGGCACTAAATGCTACATGTAGCCTTTTTTCTTTTCTTTTTCTTCCTTTTCTTTTCTGTCTTTCTTTTTTTCTTTCTTTTTCTTTCTTTCTTTCTTTCTTTCTTTTTTTCTTTTCTTTTTTTTTTCTTTTTTTTTTTTTTTAAGAAAGGGGTTTATAGAGCGCTGTCGCTGTTTCATGATTGGCATTTTTCACGACCTTCACACAGTTGTTAAATGATTTGAAGAATCTACAACAAAACTTAAAAAAAATATAAAATTAAAAAAAAAAAAAAAAAAGAAAAAGAAAAGAAAGCATATGTTTTAAAATTTTTTAAAGGTTTTGATATTTTAATGGTACGCTAAAAGGCCATCTAATTAAATCCTTATTAAATCCTATGATGTATATACATGAATATTTTTTATTGTTCATATCTTTAAAAATTACTTTTAAGTAACTAAAAAAATTGAGTTTAAAATACTTTTTTTTTTGTTTGTCTATTTCATAATGCTGTAAATTAAAAGTTAAGGGGTTCTTGTCCGTCGAGCCTAATTACTTTAAAAAATTAGATATCAACCATATCATGACAAGGCTTGGGGGCGGCATTTCCTAGGTTCGAACCCAGTACCTCTTAAAAGTTCAATGCGACTGTCCCCCCCCCCCCCAAAAAAAAAAAAAAAAAAAAAAAAAAAAAAAAGTTTTTGGAAATGTGTATACTACAACAATCCATGTTAAAATTGGTAATTATTTTTCATGTTTAGATTAATTTAAAATTATTATAAATAGAAATAGCTGTTGTTATGCAATAGCTAAAATGCATTGTTGAATGTTTAAATTGTAAAGTAATAACAATAAAGAAATTCTGTATACATTCTTTGTAAACAGAATTTAGTTTTGAACGACAGAACTTATGTTAGTCTCCCTATAAAGGCATGCAGTAGCTGTATTTCATTCCCTGGCAGCTTTTAAATTTTTGTAGTGATTTTGGCGATGAATTAAAATGACTATCGCAATTGCGTAAGTAAAGATATTGGCAAGAAAAATCCGAGCTATTTCGGTACCAAATTTCAAATTTCGCCAAGAGGTTTTACACTGAAGCTGTTCCATTTCTTTAGAGCGATTTTTTTTTTTTTTTTTTTTTTTTTTTTCACGTTAATTTTTTTCGACATAAAAAGAAAGATATTTATATTTATTTATTTTTGGCTCGTTAATAATAGAGTTTTTCGATTTATAGATTTATAATTTTAATAAATTTTTAATAGTCAAATTTATATCACAAAGTTTGTTTACTTTCAGAAATTTCCATTTCTTTTATTAAATTTAAACCTTTTACGGTCTTTTCCATTTACTTTAATTTATTAGAAATTGCCATCATTATTTTAGAAACTTTAACTATATTTTCAGTAATTTTTAAAATGTTAATTATAAATATATATCCATTGTTATATTATATCCATTATTATTATACTATATTCTTTCTTTAGGACGATTTTTCTCAATTTTATTTTAATTATTTCACAAAACGTTTGCACGTTCATTTCTTTTTCTTTTTCTTTTCCTTCTTTCTTTTTCTTTCCCGACATAAAAAGAAATATAAAATTGAAGGTTTAATACTGCAAATGACGACGACACCAAGTCCAAGGTTGAAAAAAATAGTATGACATTCGTACTAGTACTATTGATAAATAGGAATACTTAATTTTAATTAATGAAGAATTTACCGATTCATTGCCTTCTCAGAAAATAAGAGATATGCTTTGTATAATTAATATTCCTTTCTCCTCCACCCCCCTTAAATCCGTTTTAGATGTAACCTATAATTTCTCTACACTTTTTTTTCTTTTCATTTGAGAAATAATAGTAAGTGTTTAATTAAAATTTTTATTCTTTAAAGTAATATAAAAAAAATAATTTTTGAATTTTAATCCAAATTTTCATTTATTAAAGCCTTTGGATGTTTAGAACAATATATCGGCTTTCTTACAAAAATGTACACCATTGAAATACTCAAAAGGAAAAAAAAAAAAAAAACAATTTTCCTAACCTTTAATAATATTCTTTACCTATAAAATACGCCCCAAAAGTGAACGAGAAATACCGATCTTAAAGCTGGCAGACGGTAGAAGCCGGTTGCGATCCCAGGTTATGCACGTCGGGTTAGCATTTTGGAGTTTTCAACAGTCCCCCCCCCCCCCCAAAAAAAAAAAAAAAAAAAAAAGGCCCGGACCTTTTAGAAAGACATCCACATAGGACCTTCTACCTAGGTCTACTCTCCTAGAGTAGACAATCGTTCATAAACCTTGCAGCACACTATTGATATACCATAAACATATAGCTAAAATGAAATCGGGAGTTATATATCCTTTGTTTATCATTATTAAATGTAGAATCAATTTTAAAAACTTATTTTATTATTTAAGTTAATCGAAATACATATTATTTTGAGATGTGAAATTTTAATGCTCGATAAGATTTCAAAATCAAATTAATTTTGAAATTTTCGTATATAAATGTTTGAACCCGAGAATTCGAATAAGCAACATATGCAATGCCTTAAAATTTCAACAAATCTATGTGAATTTTTAACTAATCTATGTGATGTAAAATATCTATTTCTTTTATAAAATAATTGGAGAAAAAGGACGGCTTTTCAAGAAATGCTATACCGCCACACTCAGAATTATGTTGATAGGAAATTCTTTAAAAGGAGAAAAAATGTGGGTGATATGGAAACCTCTCAATCTAAATATATATATATACCTATATGTATATATGAGTGTGTGTGTGTAGATACATAATCATATGTTGGTTATTGCTAATTGATTAGACATACAATGAAAGGAAAATAAAATGCATTTCCCTAATAACTACATATATTTTAAATTCTAATGCACAATCAATTGTAATTAAATTCTAATAAATCTAATTTTTAGAATAAGCAGGGCTTCAGTGCTAGGAAACTGTATGTTTTAAGCCGCATTAATAGTTTTTTATTACAGTTATTGAAGCTGACCTTAGTTAATATACTTGCAGATTTTTTTTTTTTTTTTTTTTTTTTTTTTTTTCACGTTTTACTTAAATTTTTATTCTGACATTTATTACAATCCGTTCGCTAACAGATAAATTATTTAATGTTTATTCTAAAAATTAAATATTTTTTGTTAACTATTTTTATTAGTCCAATTGTTCAAATAAAAAAAAAAATTGTGGGAAAAAAAAAAGGTCCAGATATTACTACCACGAGTTTCTTGAATGTATAAATATGCCTATGTTCCTTTTATTCTTCTCTATATTAAATTTGTACATCAAGATTCTAGGTCATGTTCATTGGCCTAACCGTTCGAAATTTTTCGTGGTTTCCTCCAAAAGTCGCACAAATACGGAGTAGAATCCTTTAGAAAGAACCCCTCTAAGAGCATTCCACCTAAACCTAGGGCCATTATCAAGTCAATCAACCTTAACCCACATAAACACGACTTATGAAGATTTTCATTCCACGCATAACTTCATTCGGACCTTTCTAGAATTACCAAGCAAAGGAATAAAGGAACTTATAACTATTTGGATGCTTTTCCAGAAGAAAATGGTGTCTGAAAAAGTCTTTTTTAATTTGTTTCCTTCTTGTTGATTTAAAATTTATTGTTGTTTTAAATTGCATGCATTTTTTTTTTTTTTTTTTTTTTTTTGTTCTTTAAGCAGACGACAAATTCGAATTCTAAATCTCTACACGAATTTCCCCTCAAGCTTGTTTACTTATACGTCACATTCAACTCTGATTGAAAGATGACAGCACAAAAATGGATACATTTTCATGAGATTGCTCTAGTATTCCAGTATTACTTCACCCATAACGGTTATTATCAATACATTGTGGAAGCTTGTGATTTTTGTAACCTTCGGTGGGAAATTTACCAAAGCCAAATATTCAGAGCGAAAATATCGCTGTTGGCAAAGTAAGAAAAAGAAGCATCACTAACAGTAGGAATTATATCGGCATTTCTAAATACTGAATTACCGATTTCCGCATTTTTCTGGCAAAAACGGAATCTCATTTTTCTCGCTGAAAAGTGGCTTCAGTTATTGGCCAGTCATCATACACTGTAAAAAAATGTTGTAATTTTTCCTGCACTTTCTGTTGCATATTTTACAGCACTGATACAGTTAAATATAATTAATGCACTAAGTGTTGTTAAAATTGACTTCCTGTGGACTTTAGACGAGAGCATCTGCTGAGAAACATAACATCTGCGTCTGTGAACTGAGATTCAGATGAACGATGAATGAACGCCGAGAATATCATGGAATGAGCAATGTCCGTTAATCAGAAAGGTTAGTTGTTAATATTTTGTATTGATTAATTAATATTTCGTTAAAATGCATTAGTTTTAAACATATTGCAGCATGCTATCTAAATCACCTAAGCAAAATCGTGTGCCAATATCCTAGCACTTTATTTCAGTGTTGTAAGTAATGCTCGAATCTGGCGATGCCACATCACTTTTGTCTTAACGATTTACAATTAATTTACGTTTTTCATAAAATTCCATTTCTAAAGTTATGTGTTGGCTAAGCACTTTTTTATATCGAAAGATTTATATGTGTATAAACTTGCACTCATGTCATTCAACAAAAAATGTTCATTATTTATCATAATAAATTCAATATGTTTATGATTACTCATTAATATTTTAAAAGAAGATTTTTTTAACTTTTAACTGAAACGTATTCTCTTTGACATCAAGTATTGATAAATTATATAAGTATAAAAACATATTCCTTGAAATATTAGTTGACTTTTTTTTCTTTCTTTTTTTAATTACTAACATCAAAAAAATGTTTAAACAAAATGTTTAAAATAAAGTATGATGCACATACTTAATTTTAAAAATTGAAATAGGTATACTTCCGGGGCAGAATCAGAACAAAAATTGGGGCCGCTTTAGGGCCCCTTGTCATATTCAATTTCATATTACACTTAATTTGTGCAGAGATCTTACAGCTTAATTTGAAAGTTTTATTTGATCATTTAAAACGAAAATCTCATTTTACATTCTGTATTTTGTTTCATTTTAAGAATTTTAATCCCAATTTAAATAGAGATAGAAATATAACAAATTTTAAATAATTAATTTAACTAAATTAGGATGAAAGTTCTTTTGTTTCAGTATAGCTTACCAATTTGATTTCGGCGACCAGCTGGTTTGTGATCCTTCGGAAAACTCACCGTTTTTTCAATATATTATGTATATATATATATATATATATATGATTGTGATAATCAACAAGGAAAAATTATTTGTGTATGGGCATCTCCTCCCTCCTTTCGAAAGAATAACTGCTCCCCTCTCCACAGGAGGTATATAAATTTTCAGTATGGATAAATAGCAAAAGAACTCGTCAATACTTTTAAAACGAATAACTGGTCCACTAATAAGAGATAATTTAAAACAAATTTATTATTATTATTATTTCATAAAAATCCTTTTTGAAAAAAAAAATTACTGGGATGTCTTCATAAAATTGACTTTCTTTCGACATTAAGTGTTAAGCTTAGTTGTAAATAAATGTGGACACATACTTACGAAGCGCTAAAATTATTACAGCGAAGTAGGGAAAGCGGTGAAGGTAGATTTGTAAAAGTTTAAATTAAAGATTGGAACTATAAAAATAGTAATGCTATTAATAAATTCTTTGAGTGTAAAATCACGGAATTTTGCTACGATCAGAATTTTCTATGGTCGTTTTTAAGGGAAGCGAACAGGCTTCTATAGGTGTTTTAAGACGGAGATATCCATATTTTGTTTAAATGAAACAGTATTAATTTGATATTACATATTAAACAGAGTAATTGCTAAGACAGAAAGATTTTCTTTTTTCCCTCAAAAAAAAAAAAAAAAAAAAATCTGTTTAAAATAATCTCAAAAAATTAAAATATATATTCGTGCAGATTACAAACTAAACATGTTATGTTAAAACGGAAATGAGAAGTTTTTGCTGATCTAAGATCAACAAATACTGTACGAAAGGTTAAAAAAGGTCATATAAAGACGCAACCCAAACAGTTATATTATTTATTGCCTCTAACGCAGCTGAGCAAAGCATTATTTCCATATGTCTAATTCCAAGTGTAAAATAATTGTCTATCATTAGATTTAATGCATCTTATTGTGTGTTTAATAAAAATATATATAAACTCGGCTTACAGAGTGCTACACTTTTATTTTTATTTTTAACGTTTAAAGATATAAATAATAATAATAATAATAATAACTGTACATACAATTTCCTTTCTTTTCCTTTCTTTTCCTTTTCTTTCTTTATTTGTTTGTTCAATTATTTATTCTTTTTTCCCTCAAAATAATACAATATCCATAAATAAATAGCATTTCCTTGTATTACGTGTTAGTTACTAAAAATCTATGGCATATTTTAGCAAGCATACACCTAAATTCTGAAATATGCGGATTTATTGCTAAATATTTAATGTTTATTTGGAATCAGCAAAACAGTTCGATTTTTGACGGTTAAACACAGATATATAATATCCCATTTTAGCAATCGATGATATAAAAAAATACGTGATCGAGTAATTAGCTGCAATTTAACATAAATTTTATAAATCAAGAATATAACATATTTCAGCAGACACACACACACAAAAATAAAAATAAATAAACAAATAAATAATAATAATAATTTTGATACACTATTGTCAAAAATCATTTGTTTTTACATTTAAATAAAAACAGTGAGATTTTTAGTGAATGTATAAGATACATGCCAATTCTTGTGATTACGAATAAAATGGAATTTTTCTAACATGTCAAAAAGCGATTTTACGTTTCATAATAGCTTTAGTGCGATAAATTTATATAAAAACTACTATAATTATTAAGAGATATTTCATTTTTCTAAAAAAAAAAAAAGAAAAATATATATCTGGGTTTAAATGATAATCAAATAAATCTAATAAAAATTTCTAATAATTTATTCTGCGTCTATATGTGGACTAATTGAAACGTATCAGGGATAATGGAAGAATCTAACTTGTTTGCCTTTGAGACCCAGGTCTTCGGAGAAGTGCATTCCATGGCGGTTTTCCTGTGAGTTTTGGGGAAAATCACAGAAAATTTTGCAGAACTATGTCGATGGGTATGAACTAAGTTTGAAGCTAGCATAGTCTAGTCTACAAAATTTTAGGACAAATTTGGTAAATTATACCTAGCTAGATATAAACTGAAGATTATTTTTATTTATTTTAAATTGAGTAGGCAAACATTTGCTGCTTCCAACACAAATATAATAATTCCTGTGCAAATTTATGTTATTTGAGAACAAAACTGTCAAGCATTAATGAAACTGTAATATTAAAGTCAAAATTTTACAAAACAGTCTTTAAATTTCCAAAGGCATTAGTTTTCTATTTTGCTTTAGAAGCAAGTACTTTTTGCTCCTGTTTCTATATAATACTGGAAATATATCTATCGTTATATTAATTATGAAACCAATTATTTTTTATAAGAATTTTAGCATGCATCACAAATAACATTCGGATTTTTTTTCCTTTTCATTACCCTTGTTTCTATTACAGAAACATTTATTATATTTTTACAGTTTTTTTTCCCCTCAAATTAATTGATATGTTAATCAGTGTTAGAAAATCTCATTTTTGTCATATGCATTACATACCTGTCAACAACAACTATACGGAATCGAGCTTCTTTCACCGTTAATCACTTAGCTTTAAAAATAATAGCGGTTTAAGTAAAATAAAGCATTTACCATCTAAATCTGTAAATATAAATATAAATAGTACAAACTGATACAAAAGTTGGGGAAATGTGTGAATTTTATTGATTAACAACGAAAAAAAAAAGCTTTAGTAATTAATTGCAATTAAACGTAAATTTTAACAAAGAAGAGTGAAATGCTTGTATATTTCATTAATAGTTTGCAGAATTGATACATATTACGGGAAATAACATCGAAGAATTGCTAATTTTATCGATGAGATTTAAGAAATAATTGTAAACGTCGGAAATTATTTACATTTTTATACGTAAATGTTGACATATAACGACGAATTATTCAGTACTTCAAACATATAGGTTGTAAAATTATCGCGTATTTCGTTTTTTTTTTTTTTTTTTTAAGGTTGAACTTCCTGGTTTTCTCGACAACATAAGAACCTATATCAGAAATTATTTCCATTATTAACCTATAACGCTATAAAAGTATATTGGGACAAGTAGATGACTCTTATAATGTTGATAGGATTAAATGTAATAATCATATTCTTAAAAAAAAAAAAAAAAAAAAAAACTCTTTTTTATAATTGTTATATATCAAAGCTTTGTTTTCATTATTTATTTATTTATATTTTTACTTTTTAAGATTAAGGTACAAGACTTCTTTGTTGACAAGTGTTTTGGAAATTTCTTTGAAGGAACCTATACATATCATGCCTTAATTTTGCATTATTATTTATTTATTTATTTATTTATTTATTTTTATAATTTTCGTGTTTTGAATAAAACATTTTTAGACGCAGTTGGTGTAAAAATAATTTCTTACTTCTGTGTTAAATTTGTATACTTTGTTTTCTTCGTATGTGTCCTTTTGTTTTAAATGGTTTATTATGTACAGTGGGTGAACAAAGTATTAGAAATACTTCTAATTTTGACATTTTTTCGATTTTCAAAAATAAATAAATAAATAAAAATACTGGATGCAAACGATCAGTTTTTTCAATTAAAAAAATTATCTCTCAATGAAATGTTTTAAAACATTGGGTATTTAAGGAATTGTATTTTCCTGATGTTTTTCTGTGAAGATTGGTTTAACACAACATTTAAGAGCAAGGACAAATTGAGCAAAATCTATAATGTTTGTGATATGAACGAAATAATTTGTAACTTTAGGATGTATTATTATAAACCAATTACAATTTGTGGATGAATTTGTGTGACGATAGCAAGTTAAATAAAGGAGATATAAGCATTTATTTACTTAAAAAAAAAAAAAAAAAAAACACTTTTGAAACAATATACTGCAATTGAAATACAAATATCTTAAACGTCAATGTGAGTATTTTTTTTTTAAACGTTTTCACTGCGTATGCGCAAAAGATAAAAAAAAAAAAAAAAGAAAGAAAAAGTATTACATAGGCTGAAAGCTAGATATTTGGGCAACTTTTCTCAAAAGTTCATTTGAATAAAGTAAAAAGTAAGCAAATTGTAGGCAAAACAACGAGTTAGATTTTAGGTATTTTTTCAGAGTTGAAATTTGATAAGGACTTTTTACATGGCGCGTGATTAATTTGAAGATTGAATTATTTCCATCTCTTTGAAAAAGTTCTTTGTGGAGAAAATCCCTTACGATCTCACAAATCTTAATAAATAAACAAAAATAAGTTAGGTCTACAGGCTTATAAGGGTTTTTTTCATAAAAGAGTACTTTTGGAGCGTGGTTGAAATAACTGGATCTTCAAATTAATTACACAACATGGTAAAAACCCTTTATTAAATTTCCTACTCTAGAAAAATATCTAAAATCTAACTAGTTTGCTTTCTTTTTTTTTTTTTTTTTTTTTTTTGTTTTGTTAAATTTTTACTCTGTTCAAATGAACTTTTGATAAAGTTGCCCAATATACTTAGCATTCAACCCTGTGTAATAAAAGTTTTTCTATTTTTCGCGCATGCACAATAGAAGCGTTTTTCATGAAAATGTTCATATTTCATGAGATAGTTATAGTATTTGTATTCCAATTGCAGTATATTATTTCAAAAGTGTTGTTCAGATTATCTGAAAATAGGAGTGATTTTCGTTTAAAACTCTCTAGATAATATATATATATATGCGTATTTTTTTTTTTTTTTTTTTTTAGTTTAAAAATAAATGCTTTTATCTCTGTTATTTAACATGCTATCGTCGTACAAATTCATCCACAAACTGTTCTGAGTATATATTAACTTAGCCTAAAGTTACAGATCATTTCGTTTATTTAATGGTACATGATCACAAACTTTATTGATTTTGTTGTAGTTCTTACCGGTCCCCTAAATATTAGTCTTAAAAAAATCGTCAATGAAAAACATGCGGACGACCAAGTTTTTTAAATATCCAATTTTTGAAAATATTTCATGGAGAGGTATGTTTTTAAATTGAGAAAAGCTGGTCGTTTGGAAATTTTGTTAAACTTTTGAGCAGGAGAGTATGTTGGGTAACTTACGTTAAAAGTTCAGCAAATTATCGTCAAAAGAATGAGCTAGATTTTAAATGTTTTATAGAGTTAAATTTTCACAAGAGGTTTTTTACATACCAAGTATTTTATTTAGAGATCGAATGATTTCAATTATATTGCAAAAATTCTTTTTTATAAAAAATTCCTTGTGGGCTTATAACTCTAATATATTTTTATTTATTTGCTAAGATTTCTGAGATTTTTTTTTTTTTTTTTTTTTTTTTAATACAAAAAATAACTTTTCAAATGTACTTAAAATATTTGGATCTCCAAATTAAAAACGTGGTTATGTAAAAATCCCCTTATTAAATTTTAATTCTGAAAAGTATCTAAAATCTACCCCACTCTTTTGCAGATAAATTGCTTAATTTTTACTCTATTCAAATGAACTTTTGACATAAATTGTCCAATATAAATAGAGTTCAACATGTAAAATAATAATCATAATAACAATAATATCTATATTTGGAACATTCGCAGTAAATATATATATGTATATATAAATGTTCATATATCAGCGAATATCAAACATGTAAACTTTATGTTTCAGAGTAATGTATCTCTAATGTTTTGTCAAGTTTTCAGCATCTTTTCTAAAATTTTGTTTAAATTCCTTCTTCTGTTATTATTTTTTTCGGTGAGTTTTTCTGTTTAGAATTTTTGAAAGATTAATTATAAATTAACCTGCATAAAAAATTGTGCGATTCCACACAAAAATTACTTGCAAATATAGAACATAATAAGTACAACGATGTGTTAAAATTACAAGACATTTGTAACTTTTTTATGATACAGGGTTATCCAAAGTGTTTGTGCTTTTCTCCAATTTATATTTAATCCCCTAATTATATTCCCATGTGAGTATAAATATTTTTTAGATGTCTGTAGTTCAAAGCCATTACGTCCAGTATTTTTTTAGAAAATCGGAAAAAAAAAAAATGTCAAAAAAAAAATTAATAAATAAATAAATCTGATAATTTGATCACTCACAGTGGTTTTTCTAATTATTCTCTCTTGGGGAGAAAAAAAAAGAGAAGTTTTTTACAAGACTTCATTAGTTGATTTAATTTTCACAGTTTTCCCCGTGTTGTATTATCCAATTACTAGCCATTGCTGCACACTATATCTTTGCATGACCAACTATCAAGCTGTTAGTCACTGTGATGAAAGATTACCTCAGAACAAGCAGGTGTGTACAAGCCTTTGAAAAATGTCAACAAATAAATTTGCGATAAGAAATTTCTCTTTATTTCTGACATGAATTCTGGATGTTTAAGCGTTTAAATAAGGAAAACCTTACTAAAATTTAGTATTTGAAATTTTTCTAAAAGCTTGTGCATCTAATTATTTAATTTGTTTTAAATAATTCATTAAATTTTGCTACAAGATTCCTAAGTACTCTGGATTTTGTAAGATTCTTCAGCCAGTATTTTTTAAGCAGTAAATTTGTTATTAAAGACATTTTTATTAAAAAAAAGTGCCATACAAAATTGATAGAGAAAACTAAAGACATTTTAGGACCATTTGAACTCTGTGCTATCTCGGTACTACACCGAGAAGTATCAGATATACATATAATTTACTTTAAAAGCTTTCTTTCTTTCTTTCTTTTTTTTTTTTTTTTTCTTTTTTTTCTTTCCCCAGAGTTATATTATTTGAATCCTTGATAGAACATATATCTGATTCTAAGTTTACCCATCCTGCTATGCTCAGGAGTGAAAAAGTGAAAATCATTGCTATGTTCTTAAATAATAATAAAAATAGAGTAAATTAGTAGCATTGTGGCATTCCAAAAGAATAACATTTAACTATTCACTTACTCAAACAGATAAATTTTTTAGGTGACCAAGTGTGACACTGTAAAAAACATGACATTCGTAACTACAGTAATACTTAATTGTATTTTAGATTGGGAATAATAAAGTTTAAATGCTATATTATAGAAAGAATAAAAATGGTAATTTTACTTAATTTTGTGAGGTAAAATCAGTGTTAGAAGTTTGGGAACTTTTTTTTATTCAGTTTCCACCACTAAATTTTAATTGTAACAGTTGCCTAATCACTTCGAAGATAAATAATCTATTATTTATATAAAATATCATTTCTCAAAATTATTGGTGATAGTTGAATAAAAAAAAGTCCCCAATCTGGCAACACCGGGTAGAATTTTCTAGAAATTGGAAAAAAAGATCAAAGGGTAATAAACAAGGAATAATTAAATAGATAGAATTTCTGTCAGTGTAACGACAATTATCTAAATTCGGAATAATTGGTATCAATTTTGTGATTAGGAATAACAAATGTGTCATCTAGAAAATTTGTCATTAAAATATTAGTTCTACCGGAAAGTTCTGTTCTTTTGAATTAATAAAATGAAATTTTTATTTAACAATTATCATCTTGAGAGTTACACAAGAATTACTTAAATATTATCCAAGATAACTTTCCGATGTCCGTATTTTAATTAAAAAGAATAAAACTTTCCGGTAGACCTAACATATCTAATACTCACATTGGAAAAACAAAACGTGAATTGCTCCTAGCAGAATCATGTTTTCATAGAGAACCAAACATCATTTCCCTATTCTTACCTTTATAATTTTGATACCTACACTGCAGTTCCCCTGGTGTTCTCCCCAGGACACCCTTGAGATATCTTGAGAAATAAAGAACACATTCCCTAGAGATACACAAAGATGTACTGAGGGTGTATTGTTAGGTCATCTGCGCGAAAATACTTTATTTTTTTTATGACTTCGCAATAAAAAGAATAAATAAATAAAAATAAAAAATATTTTGTGATCTCTGCAATTAAATATAAGACAGGGATCGGCGCAATCACTTTTTTCAATAACACTATTTTTATAAAGTAATATCTGTAATATTCAATCAAAGATAACTGCTGTTACAAAAATAGAAACAAACTGCATTTAATATTTTATTTTATTTTTTTAAATGGAAAAAAATTAAATTAAATTAATTGTTCAATGGTATATATATATATATATATATATATATATATATATACCATTGAACAATTAATTATAGAAAGGATACAGCAACTATGCAAAAAGTTGAACCAAAAATCGGAAGCAGTATCAAAAATTTATTATAATTGATTCAGAATTTAAATCTGCATCAATAAACATGAAGTAAAACTTAGTTTTTAAAATGTTAACGTATTTTTCGCATTAATTTGTCTAAAATTTTTAATATTTGAACCACATCACCTGGCATTTTGGATCGTCTAATTTACTTGTCTGGCAAGAATGTAAAAAATGTAAAAAATTCTTAATGTAAAAAATTCTTGCATAATAGTATACATCTAAAAAACTGATTTCTGATATTTGGATAGCTGCAGCTGGATATATATTTACAACAGAAAAATCATAAACAGACTTTAATATAATTTTGTTAACAAATTATAAGCATGTAGCTCAGAAAGTGAGACTTTATAATACTAAAAGTATTTTCTGAATAGAAAAATACCTTTTCGGAAAGCTTATGAAAAGCATAAAAAAAAAAAAAAAAAAAAAGCACGTTCAAGTAATAATAATAATAGTTATTATTATTACTTTATTTTATTTTATTTATTATTTTTTATTTATTTATTTAATTTAATTTTAATTTTTATTTTTATTTAATTTTTTTTTTCTTTTTATTTTTTTTGTCAAACAAAAAATTAAGTTACAAATACAATAAGAAAATAAATACTATAAAAAATTTATTTTTCAAAATGGTATTAAATTTTGAAGATATTTTAATCAGAGTACCTCAAATTTGTCGAACCAAGCTAAAATGTTTTTTTAATCTTTAAGCCATAATACAAAATCAACAGGTTTAACTCTCTATTGAGTAAGGAAAAGTAGAAAATACTACATTCCAAAAATAGTTTAAATTATTAGTCCATGTCTCCAGTTATACTTTTTCTGAAGCTTTATTTCAGGCTTAACATGGCTTTAAAGACAAAAAAGAAAAAGAGAGAGAGAGAGAGAGAGAGAGAGGGGGGGGGGGGGGGGGGAGAAAGATGAAAAAGAAATAAACCGATCTTTTCATCTGTACGTTTTTACAACAGTGTTGTGAAATTTATGGCGCTGATAAGAACACCATCCTGTAAAATTTGCAACAAAATGTAGCGAATTTTACAGAATTATAAAAAATGAGAGTTTGTAGCTCAGCAAATGCTCAGAATCTGAAGCAGCAACTGAATTAAGATGACATGGCACCCTTGACGGCTTTATTGAATGCAGCACTCGTGCCTACTTTGTTCGCCTGACAAAGGATCGTGAGTACTTTCGACCCGAAAAATTGTTGCGAGTTTATTGCATTTTATGGTGATTATCCAAAGTTCTGTAATTATTATTGAAGTAAGTTTCATATAATAGCCTATATTTCCACTTAATATTTATAAACTGGACTATAAGGTTTGTCTATTAAAATATATATTCCGGTATGAATTCTTGTGGGTTTTAATACTTTTTTTTTTTTTTTTTTTTTTTTTTTTCAGCATTGAAATCTATAAATTATGTTTTCTCAGTCTGCATTTTTTCATGAATTAATGATCTTCAAACAACTAAAACTTTTAGAGATATTTAGGAAAGAACGGGCAACTTTTTTGCATGTTTAAGGGAAACGATTTAAAAAAAATTACGTATGGGTTTTGAAATTTATTCATTAGTTTAAAAAAAAAAAAAGTTAAAAAGTGCTTGGTAAAATTTGGGAAGAAAGGGGAAAAAAAGGTGATTTTTCTTAATTTTTCTTTTAAAGATACTGCAAAATCGATCCCCAATTCTTTTAAGTTCTATTAAACATCCATACACATTTAGTATATTCTTAAATATCTTTGGAAGTCTTAGATTTTGAAGATCATAAATTCATGAAAAAATGCAAACTGAGAAAACGCTATTTAAAGATTTCAAATCTGTAAAAACAGTCTATCAAAAACCATGAGAATTGTTGCCTGAATACATATTTTATTGAACAAACGAAAATTATAAATATTAAATGCAAATACAAACTTTTAAATAAAATATACTATTAATAACAGCATCTTATGAAGTTTACAGCAAAGTGCAGTAAATTTCACATCACTATTAAAAACACCAACTTTTAAAATTAACAGAAAAGTGCAGTAAATTTCACATCACTGTTAAAAACAGCATATTGTAAAATATACAGCAAATTGCAGTAAATTACACAGCACCGTTAAAAACAGCAACTTGTGAATTTTACAGCAAAGTGTAGTTAATTTTACAGCACCATAAAAGACAGCAACTTGTGAATTTTACAGCAAAGTGCAGTTAATTTTACAGCACCAAAAAAGACAGCAATTTGTGAATTTTACAGCAAAGTGCAGTTAATTTTACAGCACCAAATAAGACAGCAATTTGTGAATTTTACAGCAAAGTGCAGTTAATTTTACAGCACCATAAAAGACAGCAACTTGTGAATTTTACAGCAACTGTGCTGGCAGCCGCGGTGCCAGCAACTTTTGTTGTAAAATGACGAAATTTTTTTTTACAGTGTAGTTAAGCGTTCCTGGAAATTCAGTTATTTTAAAAATGAAAGAAAATAATCGAAGTCCATATTTTTAAGCATAGTTTTCTTATATTATCAATTTTGCACTGATTCTCAACAAATTTCATGGACAGTAAAATACAGTCAATGTGACTGATGCAAATAGTATTATGTTTTATTATATAAAGGTAATTTTTTAAAAATAAAGAGTGGTATAAATTTTAAAGTAGTTTTAGCAAAATGATATATTAGTTTGATTTTAAATCTTTCTCGTACTTATTTTTATAACATGTAGAATAGAGTTTTTTTTTAGAACATTTTTTATTATATCACAGTGGTCTTAAATTCATAATGAAACTTCCATAGCAGTTACTTACAAAGACAAAAACTATTGTATGTATCTTTATTTATTTATTCAAAGGAAAAAAAAATCAATACAACTAAAAATATATCAATTTTATACTACTATTTATAACATGCTAATATTGAATAAAATAGCTGAGTTTGATAACTTTCTAGATTATGTAATTTATTGACTCTTAATTTCAATATAGGATTTTTCAGAGGAGATAAATGCTACCCATATTCAATTGTTACCCATAGCTTGCCCCCTAGCTTGTACCCATAGCTTGCCCCCTAGCTTGTTACCCATAGCTAGCCTCCGGCTTCTCGATGTACATGTTTTTATGCAATTTTTAACAAATGTCAGTCTTATCCCATGGAAAATGTGGTGGTGGTAATGCATGTTTTAAAATTTCTTTCGAGGATTCTAACCGAAATTTATTTTTGTTTTTAATAATATATCATTTCTCTGAAATATAACATTGAAAGGGGAATAAATAAGTTTTTACTTTTTATTACGGTATTAATTCGCAAAATACATAAAAATAATAATAATAATAATAATAATAGATGAAATTTTATTTTACAGAATTACAGCACACCAATATACAGTGACAGAGCGACAAAGACGCAAAAATGCGAATTCACCCTCTGCCCGTAAAAAACCTTATTATTAACAACATGTGTTAATTTAATACTAATTAATTTTTAAATGAATAATTAGATCATAGGAGATTTAGAAGAGGCAAGCAATGAGATACAGACACACTATGCTAAAGTGTTACAACAGAGCCCCTCTGTCGAGGATCAAAATTCTGATGTCATGCCTCCAGACCACCTTCAGGTATAAGTATTTGACCGTTGCAAATGGACTATAGCATAGCACTAGTGCGACGTAAAATCCATTCAACTCAACCCCTGTACAGAAATTCAATATAATTCGTTCGAAACCATTAAAAAAAAAAGAACTCTTTCAAAACAACAACAATACTATTGGGGTAAGTGCACCAGTGATTGGCACTTTTAGAGTATTTTCTGATATTTTTAATGTTTAAATCATCAGAAAATATCTTTGGAAATCTTAAGTTGCTATATATGGAATGACAGACTTTCAGAACCACATGTAATCGTATGTTAAAATATATACATTTGATAACAATTATTTCTTTTAACGAATTTTTATTTTATACCCACTCAATGTTCCAGTGATTGACACTGCCAGTTTTTCATTTTACGAGTAATTTGCCCCCTATGCTCCAGTGTTTAAAACTGCTAGTTTTTCATTTTACCAGTAATAAGAACCCTATGCTCCAGTTTTTGACATACAATGTTAAAATTATTATACGTAAAATATTTGCTTTTATATTTTTTACCTATGCATTAATTATTTTGGGGAAGGTGTCAATTACTGAACATGTCAATCACTGGAGCACCTACCCTACTACTACTACTACTACTACTACTACTACTACTAATAATAATAATAATAATAATACATATCGGGAATTCATTGGAAAAATATGCATGAGCATGAGCATAAATCATATTTTCAAAATTGGTTATCTCCACTTTTTTTTTCTGTTTTTTTGTAAATAGTAAATAGTAATTACAAAATTAACTTAAAAATTTCAGAAATATATTACTTTATGGAACTGGTGCAATTAATATCAATTCCATTTCAATATTTTTTAGCAATCTTAAAAATAATTACAACTTTAGTTCACATGCCTGTCTACCCCTTTTCTAACTTATATATATATATATATATATATATATATATATATATATATATATATATATATATATATATATATATATATATATATATATATATATATATTTTTTTTTTTTTTTTTTTTTTTTGGGGGGGGAGGGGGCTACTAAATTCAATTATATGTTTTAACAACATTTTATGATGTTTGTTATCTCTTTAAAATAGCATGCGCGCATTTATAGTTTTTCTACGGTTTAATAATGGTGGCTTATTTTATTAAAGTGCATGCAGCAAATTTAATTTGATTCATAATACAATATTTAATACTCACAGACAATTAGTGGTTCAAATGGTTATTGAACATATTTTGTAATTAAATGCTGCCTGGGAGAACACAAATCGTTTAATAATAAGCACTTAAAATATGCAACGCATATTGTGTTAGTACTCAATATATATATATATATATATATATACAATATATATATATATATATATATATATATATATATATATCGGAATACTTGTATATGTACTTAGGGTATGTAATCGTATATTTTTTTCATTTTAATGATAAGTGCTTTATTTTAAATTTTATTTATTATTTCCGATGTACTAAACTCTATAATGAAATCATGACTTAACACTATCTTATAAAACTTTAAAACTATTACTTTTACAAACATTTGCATTCATAAAAACTTAAATTTGTAAGAATCAAAATTGTGTATAAAAAGTTCGATTATACGTCTCATTTATATGTCGTTTTACGTCAGGTTTTTGAAAGGCGTATAACCATTGTTTTATCGTATATAATAAAATAATTTTTAAAGCATTCATAAGTAATGAGGTGTTTGGCTGTTATATAGATCGACGTCAAAAATATATTACACTGAGAAAACAACTATACTGCTTTTATCTAGAACACATGAATAAGTAGTTATTTTCGGAATCCCTGAACTAGAAATACAGATTTCAGAGTTATACAAATAACGTAAACAAATAAACTGAATAGATGAAATGATCCAGAATTTCTATTCTATACTACAGTCGGCAATAAAAGTGCCCGAACACTAGCAAAAATTCCTATGTAAAAAAAGTACACTTCATACGGTTTTGTTAAATAAATCCTTATCGAATCGTGTTCTTACATTGACTAAGAACAAGATTCGACAAGGATTTATTTAACAAAACCGTACGAAGTGCACTTTTTTTACATAGGAATTTTTGCTAGTGTTCGGACACTTTTGTTACCGACTGTATGTCAGATGGTGAAACAATATTATGAATATTATGATTCCTTTGTATTGCGAGACGTTCTGATTCAGTTCGTATTTATTTGCAGACATTTTTAAATAAGTCTGACCTAGAGAGTCCAGTATCGAGTCGGATGTTGGGCGCAGGTTGAGTTATCATTGTAGTACCACGGGTCAACACGCAAAAAATTTTTCTCTGAAAAAACTTTTTATGCTTCTGTTTTATTAATATAATCTTTTGATTGCAGAGATCGGATAACATTATTTTTCTTCACAGCACTTTGTAGCATTATGACTCATAACATAAAGTTTAATTCATAAAGAAGAAATGCATAAATGTTAATACTTGACATATAAAACGTTATATGAGAAAATTATTTGCTTTCCAATGTATATTTGCTTCCTTATTTTACATTTTTTATATACTGTAGATATTTAAAACAGTAGATTTTTTATTTTTTTTAAGTGAGTGTAATTACACTCACTTAGTGAGTGTAATTACACTCGCTAGTGTTTGGACACTTTTGTTACCGTCTGCACTTGTAATATTTATGTAATAATGAATTCTCTAAAAAGTATGTTCAGTACTATAACTGTATTTCGTGAAATATAATTTTAATTCAGTTTCTTAAATAATGCAAATTGAATAGTATATTTTTGCAGGTCGCGAGCTGGGTTTACTCGACTCACACAGGTCTCCTCCAGTCTGACCACGATATTATAGGAAAACGCTTATAATTCTAATAGAGGTTTTTAGAATTCGCTAGAAAAGGGAACTAGAAATTATAAGGAGGACATAGAAGTTTTTTTTTTTTTTTTTCCCAGTGTAGGATCCTGGAATAGATTACACATCAATTTTCTCTAAGTGCAGGAAAATGTTCCATAAACCATAAATGACATGTGTTTTTCCTATCTTTCTTTTCATCCTTAACGGAACAGGATTTTACTTCCACTTGACCTAGTTCTTTGACATCCATTTCTCTTGACCCCCCATGAAAAAGGCGACGACACCATATTTCTTTCTCTTTATTTATTTTTTCCTTTTTATTTATGACTTAAGGTTGTCATGCATGATCTAAAAGATGATAAACGTTCGTTTTCAGATTTTTCTAATAATTCTGAAATGTTTTTGCCAGTGTCTCCCTAAAATGTTTACATGTTTTTGATCGAACGATAGGATATACGCTTTTAATTTATCCGCACCTGCTGGTTATGTAAGTAATGGGTACAAAATCTTTAGTTCCTCGCAAAATTTTAAACAGCCAATTTAGCTAATACTAAAAATTCCAATAGATTAACATATACGCTATTATTTTAAAACTATACGAAAGCTTTTATGATTGCAAAATATTATGTACCGTGTTATAAGAGTTAAAAAAATGCTCTTTTCATACAGACTGGAATAATTCTGCAAGTAATTTTAGAAATAGTTCATGAGCTTTTATGCATTGAAAAATTGATCTTAGAATTAAAAAAAAAAAAAAAAGCGAAAAAGTGTGGCATTTTTCTAATGCAACATTAAACTGCAGAAAGATGGTGTAGCTAATTTCTTGTGGTAAAATTTAGTATTTTGAATAAATTATTGTTCGTGCCAATTCTATAAATAAACAATAAAAATATTTTGAGGTATCACCTTTTTAATCGAAAATAAACAATTACTGACATTTTTTATGCAAAACTAATTCATATTTTGTCTGACCAAAGTACATATCACAGAACGAAATTCATTATGGAGTTCTTCACAAAGTTTTATAAACATGGAAAATGTCTTCTGTTAATTGTTGACTCGAAATATATTATGCCCTAACAAAGTTCGCAATTCTTGATTTATTTTATTGACGTCACTTTTTTTTTTTTTTAATTTTTTAACCCGAATTTGTTTTGGGCCATAGTCCTAGTATATTCAGAATAATTCAGTAAGGATGATGATAATAATAATAATAAACTCTGAACTAAATTAAACTAAGATTGAACTAAAAAAAAAAATATAACTAGACAGATACTAACTAGATTAAACATAGGTTGAACTAAGCTGTATATTTTTTTTTACAAATGAATTATTTAAACTGAATTCTATCCCTTCAATCTGAAGAGATGTTTTCCAACAAGTTTATAACAAACAACTCCGTAAACTGAAAAACACTGATTGCAATGACATTAAATACCCTGATATAACCTTCTACTAATTACCGATTGTTTGTATAAGCCTTTCCCATAATATTATATTTTCTTTTCAACGGTACCGTTAACTGAAGAAATGGGAAATGCATATCCTGATTGCAGGTCAAAATTTTCATTTATTTGTTTCAGAAGCATTGTTTCTTTTCTTTCTTTCTATCTTTTATTTCTTAAAAAAGAAAAAAAAATGTGTTAAGCCGTAGACAAAAGTTTATTCTTCGTCTATTCTCCTACACGGCTTGGGTGTTGTAACTGTCGTGTGACAACTGAGTAAAAAATACCGCTACTTGCAGTGAATTTTCTAACTTAACGGCCCTCTTCACTTACCGTCGCCGGAAGCCCGAGCCAATGTTATTCTATGGGGAAATTTTCTTTACAAATAACTTATTAACTAATACATATTTTTAAATTCTGTTTTCACATTCAGGAAATTCCCAACTGTTAAATTAATGTATTTTTTTTATTTTTAATATTTTATTTTGAAATTGCAAAATGAAAAAAATTCACATATTGAAAATTCGTATTTTGCAGCTTTGAAGTAAAATATAAAAAATTAAAAAAATAATTTTTTAAAAAAGGTCCGTCAATTTAACAGCTGGGAATTTTCAGAATGTGAAAACAGAATTTGAAAATATGTATTACTTAATAAGTCATTTGTAAAGAAAAATTTCCCATAGAATAACATTAGCTTCGGCTTCCAGCGGCGGTGAGTGAAGAGGGCCCTTAAAAAGTGATCTTGGTAAAGTCAGTTATAAATGCTTGCTGTAACATATTCACATTATGACTTATGAAAGGGAATTACTTTTTTATTTATTTATTTTATAGAGTAATATTTTAATTTAATACAAAGTATAATTTTGAAGAATATATATTTGTACATATATATATATATATATATATATATATATATATATATATATATATATATTATATTAGGGTGTCCCTTAAATAAAAGGAAAATTTTGTTTTTTAAAATCCAAAACGTATATGCTCTAACATTTTTCTATTTGACCCTAAATACTTTTTAAAAAAATATCAGCTCGTTGGGATAATGTTAACACGTGCCAAATTGACGGGAAAATCCTAATACCTATATTAGGTCAAATATTTATGCGTCAGTTTTTTCATTACCATAAATTGTATCTCATTTATATTTTATGACCGTAGTTGTACGTATCGAGTGGTTAATGTTCTATTATAGTATTTACCCCCTCCCCCCTCTCTCTCTCCCTGTCCCCTCTCTATCTACATATATATCAAAGAAAAACTTCAAAAGCAAACATTTTTTAATAAAAGCTGTCGAAAAGCTAGACAGAAATTACAATTAAGAAATTCTAAAAACATTGAGACCATTGCCAGGAAAGCCCCTTAATGCAGGATATAAACTGTAAGATGTTTCAAGAGTCACACATTCCAACAAGGTTGAAAAGTGTTAATGACTTCGGTTTGTCAGTCTGTCTGCGCTTTAACTCCTGTAAATTTTCATGGAATATTTTGAAACTGATATATATTATTCAAGTTCACTCTTGGATGTTCCCTATTGAAAATAGAGGGAATACCTCTAATGGTTCGTATACAGGGACATCCGAAAGTATTCCAAAGCATTGTGTTCTATGGGAGGTATTTCTATAAACCATATTTTAATACACAAATTTACACAAATCTTATTGAAATTGAAATATGTTATTCAAGTTTACTATGGGATGTTCCCCATTGAAAATGGAGTAAATACCATCGCTGATTTCTATACAGGAACACCCGAAAGTATTTCAAAGCATCACGTTCTATGAGAGGTATTTCTATAAACCAAGTTTTAATAACTTTACTTTACATAAATCTTAATAAAATTAAAATATGTTATTCATATGCACAAAAGAATGCTTTTCATAGAATACAGTATGATTAGCATTAGATTTACAGTGCTACACAAAAATATTCAGTTACATTAAGGGGTATTTGGAAATTTGCTGGAATTGCATTTTCGTTTATATTAAACGTATTTACCATTTTCTAAATGTTTCTAACAATTTCCAACAAGGTTGAAAAGTGTTAATGACTTCGGTTTGTCTGACTGTCCCGTAAATATTTATGTAATTTCTTAAAACTGATATATGTTATTTAAATTTAATACCTTTACTTTACACAAATCTTAATGAAATTGAAATATTTTCAGAATTTGTAAAACATTATGAATGTTATTCAGATTCACTATGGAATATTCCCTATTTCAAATGGCATTAATAGGTCCTGTGCAGCTGGTTTATGTACAGAGACACCCCGAAATATACCAATGCATTGCATTTTAAGACAGACATTTTTATAAATTACATTTAAAGAAATTTCTGCATTAAAAATAATAAAGACATCGACATTTATTGTTAATATACTAAATTAATGTTTTGTATAGAATATGATTTTGTTAATCTTAAGATTTACAGGGCTACATTAAAATATTCAGATACATTAACTGCTGCAATTAGAATCTAACGGCTACGTTTTCTTTTGTGTTAAGCATTTTTAACACAGAATGATTAAGAATTCAATTAGGCTATCTGTGTACCTTTCAGAACTACTGACTGTCCATCGTGTGATAACGTACAGTCGGTAACAAAAATGTCCGAACACTAGCAAAAATTCCTATGTAAAAAAATCACTCTTAATTCTTTTTTCTTAAATAAATCCTTGTCGAATCGTGTTCTTAGTCAGTGTAAGAGCATGTTTCAATAAGGATTTATGTAACAAAACCGCATGAAGTGCAGTTTTTTCAAATAGGAATTTTTGCTAGTGTTCGGACACTTTTGTTACCGACTGTAGGCAAAGAGCATTGAAATTTATACGATACATCAATTACGTACAGTTCGAAAGTGTTAATAATTAACGCGTACCACAGAATTTTTTGTTCTTGTTTAATATTTAGTTTGATCTCCTGTTTAGATGCCTTCTGCTTTAAAGCATATTACTGTGCATTATGTATGTGAATATGTTGCCATTTCAAAATTTATTTTATTTTTCCGTTTTCAAAATATATGCTTCTTTTTTACTTTCTTCTATATGTAATATAGAGAAAGTATTGGATTCGCGAAAATTTTCGACCTCCGTTTTTTGACGGATCTACACGTTTTGGGATGTCCTGAACACGAATTGATAGTTTTTAAAAAATGTCTGTCTGTCTGTCTGTGGTTTCGTTTTTTCACCGTATCTCACGAACCAATGAATTAAATTCAACCAAACTTGGTATATAGTTGGACCCTGGCGGGGCATTGTGCTGATTAGATTTGGGGATCAATAGCCCAGCAGGTGGCGCTGTGATCGCATTTTATGTAAATTTTTAACATGGCAGTATAGGGCAAATTTTCGTATTTTTCACCGTATCTGACGAACCAATGAATAAAATTCAACCAAACTTGGTATATAGTTGGAACCTGACGGGGCATGGTGCTGATTAGATTTGGGGATCAATCGTCCAGCAGGTGGCGCTGTGATCGCAAAATTTCGTATTTTTCACCGTATCTCACGAACCGATGAATGAAATTGAACCAAACTTGGTGTATAGTTGGACCCTGACATGGAAAGGGTCTGATTAGATTTTGGGATCAATCGCCCGCAGATGGCGCTGTGATCGCATTTTATGTAAATTTTTAACATGGCAGTATAGGACAAAATTTCGTATAAATGTACATAATGAGCGTTATTTTAAACTTGTGATTGTAAAATTAATATGAATTATTGATAATAGTAGTAGTTAACTACGAAAAAAATTTTGTGCATGTGGGGGCACCGGTTCCCCCCCCTGGGGGGTAAATTTTCAAGATGGGTATCTTTCGAAAGATCTCGTCAATACCTTTAAAACGAATGGTTGAACTATAAATCTGTGACAATTTGAAACAAAGTTACCGATATTTTACTTTTAACAAAAAAAAAAAAAAAAAAAACTTAGAAAAAAAAATCGTATTTTTTTTTTTTTTTTTTTTTTTAGCGAAATTTAACCAAACTTGGTATTTAGTTGGTCCCCGACATAAAGTGGTGCTGATTACATTTGGGGATCAATAGCTCAACAGGTGGCGCTGTGATCGCATTTTTTTCTAAATTTTTAACATGGCAGTATAGGACAAAATTTCGTATAAATGTACATAATGAGAGTTATTTTTAACTTGTGATTGTAAAATTAATATGAGTTATTGATAATAGTAATAGTTAACTTGGAAAAAATTTCTGTGCATGTGGGGGCATCGCTTCCCTTCATGGGGGGGGGGGGAAGTACCCCCCCCCATGTACTTGAATATGTATTACTTTTAACCAAAAAAAAAAAAAAAAAAAAACTTAGAAAAAAATCGTATTTTTTTTTTTTTTTTTTTTTTTTTTTTTTGTTACTGATTGAATATGTGTATATAGGAAAATATAGAAGAAAGTCTTGTGGTGGCCACAACATACTAGTTATAATTGAAGAACTGGAGTACAATAAATATTTAAATCTAAAAATTTCTTTACACACCATAAAATAAAGGGAAGCACTGCTGGTTTCGAAAGGAAGTGGCCTTTCTCCAGTTGTGCTTCCCGTTATTTTATGGTGCTTAAAGAAGTTTTTAAGTTTAAATATTCCTCTTTATTCTATATGTCTACAATTTGTATTATAAATTCTCTTTATTGTCTATAATCATTTAAATATATATTTTTCTTTTTCTTTTTAATCAAGATTTAAGAAATGACTGAATGGGAACCCTAGGCAACTCTAACTTAAAATTCATCTTTGTACTTCCATTTAAATTTACTAAATAATCTAATACCCTCGATTGATCAATTCTGCAAGTTAAGATAAAATATAATGGGTTTAAATGGCAATATAATATATCATTTCATTTTTTAATGATATTAATTTATTTATTAATACAATTTAAAGAATTAATAAAATAAGTTTTAATTATTTATTTATTTAGATTACTTATTTATTTATTTTTATTTATTTAGAATTAATAAACAACACAAAAGAGGCAATATAATGGAAATCTTGCTCTAATTTAATTCAATCTGTTTTAGCTCAATTTTAAATATATATCTTTAATATTAATATTAAGAATAACTATTTCAAAAAATTATAAAATTAGAACACAGAAAATGTGTACTAGAATTACACATTAAAATTTAAACATTACAATGGATTTCTAAATTGAATATTTTCGTGGAAGGAATGATGTAAATAAATTAAAAGTGTATATTTGAATCTATTATTAGTGGAAATGAAAATAAATCCACATTTAAAAAGATTTACACGAGAAAGCGAGAAATATTGAACATTGAACAATTAATTATAAATGTGTGATTGAAAATTTTAACTCTTATAAATATTTAAACGTCTATATCCATGTATTTAGATAATATATATATAAATGACAGAGCTTTTAACCTTAATTATTTAGCAGTTAATAGATACATGTCGAAACCAACACAACAAAAATAAAATTGATTGTAATACATTGCTAAAATTAGCACAAAAATGTTGCGATACATGTTAAGGTCCAATAAGAGACAAAATCAATATAAATTAATTACGCCCACTTCAGTAGAAAAGGATCATTAAACATAATGACGGAGAAAATAAATAAAGGATCACAGAAATAATAATTGAAATAAAAAATGGATTAACAGTTGGAAAAAAATGCTTAAAAATAGAAGTATTATCTCATTAGGAAGTATGTACTATATAAAGCTGTGAAAGCTGCAACGATTTCGTAAAACTAAAAAGCTAACAATAACAAATTTATATCGTTCATGCCTCGATCGAGCAGCAAAACCATTTTGAATGCGAAATGAAATAAAATATTAAATCAAATCATCAAGGAAACCAGAAAGAAAATTAGAAAAAAATCAGCGTAACCACATGTAAAACTTTCAAACAGCATGGACAATATGAAGTTGCCATCATATTAATGAAATTAAAAATAAATGCTATGCAAGCATTGATTAATCGATAAATAATTAACAATTGAGCATTTTCATTAACGATAAAATTCACTGTGTAATTATTTAATAAGATAGTTAAAATTAAATTTTTCATAAATCAATGAACCTTTATGGAAAGAAATTAATGACAGCAAAAATTAATACAGCAGTGAGCCAGATATATATATATATATTTAATAATTTACCATATATTCTAGGTTATGTATCATTATTCCTCTTACTGTTTCATTGGTGGAAACTTCTTTATATTAGGCAACTTCAAAGAAAAATAAGCCATTCTGTATCAAAAATAAATTTTTATTTTAATGTATGTTCACCTATAGGCTATCCCTTATAACTTGAAGACTCATGTATGTTCTTGTATAATTCTTTTAATGGATATTTTAGTTTCGATAATTCTTATTTACTTGAAGATCTGATATTCTGCATATGTCCTGTGTAAATTTTAAAATGTTTCAAACGTACAGTAGTGTACAAATTTCGAGACAAAGCAAAAATTATACATATTATAAGGGGTTTTATCTATGATTTTATTTTGAATCAATTAATAACATCTAAAAATTTTCGTATTTTCTTTGTTTATAAGATTTAGGATTTTCAAACCAATGAAACATTATTTTTAAAAAACTTGATATACTACCGTAAACATAGCATACTGCAATCAGAATATGAAAATACTAGATATCTGATGAAATCGAGCATTTTTACGAAATAATTTTTAAGTGCGCATGCGCAAATGTTAACACAATTCTTTTTTGTATAATTAATTAGTCGAATGTTAAGTTATTTAAACAAATAAATAAATGAATAAACATAAAAATTGTGAAAAGTCAGAAAGATATTGCCAATCGAAGAGTTGAATTTCAAATGCTTTCCAAAGGACGCTACACGCTATAAGGGTTCTAAAAATGACATTCCATTAGTTTGAAAACTCTGCATATTATAAACAAAAAACATTCGAAAATATGTCATTCTAGTGAAATATATCTTTATGTCTCCGTCTCCATGAATATATGTGCTCTTCACATACAAATAAACATAGATAATTAAAGTAAGTCTCATAATTACATTTTACGGCGACAATGTTTTTTAAGAATTTTGCAAGATGATCCAAAACGCTATTGTTTTTCTTTAATTTGTTAGTTGTTCCCTGTGGGTATATAGTGGTCGTCTTTACGCCTTCGAGACAAAACATGTTTCTCAACCACACAAGTTTGGAAACTGAAATGTCGTAAAGTAAAGGCAGAAAGTAAGATAATGTGAAATTTCTGTGTTGAGCCTGATAACTTGCACGCCACTCTAATGCACATTTCTTTATTTTTCATAAAGTAGGGTATACCGTAATATATAAATGTCTCATTAAAATAAACACCAGCAAACTTCCTTTTTAAAATTGGAAATCTGTTAGGATATAATTCTGGACTTACGAGATGCATCGAATGTTTTGTTCATTTAAAAAACAGTATATTTCAATTAAAACCCCTACACACACACACACACACACACACACACACACATATATATTCTTTTGACACATTTGGCACATTTGAAGTTCGAATAACAGCTTCATTTGAAATGGTTGTTTAAAGATCATCCGTAGTAATTGTAATAGTACATAAATAGTAATTGTCTGACATAACAATAAAGAAATTATGAGTCTAGTCGAAGATTTTCAATTTGATATCTAAATTATTCGAAAAAAAAAAAAAAAAAAAAGGAATAAAAATATGAATTAGGTTTATATTTATTTTTTAGAATAATTGTTTGAAACCAGATTTAATTTTAGAGCATATTCATTCATGCTTTGTAGCATTTGGTCATTCATAAAGATAGTCTATCATTAATATATATATATATATATATATATATATATAAAGTAGAAGTGGAGGATTAGTTCGAGTATAATATTTCTTGAAGTGGTACTGGTTTAAAATATCATGGGTAATATTTAAATTATCAATTGGACCTTATGCACTGCGCGTCATTGCGGGTATATAACAGTTTCTTCGCCGATCGCTGAGCTTGAAAATTTTGTTTACTTCTCTAACAGCCAGTATCAGCCGCTTAAATCAGGAAATACCCGCAGCCGTTGCCACTCGTGCATAAAGTCCATTATATACATAACTTAACATATAGCATATCCGAAAGGCTTTGTAATTTAGTTTGTAAGATTTTGAAAAAAAAAAAATCGTATAGAGATAGTTGAAAGATATTTTGTTTAAACATCAAAATAAGTGCTTGTTATCCGTTCTAATTTTAACGAGCATTCACTAGCTGTCATTCTTGAACTAATATTAAGTAAATAAATAAATAAGCTGTTTTATTTTGTTATATAAGTAAATCCGCCTTAAATGATGCCTTACAATTCTTTCTTTCTTTTTCACAAAGCGGATACATGACAAACATTATTAATCCTATTGCAATAACCAGTTAGAACAGAAATAGTTAACAAATCAAAACAACACTACATTGGTTAACAAGACATACTCATGTTTTTTATTGAAATGAATGAATCTAGAAAAAAAAAAAAAAAAGTTGAAACGCTTTGTTGATCTATATAATTCGTGTAATAGGTGAATCACATATCAGTTTTATCTAATTATGCATTCTATTCAGGTTGTGAAGATGCTACATTTCGCCTAAAGGAAGGTTTGGGAGACTAAAAATAAAAGCACAAGCTAAACAATTCAATGGAATGGAGAGAAAAAAAAATATATATATAGGTTACTTTTTTATTGACTTACTCTAAAAATAGAATAGTCGTTTTTATGTCCGAATCCTTGAAATTAAAGTTTCATGTTCGATGTTCTATTTGATCTTAGATGATAAAGAAAATGAAGTGATCCGTTAAAGAAAAATGCTTGCTATCAATAAAAACTGTAATAAAAAAATAAGATTTGCTTATTATATAAATTCATTAGCTCTAAAATAGCTGTTGCAAAATACTAGGCCATACCAGTTTGATGAAATCTTATCTAGAATTTGTAAACGGATTGATATGTCCAGTTTCAGTTTTATTTAAGAAAGAAACAGAATTAAACATGGCTTTTAAATGATTAACATAATTTTTTTCTCAGAGTGATACTACTAATTATATAAGGACGCGTAAAATTTATTAGAGTAATTGTGAATTTTTTGTTTTAACACTTTCGAGCAAAGCTGAAAAGTGTTTACGACTTTGGTTTGTCTGGCTGTCTGTCCGTGCTCTAACTCCCGTAAATATTCATGGAATTCTTTGAAATAAATATATCTTATTCAAGTTCACATATGGAATTTTTCCTATTGAAAATGGAGTAAATACCTCCACCAGTCCGTGTATATGCAGGGACAACCAAAAGAATTCTAAAGCATTGCGTTCTAAATTTTAAAGGTAACGAAGAGATAAATAAAGTGCGAAAATTTCGCACGGGTTTGCTAGCAAATGAATTACTTGAAGTGAGAAATAAATAAAATGAAATGATCATTTTTTAACGCGCGCCTTAGTCGCCCTGAAACTAACTAGTTATTTTAATAATTTTCAAATGTATATAGTCTATATGTAGGTATTTATTTCTGTAGTTACTGATCATTTCTTATTCTGTAGTACTTATTATAGCTTTTCTGCAAATAAGAAAATACAAAATTACTAGCAAACCCATGCGAAATTTTCGCATTTTATTTCTTTTCATATTCACCTTTAAATTTTGAAACTCATAAATAATATATAAATTTCACCACTTAATTAAAATTTCAATTTACCAGTCGCCAAATTATTATAAGAACCAAATTAATATTGTATAATAGTGAAACTAAAATAATACTAAGAGTGGTTTCGAAATAAAATTCATAATTGACGACCCAGTTTTTATACTTCCGCAAGGAAGTACTGTTTTAGCATAGGATCCCCGTGAACAAATTTTAAAAATTTGTCGCCATGTTGGCGATGAATTTCTGTTTATTTATTTTGGTATAATTAAAGAAAAAAATCCTATTTTGATTACACTTTTTATGATCTGTTTTTTAGTCAGTTTATGATAATAATTCATATTTTGTATATATCTTTAAAGTATTGCTAGATTTAAAATGACGCTTGGAAAAAGATCCAACTTTTAAAAATAAATTTTTCCGAAAAATAGTCTTATCAGACAAATGTAGTCATTTTTTCTTATTAGATCATTGAGTTGAGTCCGCGTGCATAAATATTGTCCATTTATAAATATTATTTTTTATCCACGCGTATTTTATTAATTACATCACTATCATATCGCTTCGACAAAATTTAATCGTAACTCGACCACGTTAGAGAAATAGTATATAGATTACGCAAATTTTATGTTTGTAGTTAAATATAGGGGATGGAATTAATATTTTTTTACAAACTCCTTTGAATACATATAATAATGAAATAACAGAAATAAAAAAAGCGTGTTTCTAAAAAATGATTTAATTCGATACAATGATAGAACACATTTATATTAGTCCGATGCAATTATTGTTTAATAAACTATTTATTATTAACTTGAAATCAAATAAAATAAGTTATAATGAATCATGTATTGAATACGGAAATTCTGAACATTTTGGATATAAAAATTTCATCTCTTTTGCTATTGCATTTTATATATTGCTTCCATTACCCGACTACCGTAGGTAATGGAAGTATTGTATTCGGTCCAAAAATTCGATATCGAGATTTCACCTTATTTACATGTGTTGAGGTTTCCTGAGTCCGAAATTGGTCAGTGTGTGTGTGTTTGCATGTATGTGGGGAATTTTCTGGCTATCATATCTCCGAAATTAATAAAGATATAACTACAAAACTTCAGAATTGTGACAGGCCTGGTGTACAGACATATTTATTTATTATTATTATTTTTTTTTTACATTTTGGTGAAAATTGGAAAACCAGAAGCGGGACATCCGAAACCGGAAGTAATGAATTACTATATGTATAAGTCCGTATCTCAAAAATGGCTCTAACGATTTTTTTCAAAATTGCTATATAAACACTCTATTAGATGTGTTTATATAGCACATATGAATTAGTTGGTTAGTTTAGAAAAATTGATAGGCATCTTGTGTAAGTAGTTCAATTTCAGCTCTCGGAAGCGCGTTCCTTCAAAAACGGTTGTACGGATATTTTTTTTTTTCCCACACACCATATTAACCACCTTTTAGATATTCTTTTATGTGTAATTGTTGTTTTTAAGTCAAAAATTGAGTATGCAAAGTTTTGGCAAAAGTCGGTATCTTAAAAACGGCTCTAACGATTTTCTTTAAAATTGTTGTAATTGTGAACGGTTGTGCGGATTTTTTTTTTTTTTTAACACACCATATTAACCACATTTTAGATCTTCTTTTATATGTAATTGCTGTTTTTCAGTCAACAATTGAGTATGTAAAGTTTTGGCAAAAGTCGGTATCTTAAAAACGGCTCTAACGATTTTCTTTAAAATAGTTGTAATTGTGAACGGTTGTGCGGATTTTTTTTTTAACACATCATATTAACCACCTTTTAGATATTCTTTTATATGTAATTGCTGTTTTTCAGTCAACAATTGAGTATGCAAAGT